>OX104062.1:51954184-52095856 GCA_944474145.2 Dicrocoelium dendriticum
TGTCAAATTAGGCTAGCTACCTGCGGTTCACTTAGCAATCAACCGCCGGCATTCTTATAACTCCTTTTACTCTCTTCCCATGCAACTATTGCATCATAGTAAACTGATACTTCGTGGCTAGCTTACTAGTACGACGCTGTATTCTCCATGTAAACGCTAGCAATCAACCCATACCGCCATTGCTATTTTTAGTACGTTCAAAAGTTATTTTTAACCTAATTACTGTTTTGCATTGTACATCATTTAGTGTCAACTCTAAATGTCACAACATGCGACTTTAACCATGTTTATGTGCACGCCTTTTTGCGGTCTTAAATAAATAAATAAATGGTATATTCTTGGTAAAACGAGACACACCTGTAAAGGCGTGATCAAATATGCATACAAGCATAGCATCTTTGGAATGCTAAAACATTTTGTTTTAATGAAAGGTATAAACGAAAAGATGTAGTACATATGAGTGAGCATATTGACAGGTAATAGTCAGACCAAGGAACATGATGGCGCTGTGGGGCGCAAAATCCGTCAAGATACAAGTTGGGGGTTTTTTCGCCATGCAGTGATCCGTGAGCACAGGAGCTCAGACAAGATTTTGGTGCAACCAACGACCATTACGAAATCTGGATGACCTGTGCTCCATCAAAGCATCCTTGGTAGTAAAATCAGTTGCACAGGTTGGATGTAGAAGGTTCAGGACTGCGTTAGTGTGAAATGCTTAGCTGTGACATTATTTTCTCGGGGTTCTTACACACTTTCACTTTTCTACAAGGTCCGGAACTTCTTGGGGCCTAGGATTGGACTGAAGAACAGCGTTTTTGCCCGAGACGAAGGGAAGAACCGACAAGGGCCTACATGGAGCATGGCTGTAAACCAAAGGGCTTCGACTGCATTCACACCATAACCGTAGTCCGTTGTAGATAGCTGGACACGATGACCGCACACACTCGGAATGTATACATAATCTGAAAAATCCAGGCAAAGGAAATTGCAATTTTTGCTCACCTGGACACACAACCAGACGACTCTTTGTGACCTACATCCTCGACCAGCCCTCATCATGCTACCTGATCAGCCAACACGCGAAATTGGAAGTAATTTGAATGCGCATAACCGATCATGACATATTTGGAAGCTGCACTGCCAGTTATATATTAGTATTTAACAAGGTTTACCTCCGTGTACAAGGAAATGGTGGGTTTTTGCCTGGAAAGCGTTCTGCAAATAAAAAGCCACCAAGTTTCATTTAACAACACTGCGACGTGGCGGATGTGACTTGCCACAGAATAAATACAGCCCATTACTTCACACTGGCAAGCTAAAGAGAACCACATACCACAATTTTTGATACGCACTAACACATTTCTATCTGCATTTTTTGTCGCCACGTCTCTTTCTGCGTATTAACAGTTGCCCTTTGCGTTGCACTAGCTTGAATCCAACGTATCGTGTAATCATGATCGTTCTTGTTTTTCTCCAGCTCATATCGCATTGCGCTGCCCTAGTACTTGATCAATTCGTGGCTGAATCGTTACTACAATTTAAGGCAGACAGACTATGACCATACGAAAGTGCCCAAGCTCGCAAACATGGGATTTCTTTATGTTTACTTCTCGGGGCGCGTTTGCTAACCCTCGCCACTTATGGCGCCGGCGCGACATCACTATTGCCCTGAAGGGTAGAGTGTACAATCAGCGGTACGTTGGACCCTTCTGTACGGTTGTAAAACCTGGCCGCTTAAAGCAGCAGACCTGAAGAGGCTAGTTACGTTCGATCACCGGTGCCTTCGTAATGTAGCTCATACCTGGTGGGAACACCGCGTGTACAACGAGCGTGTTCGACGCCTTGTTTACGGCACAGGAAAAGAAAATGAACCGCTCAGCACCGTTATTTCACGCACCAGGCTCCGATGGCTCGGCCACGTGTTACGCATGCCAGCCCACCGACTCCCGCGACGTGCGTTGTTTGCGCGCCGGGGTGTGGATGGAAGAAGAGGAGGGGTGGCCAAGCGATGACTTGGTCCAGAGGAATGAAGGCCCTCACTTCTGAGCTGGCCTCGGTTGGAGCGTCGCGGCTCCCTGGTTGGGGTCCGAAAGACGATGAACACGTTTGGCTAGGATACACTTGCTGATATGGGTAGGAGCCGAGCTCAGTGGCGTTCGTGCTGTGAGTTTCTTTGTCCCACCCCATCCCTCTTAGCCTCCCCCTCCAACCACGATCTCACTAATTAGCCTTATATAATTATGTATATTAATTTTTCTTGATGCACAGTAGCCGGCTGGTAGCTTACCGGAACGATGCCCATCCGTTACCGGTAGCTCAGCCGGCTTGCACCAGTTGCATTCTTTTTTCTCCTTTTTTCTGTGTATTGCGGCACAGTAGCTGAGGTGTTCCCCACCTCTAGCTACGTGTATGATGATGATGATGACTTCTGTCCTGTTTGTACGGTTTCAACCACGAACGTCTGAACAATCTGCGATGGTCACTGTTACCACTGCCATAAAACGTAGGTAGAATTACACTTCTTTGATCATGCCTCCGTAGACAGGCGCAGGGTGGAGCATAAATAGTTATTTATTTATTTTGTATTCTTGTTGCATCTGAACCCCACAACATATGCTCTTGCTTATTTCCTCTGTGCCCCTTTACGCATATTCCTTATTTACGCTGTGTTAATCCGAAACACTGAGGCTACTAGATTTGACATAGCGGCCTGGGCTTAAACCTCTTGTCATGCATGCAATTGCTAGTAAACTCCATGACTGGAGCAATCGATTTGAGTTTGGTGCAGCATTCGGAGAGGTGCCAAGCAGAACCAGTAGGCATATAATGTCTACAGCCGGCGCGTGGTATTTTCTTTACTGAAGAACTGGCTTAGGCAGCCACACAGAGTAATTTGCAACTCGCTGCTCTCGAAGGTATACGGTTGCAGCAATGACACCTGCCAATTTTAAAGCCATTGAAAGGGCTTGTCTTTATTCTTTGGTCCTTGATAAGGACACGAAAATTCGCGATTTCTTGTTGCATGTTCCTACATATACCGCCAAGTGCAATTCCGAAAATCATTTTCTTGCACGATTTCGTGACCGTGTAGTTGTCAGCATCCATAATTGTGGATTACAGAAGCAATTGCTGTCGAAACCAGGTTTGTCCCACACCGAAGCCAGTGAAAGTTGTAAATCACACGAGGACATTACTGTCATAACTACCCGGTTTGACCATATCGCCTTAAGTGATTCTACTAAACATCAGAAAAGTCCACGGTATTGTTCGATCACGATCTCCGGACAGTCCGAAAATATATAAAGGTAACCTTAGGTGTGACTAGATTCTGCGTTTACATACGTGCACTGTCTATTTATGAATGAAATGGTCCCTAAAGCTATAGTGCGGGTGTAGAGCTACGTTCAGTAAAGATGCTGAAAGTCAGCGCTCAGTCATAAACCAAGGGGTTCTCGAACGTGTCGCTCCTGAAGCGGCAATCCTTCCAACCGATATCGTAGTACGAGGTAGTACCGGCTATCAGCTTAAAGTCTTAGGTGAAGGCTACCTAGAGATAGACACTGAGTACAAGCCAACGGCTTACGTACGATATCTCGTAACTCAGCACACTTCGCGCCTTTAAAGCGTGAAAGTCATGTGTCAGCCAAAGGTCTAACTGTGTTTACCAACGGATACTGTTTCAGACGCCAAGTTATCCAAGGCTTCGGAGTGCGCCTATCTACCCAACCGATTCCTATGTCACCTAGTGATCTAGTACAGCAAGCCCGTGCTTCTATTCATCCGGTGATTCCAGCCATGAAAAACAGGTGGTCAGCTAAAACGGAACAATGGTTTCCTAAGTTATACCAACGTCGATAAAGTTTGTTCTAACTCGGACCTGGTCGTCCTTGGCAATTTATTCATGCTCATCTTTGTGGGCCGTACCCGCCAAACTACTACGCAGTAGATTTGCTTTATTCATATTTTGGTTGGTCCGAAGTACTCTGGCCTAAGAGCAAGACGGCTGAGTTTACAATAAAAGCATTATGAAAGTGCTTCAGCATGGAGGAAATACCGCGAGTTCGTACTACCGACAATGGTAACCTTACTGTGCCAAGCTGATAAAACAATGGATTGATTCCATTGGATGCTCACACTTGAGAACAGACCCGCGTACTCTGCGGTCTAATAGCAAAGACGACAAATGTAAGGGAAGTTATAACAGCCATACCATCAACGAATCACAAAAATGAAAATGAATTATAAAGATTACCGATCATTACCTAGTTCAGTACCATAATGCATGCCATTCTACCACCAAACATTATCCACCCCTTCTTATTAGAACGCGAGCACTTCGAGCTTCTTTACAGTGCATTGCTTCGTCTGAATTTATGTACTTTCGTGGTAAGGATCTATTGCCAGCATACGGGATCAGCACGCGTAAACTGGGAGAGCGATGATTAAACATTACAGACCTAAATGCTGGTTCAGTTCCCAGGCGACATTATGATCAGGCTCAGATGCCAGCCAGTGCAGTGCCGCTTGGACAAAATCAATAAGCTACTATTGAAGCCTTAGTAGAACCATTCAGTAGGTCCAACCCACAACTAAGATCTGTGAAACTGCGTGACAAGTATTCGAACGGGGGAGAAAGTGTGATAGTTTGAGCACCTCTGTTAGCCGGCGTGTATCCAGGCTGGTAATGGTTCTTCTGTTTCGTTTGCCCGCGAAGTGCCTAAATGACTTTGACACTGCCGGTTTCTAAGCTGCCAATATCCGACATCCAAAGTGTCATGCTAGCGACGCTCTAAATAAATAAATAACCAAACGTACCTTTCTATACTAAAACAGAAGCGGTGTCCCCAATAGGTCAGGTCATAACGTACAGTAATCACATGCTCATGCAAGAGCAACAATGCAGCCAAGTTTATCTACTTCTTGATCAATACAATTTACCTAACAATACCTCTTCCACATATCTCTTGACTGGAGGACTTTCAACTACGGAAGGCACATTCTCCTGCCAATACAAAGCTTGGACAATAGGTCATTCAAACTCTTCAATCCGTTTGACCTCTCAAATGGTCGTGGTTTCCCATATTTCTAATCAATTTCCCTACATGCCCCGGGGGATCTGCGATTCTTTCTTCGGAACCTATCCTTTCCTCCAAGACTTCAACATATTTCAACGTATATTCTTCGAGACATCACGTGGTTCTGCAGATGATCAACACATCATATCCAGAAAGAATGCTTAGTTCCTGACCTACCGATCTGGCACAGGAGAGGACCCAGGCACGCAATGGCCACTCGCATAACGCATCAGTCAGCAGAAAATTGGGACGCAACTTGACTGCGAATAACGGAGCAAAAAACGTTCAACAAGAAACATAGCCAGTTACAACTTGCCATTCAATGGATTGGCGGCAGTGTTTCAGGACGTGGTGGGTTTTCGCCTGGCAAGCCTTCTCCCTATAAAAAGTCACAAAGGTCCGTTTAACAACACTGCAACGTGGCGAATGTGACTCGCCACCGAATAAAGTCACAGCCCATAACTTCGCACTGGCAGCTCAATTAGAATCATCATACTGGATAGCTTGCTCTTCAATTATCTTCCAATGGAGCACTCAGAATTCTCAATCTATTATTAGTCGAGGTATGACTGCGATATATGGCAGAACCATTATGTCCAAATAAATGGATCCCGATCCCACTACAACCAAATCGTTGTTTCGCATGTTCACTATTGCACAGTTCCAAGCATGGACATATGAACAATTTTCTACTGTCACTACCGTTAGCATAAAATGGCTGTACAGCTGTACGTACCCGATCATGCCGCAAGTGGTGTGCCTCGCATAGTCGAGAATAAAATATTTATTTATTTATTTAATACTGCACTAGAAGTGGGTGAAAGGCTTCTGTGGCACGTTAGAATTCAATTGGAGATTGCTGCGGCTGCCTGCAACTTGTGCAAAGGCTTCCACGCGTTCCATTATATAGTGGATAGATTCCACAGTCGATCAGCATGCTTCTCAAAATTAACAGCTGCGTTTCATTTTATAAAGGCCCGTTTGTGCACCTTCTAATCACCGTACGCCAATGCTGTAGGAACTGTCTCTCATTGTAGCTCCATTCACCATTTTCGGTAACGTCAAGGGTCTTGCCGAACGATGGGCTGATGGAGAGAAGAAAAGTGATGGCATCAGAGACGTCAAAGAAGAGCCTTGTACTGTTATCTTTTAAACATAACATGCAAACGGTTTAAAAATAACCACTGCAGGAACGTTCTGATCATCATCATCTTGGATAGGAGAAAGCGTTCGACCAACTCCCTCATACTGGACTGCTAACTAAACTGGCTTCTTAGGGTATATCGGACCAGATGCATCCTTGGTTCTCTTCCTATCTCTCCTGTCGAACAGGGTCGGTGAGACTAGGAGGCTTGGAATCCTCACCGAAACCAGTTACGTGTGGTCTGTTCCAGGGACGTATACTGAGCCCTATACTCTTCCTACTTTACATCAACGACGTATTTCGTCTTTGAAACTGGAAAAGCGTACCTGTTCGCCGAAGGTATCAAATTCGTATTCTCCTTTGACCGCGGTAACCTAAGAAGCGGTCTCCTCACTATTCAAAATGACCTTAAAGCAGTAGACTCTTGGTGCAACGCGTGGAAGCTTGATTTCTCTCCTGCAAAATACAGCGCTCTGTCGTATAGCTGCACTGCATCACCTAGTGCACTAACCCTGAATGGCGTCTCACTTGCCAAATGTCAACTCGTAAGGGAGCTCGGCGTACACTATTCAAGCTCACTACATTTATCGGAACAGGTTAGTCATAGTGTAGCGAAAGGCAGATCCCACATTTTTCATGTCTGCAAGACAATGCTCGTAACCAAATCCAGACTCACTCAATACAAGGTATGGGCTAGACCTCTTTTGGAATACTACTCAATAATATTTACCAACTCCAGAAAGAGTGATCGGTTAGCACTTTAGAAAGGACAACACTCATTCACAGCGCCTGCTTTGCCCTTCTACTCCCAAGCACCGTGAGCTCTGTAAACTTCTTGGTCTCGAACCTTTATGGTTACGAATAATGAGACTTAACCTCAGCTTCCTATTCCAGACGCTAAACAACCCAAACACGAACCTCGCAGGACTTATTCAACAAAACGGTGACTATTGGTATCCACTTTGCCACAGACCCTTAACCATTACCTTACCTACAGCCCGCAACAATGTGCGTAAGAACTTCTTTCTCTATAGATTCGCTTGCGGGTGGAACAGGCTACCATTACAAGTAAAAACATCCGGGAATACTGCACAGTTCCGATCATCCCTATATAAGCAGCTTGTTACCCTGCCTACATGCGAGAGCTTTAACACCAATATACCTGAGGAAGAACTTTGGGAACATGGCCCAGAGCACCTCTAAAGCCGAAAACCCAACATTTCTGACACAGGCCCCACCAATTAACTCTCCTTCACGCCAGATATATATGTGTGTTATTCCGTCTATACACTGACAGGATCTAGCCCATCAGCGCAACTATCTGCGCGTTCAACTCCACTATCCCTATCTAATTTCGCAACATCTAGTAAAAGCCTGGATAACTGCAACGGTCGTTTAGTGCGCGCATCCAACCTCACTCTCCTGGACTACTTGCATCACTTATGCTGTCACTGTAAGTATCTACTAGTAACCAGAAGGCTCCATCCAAATGCCATTGCTAGCCACCGATAATCCCTCTTCTTTAGCAACATTATCTCTTCGTCGTCTTAAGTTTCGCATCTCTTTGCAGCTGCAGCGAGTCATTGTAGGTAGCATGCATCTTTTTGATGGGAGCCACCCCTTCCCTCTCCAAGTTTTATTCTCTGATTGTTTGCATCATATACCTTCACCCGTTGGTTGACTTATTCTGTCACTGTAGGTATCCAATAGCACTTAGAAGGTTTAAGCCGAATGCCATTGCTCGCAACCTGTACTCTCTCTCTTAGCGACATTATCTATTCTTTGTCTTAACTACGTCATCACTTTTCAGCTGCAGCGAGTGATTGCAGGTAGCATACATCTTTGCGCTAGGAGCCACACATTATCTCTCCGACTTTTATTCCCTTGGATTGTTAGCATCACATACCGTCGCTGGTTTGTTGACTTATTCTGTCACTGTAGGTATCCACTAGTAATTAATAGGCTCCATCCGAATGCCATTTCTAGCCACCGATACTCTCTCTCCTAGTGCCCTTCTCAGTTCTTCGTCTTACCTACGTTAACACTTTTAAGCTGCAGCGTGTCATTCTAGGTAGCATACATCTTTGCGCTAGCAGCTACTCATTATTTCTCAAACTTTTACTCTCTTGGATGCTTTGCGTCACATACCTTCGCTGGTTTTTTGACCTGCGCTGTCACTGTAGGTACCAACTAGTGATTAGAAGGCTTAATACAAATGCCTTTGCTTATCACCGATGTTCTCTCTCCTAGCGCCATTATATGTCGTTCGTCTTGTCTTATTCATCTAAGTTTGCAGCGATTCGTTGTAGGCTCCATATATCTCTTCACGTATCCGGAGCTCGCTAGGATAAACTCCTTGTCTCTCCAGCATATATTCTCTTAGAATGGCTGTAGCATTTACCTACACTGACTTCTTAATGCATTCTGGGACCCTGTAGACATACACTAGTGACTAAGCGTCTTATTGGAACAGTCACATCTGGCCACGGATGGTCTTCACTAGCGTCCCCATCTGTCGATCGTCTTAAATCCGGCACCTCTGTTTAGAAGCAGCTAGTGTTCGTAGGCTCCATGAATCTGAGGTTATCCAGAGCTTGCTAAAAGCCACTCTTTGCTTTCTTCAAAGTGTAGTTTCTGAGAATGCATGCGGCACCTACGTTTGCTGTTTATTGAGTTATTCTGGGACATCGTGTGTATACACTGCCAACTAGAAGGCTTCATCTAAATGCAATTGCTGATCACTGATACTCTCACTCCAATTGTCCTCATCTGTTCTTCGTCTTACCACTGTTAAGCAGCAGCTATACTTCATAGACTCCAAGCCTCTGCACATATTCGGAGCTTGTTTGGAGCCACCATTTTATCCCTCCACCCTTGCTTCTCTTGGTGAGTCTGTCTCATGTACATGTATTATTCTTTGATTTATCCTGCGACACTGTAGCTATACAATAGTAACCAGAAGGCGTCATCCAAATGCAAATGCTGAGCAAGGATACTCTCGCTCCTTGAGTCATTATCTTTTCTTCGTCTTACCTCTGGCACCTCTGATTAGCAGCAGCCATTCCTCGTATGCTCCAAACATTTCTGGGCATATCCTGAGCTTTCTAAGAGCCACGCTTTTATTCCTCCAACCTTTACTCTCTGAGACTGTCTGCGTCACATACGTTTGCTGTTTGTTGAGTTATTCTGGGATACCGTAGGTATCCATTAGCAACTAGGAGACTCCATCCAAATGCTATTGCTAGCCACTGATAGTCTCCTTCCCCTAGTGCCATTATCAGTACTTTATTTTACCTACGTCACCATTTTTCAGCTGCAGTAACTCATTGTAGGTAGCATACATCTTTGCGCTAGGAGCCACTCCTTATCTCTCTAACTTTTATTCTCGTAGATGTTTTGCATCACAGTCCTTCGTTGGTTTGTTGACTTGTTCTCTCCCCGTATGTATCTACTAATAACTAGGAGGCTTAATCCTGACGCATTAGCTGTCCACTGGTACGCGCTCTTAGCACCATTATCTATCTTTCCTCTTATGTTCAGCATGTTTCCTGCAGCGATGCGTTGTAACCTCCATACATCTTTGCGCATATCCGGAGCTGCTAGGAGACACACCTTGTTTCTCCATCCTGTAATCTTTTAGAATGTCTGTAGCATTTATCTTCGCTAGCTTGTAGATACAATCCGTGACACTAGGCATCCATTAGTGAGCAAACTTCTTAATGGAATGGTTACATCTGACCACCGAAACTCCTTCAAAGCGCCATTATCGGTCAACCGTCTTAACCTCAGCACTGCGGTTTAGCAGCAGCTAGTGTTCGTAGGCTCCATGCACCTCTGCGCATATCCGGTGCTTGCTAAGAGCCACTCGCTTACATCTCCAACCATTCTTTGGGACTGTCTGTGTCACATACATTTGATGTTTGCTGACTTATTTTAGGACACTGTAGGTATCCATTAGTAGCTAGAAGGCTTCATCCAAATTCCTGCTGGGCACTGATACTCTCGCTTTTAGAGTCATTAGCTGCTCCTTGTCTTACCTTGGCATCTCTGTTAAGCAGCAGTTATACGTCGTAGGCTTCATGCATCGCTGCGCATATTCGAAGCATGCTGGGAGCCACCCTTTTAGCTCTCCAACCTTTATTACCTGGGCGAGTCTGTGTCATATACATTTGCTGATTAAACTTGGGGCGCCGTAGGCATCCACTGGTAGCTAGAAAGCTTCATCCAAATGATATTGCTAGCCACCGATTCTCTCCCCCTAGTGCAGTTATCAATTCTTCTTCTTACCTTCGTTACATCTTTTCAGCTGCAGCGCGTTAAGGTAGGTAACCTGGATTGTTGCGCTAGAAGCCACCACTTTTCGCTCAAATGTTCACGCTCTTAGATTGTTTTTGCTTCACCTACACTCGCTGGTATGTTGACTCATCCTGTGGCACTGCCGATATCCAACAGTACCTAGAAGGCTTAATCCGAATACCGTCGCTGGCCACCAATACTCTCTCCCAGCGCTACTCTCGGTCGCTCGTCTCATTTTCTTCACATCTTTGCAACGCTTCGTCGTAGGCTCCATACACCTCTGCGCATACCTGGAGCTTGCTATGATACATTCATTGTCTCTCTATCATTTATCCTTTTAGAATGTCTGTATCACTTCGCTAGCTTTTTGAGGTGGGCAGTGACACTGTAGGCATCCACTAATGACCAAGCGGATTAATGGAATGGCTACATCTAGTCACTGATAGTCGCTTCTAGCACCAGTATTCATTGATCGTCTTAAAATACGGCACCACTGTTTAGCAGCAGCTAGTGGTCGTAGGCTACATGCGTCTGCGCTTATCCACAGCTTGTTAAGAGCCACTCCTTATCTCTATAACTTTATTCTATTAGAATGTTTGTATTCAATCTTTCCGCTGCCTTACCACCAATTGACCTTTGGAACACTCTCGCGGCAAACTATTTACTTTTCAACTTCCGTAATCTGCGCTCCCTATCGTATTAGGCTGGTTATGTGCTGATCATACACTATTCAATCACCACCAGTCTTCTAACTTTCTTTCCTCTCTCCCCACACATTTGTTGCCTTATATTAAACTGATACTTCGTGGATTACTTACTGATACAACGCTCTTGTCTCTGCGTAGACTTTAGCAATCTACCCATACGGCTATTGATTCTATAGTCCATGCAAAAGGCACATTCAGCAAAATCATCGTGGCACTGTGTACATGATTCTGTCGCAAATCTAAACGTTGTAACATAAGACTTTAACAATGTTTAACTCCACGCCTGTTCTTGCGGTCTTCGTTCGGTTGTACCTCACTTTCCCTTTTCTCCGAGGTCTAGAACTCCTTGGAGACCTGGGATTGGACTGAGGAACAGTTCTCGCCCAAGACGGACGTAATAACCGACAAGAACATACATGGAGCATGGCTGTACGCCAAAGGGACTCAACTGCAATCACCGCCACAACCGTCGTCCAGTATGTAGAGCTGGACACGTCTTCACACTCCCAAAAATTATTCAGCTGAAAAATCCAGACAGCAAAAAGATAGAAATTTTGCTCACCTGGTCACAAATGATATGGCTTCAACAGCCACTGATACATTCTTTTCTAGAGCCAATATCTCTGATTAGAAGCAGCTAGTCACCATAGCTTCCACTTAACTTTGCGGATATCCGGAGCTAGCTCCCTTCTTACGATGTTCATTCTTTTGGATTGCTTGCGTCACAGCTCAGATGGTTTGTTGACCTATTATATGCCACCGTAGGATACACTAGTAACTGAAGGCTTAATCCGAACTCTATTGCTGGTCACTCTTCTCTCTCCGTAGCGCGCCGTTAGTGGTACGCTCGTCTACTCGCCTCATCTCTTCTTGATAGCAGCTAGTCATTGTTGGCTCCATGCAGCTTAAAAGAAGCTACTCTTGACACTACAGCCCTTATTTCTTGCTGCCGTCTGTCTCGCCTAGCTTCGCTGGCATGTTTTATTTCTCAATTGAAAACGTAGGTATCCAGTAGTGATAAAACATCTTAATGATATGGCTTCAACAGCCACTGATACATTCTTTCTAGAGCCAATATCTCTGATTAGCAGCAGCTAGTCACCATAGCTTCCACTTAACTTTGCGGATAACCGGAGCTAGCTCCCTTCTTACAATGTTCATTCTTTTGGATTGCTTGCGTCACAGCTCAGATGGTTTGTTGACCTATTATATGCCACCGTAGGATACACTAGTAACTGAAGGCGTAATCCGAACTCTATTGCTGGCCACTCTTCTCTCTCCTAGCGCGCCGTTGTGGCGCTCGTCCTACTCGCATCAACTCTTCTTGATAGCAGCTAGGCATTGTTGTCTCCATGTAGCTTGCAAGGATCCACACGTTGATTTCCAGCCTTCATTTTTCTCTGACGTTTGTCTCTCGAAGCTTCGCTCGCATGTTGATTTCTTCATTGAAACTGTAGGTATCCACTAGTGATCAATCGTCTTAATGATATGGCTTCAACAGCGACTGACATATTCTTTTCTAGAGCTAATATCTCTACTTAGCAACAGCTTGTCACCGCAGCTTCCACTTAACTTTGCGGATATCCGGAGCTAGCTCCCTTCTTACAATGTTTATTCTTTTGGATTGCTTGCGTCACAGCTCTGCTGGTCTGTTGACCTATCACCTGAACTGTCACTTACCTTCACTGGCCTGTTGATACACTCAGCGACTTTATAGGCATACGCTAGTGACCAAGCGTCTGACTGGAATGGCTACATCCGGCCACTTAGTCTCTTCTATCGCCACCTGTCGGACGTCGTATATTCGGAATTTCTGTTCAGAAATAGATAGTAGCCATTGGCTCCATGCATATGCGATAATTTAATGCTTGTTAGGAGCCACTCCGTATCTCAATATCCTTTATTCCTCTAGAATTTCTGCATCCAATCCTTCCTCTGCCCTGCCACCAATTAATCTTTAGGACTCTCGCGGCAACCTATTTATTTTCGCTTATTATGCGCTCCCTCTCGGATTACGCTAACTACTTGCTGTTCATGAACCTGACAATCACTACCATTATTCTAACACTCTTTGCTCTATCCCTACGCAATTATTGGCTCCTACTAAACGGATACTTCGTACTTTACTTACTTGTACAACGATCTTGTCTCTAGGCAGGCGTTAGCAATCCACCTATACGGCTAATGATTCTGTAAGATATTCAAAAGACATTTTCAGCATAATTATTGTTGCACGGTGTACATGCTTTTGTCTCAAGCACAAGTGTTGTAACTTAAGACATTAACAATGTTCAACTCCATGCCTGTTCTTGCGGTCTTCTCTCGGCTGTCCCTCACTTTCCCTTTTCTCTGAGGTCCGGGAATTCTTGGAGATCTGGGATTGGACTGAGGAACAGTTTTGGCCCAAGACGGACGCAACAACCCACATGGACTTACCTGGAGCATGGTAGAACTCCGAAAGGACCGAACTGCAATCACCATAACCCTTGTCCAGTATGGAGAAATGGACATATCCTCATACTCCCAAAAATTATACATCTGTAAAACCTGGACAGCGGAGAAGTTGAACTTTTGCTCACCTGGACCTACAATAAGATGAATAATCACAAGGTCCCTCTCCTCCACCGATCTCAAAAATAATGGCGATCCCGATCGAATTACCTGTCCAACTAGCAGAGGAAATTGGAAGCCATTACTCTGCGAAAATCCGAAGGTAAAACCAGTCGTCAAGCGGCTTTGCCAGTTCAACATAAATGTTCAAAATACTTTACGGCAGTGTTGCAGGACGTAGTGGGTTTTCGCCTGGCAAGCGTTCTCCCTATAAAAGGCCACAAATGTCTGTTTAACAACACTGCGACGTGGCGGATGTGACTCGCCACTGAATAAAGTCACAGCCCACAACTACAAACTGGCAAGTCGACTAGACTCACATATCAACTCTTCCCGACACTGTTTCAACTACACACGCTTGAACCCAATGTATCATCGTGATACACGTCGGTTTTTAAACCTTGATCATGCCTGCGTTGGTGTGTCTCTATGAAACTGAGAATAAATTATTTATTTATTTATTTACTATTCGTGATGTTTCCATCCTCAACATGTCTCAACCATTATGGTGGCCCTGGTCAAGCTATCTGTCCAGCCAACAGAGGAAATTGGTAGCCATTGGACTGCGAATAACCGAATATGAAATCGGCCGTCAAGCGGCTTTGCCGGTTATTCATTAGTGTTCAAAATGCTTTACGGCAGTGTTGCAGGACGTGGTTGGTTTTCGCCTGGTAAGCGTTCTCCCTATAAAAAGCCACAAATGTCGGTTTACCAACCTGGCGACGTGGCGAATGTAACATGACACTGAATAAAGTCACGGCCCAAGAACATATTGGAAATTCGACTAGAGTCATATTACAACCTTTTCCCAACACGTGGAAGAACATGCTACCCTCCGTCTACATGTGCCGTTTCACTGCACTTATAGTGTCTTGACCGGTTGCACTACGCACAATTGAACCCAAAGTATGGTTATGAAACACAACCACCTGTAAACCTTGCTCATGCCTGAATTGGTTTGTCTCTAGCAAGTTGTGAATAAACTATTTATTTATTTATTTATTTAAAGGCAGACGGCCATCAAGCGGATAGCGGTCTCCGGTCGGTTATTTTTGGTTGTGTTGCAAAATTACTTGTGTTGTATTTCTTCGTTCATTAGAAGTATTTCGTGGGCATTTAAATGCAACACAGTATCACTTCTGATTCTGAACGTTCCGACCAGCAAGCTTTGTGCTTTCATCGCTTGGTTTCGCCGCTTTTGCTATCACCATTTTCTCCGACAATTGGCCGCCAGCTTTTGGTCGGATTATTCACAATGCCGAAGCAGTCACCCTGTGGTACTAGTCGGATACCGTGCAGATGCCTTCACTGGTGTTTAGTGCTACGTTACCTAACAAATTTCATGTGTTGCATTATTACTTGAGCATTTTCATCGTCGTGAAATCCCACAGCATTTTCTTTGAATTTTATTTGAAAGTTGCCAAAAGAAGCTACAGCCAGGAAGAGTAAAGCCGACGTGTAAGCTACATCATTCCGTTGCAAACAGCTCCCTGTGTTTGGCCAAATAACCGTGCCCGAAGAGCTTCAGGCTTCAGCTCAGGCTTCCTCCTCTACCCGTGCAAACTCACCGGCACGATGTCCAACAGTCGTAAGAATCACAGTTTCATCTGGCCTGCGTTGTTTACCTATGTTTGTCCAACGGGCACTGAAGTCTCAGCAGGTGAAGGTCTGAGTGCTGAAGACCAATAAAAAGAACAAAGAAGGAACTTACGTAGGGATGTTAAGCATTTAACTTCTGTAAGTCGATCGCTAGCCAAATCACGTGAGGCTAGTAATATACTTCGCCCTGCAAGGGCAACCTCGTCCGACTAGAGGCGTTATCACCTGCTCCCCTACGCGCCGGAATCTAGTGAGCCAGCACCTCAAGTGCGTAACGATTACGATGTCGAGCTTTACAGAGTCTAACTGACAGACTTCCCGCCGCTGGTAAGGACTTGATAAACTTAAGGCAAATTGCCCGCTTGGAAAGCAAGTTGGTCAACAAAATCGGCTCATGCGAAGCACTTTTGTAAACGAAGCCCGGCCAAGACTGAGCTTGTCCCGCCTAAGTAGGCTAAAAGGTTTGAAGATCCATTTTGGTCCACACTTGGACCCTGTAGACAGGGAGGGGCTCAAGTTTGCTATCATTGAACTGAAAAGATGTGTTGTTAAGGGAAAACAAAACCTTCGTATCGTAAATTTTCGGGTGGTTTCCAAGAATCTACGAATCAGGATAGACAGGCTGCTCCCATTTCAAGTACGCCCGGTGGCTCCTGCTGCGGCCTGTGAGTAAACTACACAACCGTTTGCAGTGTTATGAACAAGCGCGATGAGCTTTGTTATTTCGTTGCGTCTCAGCAGCCAGACGTATTGGGGCTCGGAGAGGCCTAACTGCATTCAGGGTAATACACCCAAGAACTTGAACTCAATCGTTTCACCTGCTTCCGATGCGATAGACCAAAGGATGCCCGCGGTGATAGCTTCCTTTAAGTACGGTTTTCCCCGCGTAGGAGACTTGTGAGCACCTACCAAAGTGACGATGGTTCGCGTGAGCTACTGTGATGTGCCATCCGCCTCAGGCTTGGAGCTACTTGTGAGGGCAGTTTATAGCAGCCTTCGGAGCAGTTTTTTGATTGGCTGCCCTATCTTCGAACCCGCATAAGTCGTCTAGCCTTTCTAGTTGTGGGCGCTTCTAACTGTTCTCAAATACGATTGCCTGATGTGCAGGTGGTGTCTGGAAGTAGTGAGGTTAAAGTAACGTTCGTGGATTTGGTACTTTAAACAGGTGCGTCGCAACACGTATGACAGCCAACACGCATAGCAACAAGCTCAACCCCCTTCTGCCTCAACCTGAGGTTAACGAACTATGACCAACGATGCTTGACGTTCGGCTTCTGGAGCATCCGGCTACATGCGACCACTCAGTGTTCCTAGCTGATATGGAATTACCTTGGCGTTATGCATGTCCGCTGTAACCGGATTACTACTACTGGAAAACGGACTTCGACGGTCTAGCTCGAGGCGCGAGCCAACTAGATTGGTCGTTGGCTAAAACCGCATCTGTGGAAGGCTGTTGGATGTTTAGAAAAGAGAGATTGGCAACCTCGTGCTCCTAATTTATGCCCTTGCAATGTCGGAAGGTTGGACGGATTTAGCCTCACTGGTTTGACTAGGAGTATGCAAATGTGGCTCGGGGGCGGCTCAGGCTGTGGGATAGGTTCCTCCTCTCTGGTTCGGTCAATGACTACGAAGCTTGTAAAAGTCAGCAGAACCTCTGCAAGGGTGCAACAAGAAATAGCGCTGACATTTAGAAGAGCAGCTCGCAAGCGCCGAGAAGCCAGCCCCAAAGAGAATTCTTGCTTGTGGGAATCGAACCCTGAAGCCGGCTGATGATGTGCCAGTGCTCGAGGACCCCGATGGACAGCTCCTAACCTACAGCACCTAGCGTGCGTCCGTGTTGGCCGCTCATTTCACTTCTGTATTTGCAAAGAACAAGGTGTCTGTTCCTAGTTCGTCGTGTATGGCTTTTATTTAACTCGACAGTCTGGATTGTGGCGTTGAAGTGGTATGTCAAGTACTCGCCAGCCTTGACAGCACCCAACCTGTCGGACCTAATGGGCTTTACCCACTGATTCTCAAGGCACTTTCAGCCATCACCTCTCTTGTCGTGACGGACCTTCCCAACAGGTCAGTGTCCGAAGGTTGGTTGCCGATTGACTGGAAATGTTCGGTGGTGAAGCCTATTCCGACAGACGGCGACCCTAGCAAAGTAGACAACTACAGGCCAATTTGTCTAACCTATTTGGCAGTTTACTGCGAAAATCGTAAAAACGGGATTGCTGAAGTTGCTACAGTAAAAACAACGTAAAGCACGGTCTTGTGTAACCCCGCTCATGCATTACAAACTTGTTGTGACGAGGCATGAGTAGTTGAAGGCAATAAGCGGCGGGAAGTCTGTCTACCTGCTATGCACCGATTTCAGTAAAGCGTTCGACATGGTCAGCTATGAGGTGCTCCTGCACAAACGCAGGACGTGGGGTGTCGGTGTCTCAATGCACCGGTGGATCCGCGACTTTCTTGTTGGATGAAAGTGGAAGGCACGCGTCCTCGACCATCTAACTGATTAGTATTCTTATACAAGTGGCCTACCTTAAGGCACTGTGTTGGGCTCCATTCTGTTCCTGATCCACCTCAACGATCTACCTCAACTTTTCCGGCCGTCGTGTGCGTTGGTTGCGGCCGACCTGACTATTTGGAGAGAAATTGACTCTCCCGACTACCGTGGCCCACTTCAGCAAGACCGCAATCGCCTATCCACATGGCTTGCAACGGTTCGCCTCCCGGCCAACCCAGCCAAGTCTGTAGTTATGAGTCTGGGGAAGGGTGCTGACGGCCGAAATTACACTCTTGACGGTCAAACCCTAAATCCCACACGCTCCGCGAAGGACTTAGTCGTGCTATCGCGCTAGAAGTTGAAGTCCGTGGACAACACGAACAGGCTATGTCGTAACTAACTGCGCACGTATTGAGCGCTCAAACGGAGTTTCCGCACATGGTCTGAAGAGGTTGCCAATCGCCTCCTCTCTTCCATCAGTAAACCAAGGCTACAGCACGGTGCACTCGCCTACTTCCCGATTACCCGAGGCAAGGCACAAAAGATCAAATGAGTCCAACACGTTGCTACCAGGCTCATCCCGAGCTTACGTGGCTTGTGGTATGAAGGCCTGTGCAAGAAACTAGGACTCTACACCTTTTCCTACCGTCGGGTGCGAAGAGACCACATTATGCCCTACCGCATGCTGCATCTCGGTGAATACCCCATGCTGAGAACCATGCTGCATTTACAAGGGCCATGCAGTACACGCGGACACAGATACAAACTTGTCGTGCCGAATGTGAAGTGAGTTCCCCACCCACTGTGCTTCGAACGGAGAATCGTGAATCTATGGAACCGTTTGCCGAAACCCGAAAATGAAGAAACATGTGTGCAGCAGTTCAAAACGTTGTTAGACATATATTTGCAACTATTTGATTCAGCGAACGAGTGCACACTTGGGATGATTTGTCACATTTGTGAGTCCTGCAATACCGTGAGTCAGACATTTTGAATGGTATACAATAGGATAACGATCTTCACAACCGACAACTGTTCAATGTTTTTCACCACATTTGGAAATAGTTGTACAGAATTCATTACTAAATGCTCTATAATACAGTACTCAGTATTTAGCTGGAACTCATGGGCATAAAATACAACAAATATACCTGCTTAACGAATGGCCTGGAGCGCCATACTCAACTTGCTTTACTGGCAACCAAAATTAAAAACCGGCTATGTAGCGAACGTGTTGCTGAAAACAAGATATGTTAATCAGAAAATCGCGTAATGGCTGTACAAGCTAAGAGCAAAATTACGACATTACTTGCGGTAGTTCCAGCATTCTGGAGCGGCTGCCAAGACCGTAGCCAAAAATCTTGCTAGGCCTGCCGTATATTTTAAATAAATACAGCAAAAAATGGAACTTTATAAAATGTGGTGTTTTTCTACAGAATAGTAATAGGGCGGCAAATCTATAAACGTACAATATAGGTTCAAGGTAGCAGCATTTACGATGTACGACGCAGTGGCCGCAAAATACACTATCCAAGCGTACGTACTAAAACATGGTAGGATACGTGAAAAATATTCAGTGAAACACTCAAAAGCCACTATGGAATGCTTTGCCCGCTCAAGTTCACGTGAATCTTTGTACTTAGACCATGAGCAAAAGACCTCAGTGTGTCGTTTTCAGAAGCCCTTTAATCGAAGAAACCACTGTATAAGTAAAATCTCCAAAGTATTTAACATTAAGCCGCTGTGAATGTTGTCTCGAGAATACGTCATTCTAGATTACATGGATAAACCAGGATGGCTCAGTGTCCATTTTACTCGAATAAGCATGTAAACCCCATCAATTTGTTAGACGAATCCCGGAAGAGTTACCAATTTTGGCTGATCTCTTTTTTGGAGATCCAGTATGGATGACCTCAATGCAAACTAAAGCTTTAACGTCACACAAGCTGTCGTGTCTGTGTATGTTCTGCTGTGAGCTCATATTGTTTGCCAGACAGTCTACGTGTTTAATAGTAGAAAGCAGAAACTGAAGTACGCAGGAAATAGGGCTGCTTTCCAACCACTTCTACGCATGGCACAGCGTGGGCAATGGAGCCAATTGAAAGATAACTTCTGAACAATGTCCAAAATTAGGCAAGAAGTGGTTCAAAATAGCTAGATTTCCAACTAGAGGGTGTGTCATGGGTCTCTGGCACATGGTTAGCTTTTGTGCCATTGTCAGAGAACATGAAATATTAAATGTCAGGGTGGCATGAATGGGGATCAAAAATGGATCTGGTTCCTTTTGCCACCAGTTTACCAGCGTTTTGAATAGTGGTTGCCCAATGTACAACTCAGATAAAAGCTAAGGGATATGGGGCCAAGCGAAGATAAGTTGGAGTGCAAAATGTCCGGTTTAGGAGACCGTGACACAACTGAGAGTACGCATTGTATTACATTTGACTCAGAAACTTCGTATCAAACTAGCTTTGTTCATTCTTCCTGGTGTTTGAGTTTGGAACTATGTACGCTTCGAATAACTGCGCCCTCGCGATGTTAACATCCACCCCGTGGCTAAGGGCTAGTGGGCTTCCCTTATTAGCCACGTCTGTAATGTTGTTAGTAGCAACCATGTTCGTAGAGCCACGGGTTGAATGCATGTGGCAGTACTGAGAGATATATAGCTGACCAAGGTAGGGAGTTGGATACGGTTGAGGCTATATTCATAAATGGCGACCACGTAGGCAAATAGGTGGGGAATAAAAGAACAGCGTTGCGTTGAATAATATCCATGGGTTCAATTAAACGCTGATAAGAGCAGACGAGAGATGGACGCCACGGACTACCAACACATTTGAGCACCTACGCGGGTCTTATTTGCGGAAAGTATGGCCAGATAGGAGTCTACCAATTTTGGTCCTTTTACGCAGAGCCACAGGAGAACGTATTTAAGGGGTGGTAATCGTTATACAGCTGAAGATAAGGAAATAGTGACGGTTATTGTTTAGGTACACAATCCGTCCACTCATAGGGGTTCTCTATTGCGTTCAGTAACAGTTATAGCAAAACAGAATACCAGATGAGAAAGTGTGGGTCATGAATAGGTCGAAAAGTGTTCTACAAGTTATGAAGTACCGTGGCCGACAAAGATCTGTGGCTTTAAGGACAAATAGATAAACGGAACGCGGTGATAATGAAGGGACATTTAGGTGAGGGTGACCTTTCAAATGGGGCATCAGAGGATAAGGAAATGAGGGTTGTGGCTCTAGCTGCTTTTTGCAGGTAAGGTACGACCGTTCAGTATAAAACTGACTGTTGCGTACTTCGCAATAGGCAGAGTTGATCATATTTGAAAGCCAGGCTTCGAAGATAGACCATGGAGTGTAATTGAGCTTTAGAGTTTAAGGTTATCGTTGCTGCGCAGTACTCATTAAAGCAAAGTAAAGATGGGATAAGGAATTGATAGCTGCTTACTGAATGGCTACTAGCGGAAAGACCACATTCAGCGGACATGCGACTTTGCCACTCTGTTCAAATGTGGTATGCTAAGTATCGTCCTATTTGCGCCGTAATAAGGTGACTAGCAAGGTAGGCAGCCCTGAAGGGGAAGAAACGAATAGGCTTACTGGGCCGTCTCTGCAGCTGCACGTACATTGCCAACTGGGTTCTTAGGACCTGAGTGACTGTAGCCGAGCTAGAAATAGGTCAAGCCATAAGGACCGTTGTTGAAGTTGGTCCTGAACTCGGAGTTGCAGCCTTATCTCCTGGACATATTGTGGAATTCATCCAGGCAAGAACTCAGATGCAGGGATGACAGATATTAAACTAAGAATGACACAAATGCCGCGCAGCAAAGTATCGCATGTTTTAGCTGGAGAACGCACTGTGGTACACCGGGGTACGATGGGGTTATTCATGCTCCATCCGGTCTGGGCTCAAAAAAGCAATTGTCCAAAGCGCAGCCGGTAAAGAGCCGTTTTGCATTATCCAGGCTCAGGAACTTTTGCACCTACCTCTTGAAAGTCTGAGTGTACTGGATGCCTCGCAGCCATGTTGGTAATTTGTTCCAACTATTTATATATGCAATTAGGAAGAAACGAGAGCGTAGTTTTATCTCGTTCTCAGCGGAATTATACCTCCACTGCTGTTGCTTACGCCTGCAGCAGGTGGCAACTGTCGGTGTGCTACCGCGCGCTGCTGAGTGATAGATCGTTTTAACACTTGTCACCGACTGAGGCACCTGTGCTTTACAACCTCTGGGTGTGTGAAAGCAGTGCCTAGTAGATTTCTACTTTCTATACACCTGTAGCATCAGAATCCTTCAATACTTGATAGTGCCTACAGTTCTTATTCTTGATTCACTTACGGATATTTCTTACATACGCTATGTTAGTCAGATACACTAAAATAGTACATGAACCTTGCTTCAAATACCTATTAACTACCGCTACACTGTTGTAGCAACCCAAGGTACGAACACCATTCAGGTGTGCAGCCCAGGTGGGCAAGCAGTTTTCGTTACCCACGGGCTGGCTTGCCGAACAACTTCCTCGTGGTGTCAGCCGGGTGGTTCGGGTTTAATCCGTTTCGGCAAATAGTTCAACGGCAGTGTTCCAGGACGTGATTGATTTCGCTTGGCAAGCGTTCTCCCTACACAAAGCCACAAATGTCTGCTTAACAACACTGTGACATGGCGGTAGTGACTCGCCACAAAATAAAGTCACTGCCCCGTGGATGTCCGGATAATTCTATCCAACCCATGGACACCAATCTCCTACTCGCATATTGATGACGATATCAAACATAGAAGATTGGAGCAGCACAAATACAAACACAAAATACACAGCAACATACACGTACGCACACAACAACGTACATACATACCCCTACACAAA
The DNA here is from genome assembly GCA_944474145.2 of Dicrocoelium dendriticum. NCBI lineage: Eukaryota > Metazoa > Platyhelminthes > Trematoda > Plagiorchiida > Dicrocoeliidae > Dicrocoelium > Dicrocoelium dendriticum. The sequence goes on from OX104062.1 coordinate 51,976,984, forward strand.
TAAAAACTGCTATGGCAAACATATCGGATATTTGCACATTCTTGATCATGCATCGTTATGTCAAAATGATCATGCCTGTAAAGGCGTGCCTCACCTTGTTGAGAATAAAAGGTTCATTTATTTATTTATCTAATAGCTGCAGGCATGCACAGAAACTGCGGCTCACTTAGTATATTACAACGTTCAGCGTTCATCTGGCGCTGCGGCCCTCCAACCGTAGACATCACTTTTTCGAATTTCTGCAACTATGCAACCAGCAGAATAGTATGTCGGTCTGCTGGACTTGGGTGCTGAACGCATTTATCTATGGCAAGCTACTGACCGGCATCCCTAGTTGTCAGCAACCTGTGTTGGCTACATTATCAAACATATGTGTAAAGAGATCCTGTTCCGTTATAATACTTACGGCAAAATAGCACGTCTGCTTACTCTACCAGCCTAGCATGCCACTACCTGTACGCACCTTGGTTGTATGATACGGGGCGTCCACTAGGCTAGCATCGGCAGAACGCTTACAAACAGGTTGTACATCACATAGTGTAAACCACATATGCTTATAACGCCGTCCACTAAAACAGTGTCACAACGCACTTTGGTTTGCAGAAGCCGACAAACTAAAGCACCTTCATTTTACGTCCCTTGAGATTGCAGCTTTTGCGGATTGAACGTAAGCCTGTTCGCTACAGACGCTGTTGGTACCTAGCAAAAACGAAATCCATGTCTCCCGCATGTTCTTACAACACCCATCGGGGCCGCACACGACCTACTCCTCATCAGGTGATACCTATGATTACAGCAGTAAAACCCACGTTTTCCCAAAACTGGAATTGGGGAGATGAACCATGGAAAACGTAATAACTAGAAATGCACTTAAGATAACTCGGACCATTATCTGCCCAGAGCAAACGTAGTATCGGATATTGTCTGGGAAATGTTGCTTCTGTAATGCCATCTCAATGAGGCTGGACCTCATCGTGGTGCGATGGTTTGTGTGCCTCAGTGATCCACTGAGCTATGCTGGGTGGTGCATTTTTGCACCCTCATAAACACTCATACTAGATTGGTCAATGGTTAGAGGCCAGACAAACTCAGCCTCCTGGTCCTCCAGGTTGGCGTTAGAATGAGGATGGCTCCTTATTCCTTAAAACGAACTCCTTGTAGCCCAGCGCCAAACCCGTTGCTTGTCTTCAGGTTTCTGAAATAAAGGCTCTGGTTGAGAACTCTAATCCTTCTCCTGTCTATGCCTTGGCAACCCGACAGTATTCTTCCCACGCAATACAATGAATCCCACTTCAAACCTATTTCTGATGCACTGGCCACCGCAGAGGATAATCAACGGTGCCTTATCTGCGGCATCGGGCAGGGTGGATAGGGATTTGGAGGCAACTGCTCAAGTCTTCTCGTCTTTTATTCCCCCAATTACGCTTTTTCACCCTTATAAATAAATAAATAAATAAACTTTTATTCTCGACAATGCGAGGCACACCTGTACAGGCATGATAATGTTTAGCCAACATAGTGTGATCAAAATGTACACAGCGTACATGTTTGGCATAACAGTGAATGTAAGTGTATGGGTGTATATATGTATGCAATTGTCTATGAATGTAGCTTGTATTTTTTAATGTGCCGCAGAATTTTTGACTGTTTGTTATCGGTAGGAATGTGGGAATAAGCGATTGACGTCCGCGGGTTGGATACCATTTTCCGGATGTCCACGGGCCAGTGACTTTATTTTGTGGAGAGTCACATCCGCCACGTCACAGTGTTGATAAGCAGACATTTGTGGCTTTTTATAGGGAGAACGCTTGCCGGGCGAAAACCCACCACGTCCTGGAACACTGCCGCCGAACTATTTGCTGGAGCGGGTTAAACCCGAACCACCCAGCTGGCACCCCGAGGAGGTTATTCGGCTAGCCAGCCGTCCCAGCTTCACTTTTATCCCCCTTGTTTTCAACCCCGCGATCCTTGGCCCTCCACCTTCTTGCTTCAATAGTCGCTTATCTTTTAGTTTCAACTCACATGTAAACGCGGAGCGTCATTCCTGCCCTGTCAACAGGCCCATGTTCAAGCAGGCAGCTTATTTCAGTTCATCGGCTTCCATTTAGAGCTTTTGGTACTCCTTCAGATTGGCGTGCCTCAATGTTTGCACATTGCTTCAGCTGGGTCAACATACAGCACTTACCTAAACTTTAGAGACCCTCTCCATCGATATCTGTTGCTTATCGGAGACCCACCTGCAAGACTCGAGCTCTGTACTCACTCTGCGATCAACTTCAGGTGATACTAGCAGCACTTTCTCATTGCGCCTATCCGGTGACGATGTAGCTTCGAGTATCGTTCAAGCCGGCGTTGGTATTGCTCTGAGTCCCCGAGCCGCAGTTACTCCGGTTGATTGCTACCCTATTAGTAGCGGTCCGCTTGTGTGTGCTGTCCGCTTGGCTGGCGCGTTCAAAGCTTCGAAGTCGCGTGGGACTAACAGGTGTCCATATGTTATCGCTGCCTATGCACCGACAAGCTGTGGCGAGGACTCGGTAAAAGACGACTTCTATCGTCCACTGAACGAGCTCCTTAGCCACAAAAGAAGCTCCGACACTGTAGAGCGGGCTGGGGATCTGAACACTAAAGTTGGAAAATTATCCACTGATGAACTGCATCTGGGCGGCCAACATGGTATAGGCTCCCGTAATGATAACGGTGAGCGGTTCCTTCATTTAAGTGAGGATCCTCGCTTATTTCTTGCGAGCACTAACTTCAGACACGGCACCCGCCGGAGGGTGACTTGGCGCCCACCAGCCTCGAACTAGCTATGGACGCAAATTGATCATATTGCGATAAGTTACCTATGGAAAGGCTGCGTCCAGAATTGTCGCTCGATTTGGAGCACATGTGTGGACACCGACCATGCACTTGTATGTGCTGACCTGCGGATGCACTTTGGCGGACGCCCAAGACGACGTTGTGCACGCATTGACAACAGCCAACTGGCGAAGCCAGCTGTTCTAAATGCCTATCAAAATACGCTGTCATGCGAGTTGGATAAACGCTCACTGGACGCAGTTGATGGTCACTGGTCTCATATTCACCAGCCCTTACTAGCAGAAGAAAAATCCTCCTAATGTCCAACAAGGACATTAGGTCTCTTCGAGGTCTCTGGAACTTATAGATGCTCGCCGGCATATTCCGGCTGGAAGCGAACACAATGAAACTCACAAAGAGTTCCGGGCAAAACTCCGTGCTAGCCTGAAGGAAGACAGCGAATGCTGGGAGTCTCATCGTGCATCAGAAATGGAAATGGACGCTGCCCTTGGTAACCATCATAAGCTATCACGTCCGATACGGGAATCGGGTAGCAGTAGACCTGGTGTTAATGAAACTATACGCGACGAGAGTAAACAGCCCATGCACAACTTTTCAAAACGCTTGAAGCGTTGGGCTAAGCACTTAAAAAGGCAACTTAATCGGCCGGAATGGTCAGATTTCTCGCCGGTCACTGATCCGCTCGCTCCCTGCGCTGTACATTCGGATCCACCCACTCGCTCAGAAGTCGAACGTGAGATCGGACTGTTGAAGTTAAATAAAGCTGCGGGACCTGATGATCATCCTCCAGCCTTCTACAAATTTGGGAGCCCTGCTCTTGTGGATGATTTACACGAATGACTAGTGAAACTTTGGGAGAAGGAAACTGCCCTGCCGACTGGAGCCGCTCCGTCATAGTCCCAATTTTCAAGGGGGCTCATGATCGGAATGCGGCAACCATAGAGGAATCAGTTTGAGCTCCATCGCCTCCAAATTGCTTGCCTCTGACATCCTTCACAGACTGACTGGCACTCGTGAAAGCCAGATTCGTGAAAAGCAAGCCGGGTTTCGTCGAGACCGTGGCTGCATTGACCACACCTTTACTTTGCGTCAGTTGTTGGAGCACCGTCACATTTATTGGCTGCCCACCGTTGTCGTGTTCCTTGATATCAAAGGTGCATTCGTTTCGTTGTACAGACATGCACTTTGGGACTGTCTACTCAGGAAAGGTGTGCCCGAGTAATATGTGAATATTATCCGAGTATTATATGCGTGTAGCTTGGGCAGAGTGAGGGCTTACGGCAAGTTGTCGTCGCCTTTTAATATCTCTAGCGGGATGTGAGACAAGGATGCCCGCTGTCACCTCTCCTCTTCAACTTCGCTATTGACAAAGGCATGGAAATCGCGTTCACAGGACACGACTTAGAAGGTGTGGAGCTACTCCCAGTAGAACGACTTCTTGACTTGGAGTATGCTGATATTGCCCTACGCTGTGACAGATCACAAACGTGTCAATCGGCACTGGACTGATTAGCAATAGTTGTCCGTCAATTCTGGGTTTGCTTGGCACCCTCGAAGTGCAAAGCTTTCCTCCAAGCTTGGCCTGGATCACCTTCTATGCTGACCACTGGTGGGGATCAGCTAGAAAACGTTCAAAAATTCAACTACCTGGGAAGTTGCATCAGCGCCTGTGGGATTGAGGATAAGATCACGAAACGTATAGCAAAAACACGGGGCGCTTTTGCTAACCTTCGCCACTTGTGGCGCCGGCGCGACATCACTATTGCCCTGAAGGGTAGAGTGTACAATGCAGTGGTACGTTCGACCTTACTGTACGGTTGTAAAACCTGGCCGCTTAAAGCAGCGGACCTGAAGAGGCTAGTTACGTTCGAAAATCGGTGCTTTCGTAATTTAGCTCATATCTGGTGGGAACGCCGCGTGTGCAACGAGCGTGTTCGACGCCTTGTTTACGGCACAGGAAAAGGAAATGAACGGCTCAGCACCGTCCTTTCACGCACCAGGCTCCGATGGCTTGGTCACGTGTTCCGCACGCCAACCCCATTGACTCCCGCGACGTGCGTTGTTTGCCCGCCGGGGGTGTGGATGGAAGAAGAGGAGGGGTGGCCGAGCGATGACTTCGTTGGGAGGAATGAAGGCCCTCACTTCTGAGCTGGCCTCGGTTAGAGCGTCTCGGCTCCCTGGTTGGGGTCCAAAAGACGATGAGCACGTTTGGTTGGACACACTTGCTGATATGGCAAGGAGCCGACCTCAGTGGCGTTCGTGCTGTGAGTTTCTTTGTCCCACCCCATCCCTCTTAGCCTCCCCTCCAACCACGATTTCATTATTTTGCCTTATATAATTATGCGTAGCCATTTTTTGATGTGTAGTAGCTAGCTGGTAGCTTACCGGAACGATGCCCATCCGTTACCGTCGGCTCAGCCGGCTTGCGCCAGTTGGATTTTGTTTCTCCTTTTTTCTGTGTATTGCTGCACAGTAGCTGAGGTGTTCCCCACCTCTAGCTAACGTGTATGATGTTGACGATGATGAATTCTGTAGTGGTAAGATAATTGCCGTTAACCAAGGCAACCATTCCGTCTTCTAGCAACGCCACAAAATTTCAGGCGTAAGTGTGATATTCCACCGGAAAGTATGCTTTCATGGGTCCGACGGCATCGGTCGGCCGTTTTGCAGTCGTATGGGAAAACGAGGTGCCTAGCCGCAGCTGGAAAACATAAGAGCTTTCTTGAAAGTGGCTAGCCCTCCATAGTGACATTTCAAGGTTGTGTTGAATAATCAGTAGTTGGCTACATTCTCCTCGATTGAAGGAATTCCACTAGTCACATTTGTGAAGAGAAATGAGGCAGTAGCACCCCCAGAATTCATAGCGTGAGTAGGAAAGATGTCGATCGCATGGCTTAACTTATTGCGAACAAAGCTACTGATTCGTCCAAGGGCAATGCAAATACTTGGTCTTACTTATAAAGATAGACAACTTTTTGGCTTTTCCAATGAGTTGTGCAACAAATTGTCCTTTACCTTTAATGTATCTGCGAAATATTGTCACTACGCATGGTAGGACCGTTGTTGAACTCTAGATGGAACAATTGTCAACGCATGGAGCCAGTAACGGCCAATTTTGGGCGGTGTGGTCGGGTTTGACGGCAGTTTTTATAGCCATCAAGGAAAGAAGAATAAATACCATTCGATAAATGCTTACTTCTAAACGCGCATGTATATGGTCATAAGTTTTCCATTTTGTGACATCTCAAGCTTAAGTGTAAAATCTTAATGCTCCATTTTGGCACTTAATAAGTTAACAAAGATGTGCCCGTTGTCGTACCTCCAAGCTTTTTAGTTATTTTTAAGTTAGTTATATCTAGCTATATAATTATTCCACTGTATTCCTGCCACAACGCTATTTCAAAGAATGCTAGACTCAAAACTTTTCTCGTCATTTCATTTGCTGGACTGCCCAGTATCCGGAGATTGATATTTGCATACTCTACCTTGCGGATACAATAGCTTAAGACATTTATTGACCATTTCCTTGTTCCTGCTATTTCTATAGTCAGTGAGAACATCCCACATTATCTACGGTCGTAACCTAAAGCTAGTGCCCCACAATGGCATTAACTTTGCTGGTGGCGGGAATTTTTATTGTTGATGCCATGAGTTAAGAGGTAACTGTGTGACAGTATAGTGAGTGCTTCGGTTTTTGCTTTAAGTTATGGCAAAGCTGCGGAAGTAACTCAGAAGTCGAATTAACTGAGGTTCTTGTTGGCTTACGGGTGCTAGCAAAAGAACACTCGTTAGGCGGAGACCTGCATCGTCCTCGGTAGCTTATCTGAGCTGACTTAAAGTTTCCACTGCGCATGGTCTAAACGCAGTTGAAAAGCTAAGCTACACTGATAACCCATTTTATGGAAAATAATCTGTCGTGAGTAACCAAATTAAAGCTTATTTCTATATTCTGAGACACCTTATTTAGGTGTCAGCATGCCTGTGCAACAAGAAAATGGGGAAGTGCCTCCGGCTCATTAGTTCAACAGTTCATTGGTGTGTAGAAAGCAGGAGGGGAGACCATTGGTATCTCCGTCGATTCCGATTCAGTGCAGGTTTGTCGCAACTGGCTACAAAGCGCCATTCCTTTGAGATTGTTGCCGTTTCAGTAAGAGCAACAGAGCTCTGCCATACTCATCAGATGGTAGTCAAGCAGCCGGTTAAAGGTTCCTCCGTCAGTGAATCAGATAGGACCTTCGGTGGGCTATTCCAACCATTCAATACATGAATTGATAGGGCAGCCTCTGACGGACATGAACTGTGCGGCTCTTATACAACTTCAACATGTGGCCTCGGGTCGCGCTGCCCATGTTGCGCCGAACGTGTTTTTGTACTGCACTCCCAAGTTCTCTTAGGATCCGTCTGGGCTAGATAAGATCTCCCCAGCTTACACGATAATCCAATGGGAATATGTTCAGCTTTCGGAGCCAAAGAAGGTAAACAAGACTATGAAGGTCCATGACCGATATCGAGCCACGCCAAGGTAATCTTTCTAGCAAGTCGCATTTAGATTTTAATAGAGAATGGGTAGCTGAACCCCAAACTTAATATCGAACGGACGTTTGATGAGCACAGAGTGTTGGAAATCGCCGGAGTGCCACGGAAGAACGAACTTCGTAGTATACTTAGCCTCCTGTTTCTGGCCGCTATGTTTCTCAGGTGTCTTAAGAGCTTCTAAGGTTATGTGACACGATAACCACAAGATCCTTCACGTGCAGAACATTTTTGAGATAGCCACCAATGTGATATACATCGGATAAATCCGGCTTACCGATCGGAAAAACCACATTTGTTGTAGTTAACAGGTAGTTGCCACTTACCGAACCAATAGTGCAGCTGGTCCAGCGCCTTTTGGAGTCTGTTTGCATTCTAAAGAATAGCTACTTCTGGCTATAGTTTGATCTCCTCAACATAAACGAAGCAGTCAGCTTGAAGAGTTGTAGGGCTGTGACTACTGTATTGCTTGGAACGTTCTGGACCAAGAATGGAGCCTTGTGAGACTCCGCTAGTCATAGGCACAGCTATACAGCGGTTGGTTCACCGTCACTTAATGTGGCAGAACTCTCAAGAAGTCCGCAACCCATACAAAGACGTTTCCGGTGACGACAGTTCCCTGGAGTATTAACAGAAGTCATTTGTGTGGGACTTTGTTAAAGGCCTTGCTGAAATCAATGTATATAACATTTTTGTGTCCTCGGTCGTCTACCGCTTTGACCCATGCTTATTTGGGAACAAGCAGGTTAGAGATGCAGAAGCGAGCTCTGCGAAGTCCTTGCTGAGCGGGGAAGATGGTGCGCAAGCTTTCGCAGTGGGTTTGGAGGGCGCGCTTGACGATCCGCTCCAACAGCTCGCAGCTCACAGACGTCAGGCATATTGGACAGTTGGTTGCAGCATCACGCCGACTCCCTCCTTTTTACTTAGGCACTACAATTCCTACTTCCAAGTCAGGTGTAGGCGCGCGTCTGCAAGATTACACCCTAAAACCTATGGCCACGGACCAGCAATGTATGCTGCTAGCATCTTGAGGAATGGCAGGTGAAGTCCATCGTGGCCCGGTGCGGAGTTAGAGTACAGTTTAAGGAGGAGTAGCGTGACGATGTCGGCATTGTTTTCGACTTGCTAGAGAGGAGGATAATGCCAGATCGTCAGTGGGTTGTGACGATTCCACGGTGTATCTCGAGGAGTCCTGAGGAGCTAGTAGTCGAGCCATCTTGCATCTTCGTAGAGCACTTTGTCCTCCTCCTGGCAGGATAGAGAAGGGATACAACTGCCAGCCCTGCTGTTTCGTTTCAGGTACCAGAACAGCTACTTAGGGGAGATTCGTGGTTGAGTGGATAAACTGTGATCATATTGTGTAGCGCTTCTGGCTATACCTTAGAGTGAACAGGTTTCTGATTAAGTTGGACTTCGAGTTGCCTGGCGTTATCTGTAGTGACTTGAAGATATTCCACAGTTTGTGTCCTCTGTTCATCTGGGTTCGCACCTCTCGGTCTACCAGGCGGGCCTATGGAGGGAGGCCTGCCCTTTGTGGTAGGAACAACTCTTCGATGACCGACATCATCTTCGAGCGTAGTAAGCTGCACAACTCCTCAAGGTTCAGAGATATTGGAATGATCCAGTCTGTGCTGCTTGCTACTTCTTGTAACCTGGATGGGACAATACGCAAGAACTTGCAACTGTGTCACCCCTGCTCATGTATGACAAGGCGGCATGCCCAAAAGGAGAATGTAGGGTGGTCACTCCGGCAGAGTGCTTGGCTAATCTTCACGCCATGAACCTCAGACAGCGTTGGGATGCGGGCGAGATCTAGTATGTTTGGTGTTTGACCCGGTATCATCCGGGTTGGTGCTGAGATGTGCTGGATCAGATTGCTTTCGTGAATAGCGTCGAGAAAGCCAGCCTCGAAGGAATCTTGGTAAAGATCATAGTGAAGAAGTTTCCAGTCTACACTAAGTGCATCGAAGTCTCCAATTAGAAGATAGTTCTTCCACAAGCACTGGTTTTTACCGACTGCACTAGACGGAAGCCTGAGATCAGTAGTGCTCTGTAAGCCACACCGACAGGGTGCAGCGGATAACCGCCACGAATAAGGCACCACATTATCTCTGAGGTTCCGCCATTGTCGCAGAACTTCCATAACGTGTACCTTGAGGCAGGTCCTCGAGTAGAGAATTACTCTACCCCCAGTCCACCCAATGGAGCGAACTGCTCGTGAGAGTTGAGATCCTGGTATACTAGGCTAAGCGACCTGGAGCTCTGGTGATGACTAGTTCGCGGTGAAAGCTAGTTGATCTCGCTGATACTCAGCAATGAGAAGCAGAATCGCTTCGAGCTTATTTTTCAGGCTGCGGACATAAGCAAATAGAGCCCACAAACCACTATTTAGACATGGGAGCTCGGTAACAGAAGGATTGGCTTCCAGTGAGTTCCCTGGGCTTGCTGAACAACGCGAAAATTCACAATATGGAGATCAGTTTTGCCGTTCGCTCGGCGGGTTCGCAGTTCGTTGACAACTTGTCTCATTCTGTCTCTATCGTCTGGGAAAAGGTCGTTCAGGACGAAGAATGTTTCTCCTTGGTGACTCAAAGTACGCCTGAGGATGCGGCAACATTCAACTTCATCCTGACGGACGACTTTTAGTGAGCGAGGCTTGGATGGATCATCCTGCTTTCTACCTAGACTTTAAGCGAGGTTGAGGTTTATATCATGCCCACCTTCCTGGAATAGAATGGGCACCATCCGCTTCAAAAAAGCCTGGTCGTCAGGAATACTTTCAGCTGAGGTTTCTTTGTCGGATTCAGGAGCATTCCTAATTACTAAGCAACGCTAATGAGGTGCTTTGTTTCCTCCTGAGAGACCTGGTTCTGTGGGACTGGCTTTTATTCGATGAGCCGTTCAAGTTGGGTAACTTTGTCAATAAGGAGCTCCAGTTGCGTTAAGTCAAATTTTGCTTTGTGCCTTGACGCTGCTTTTTCCGTCTGTCGTTTGACCGTGTTCATCGCGATGCCCGCCCCAACCGCATACGTCCTCGTCATTTTGGCTTAGTTGCATTCAACTGGTCTTTGCAGGATCTACCCTGCGTTAATAGTGCATCTTCGGAGGAAGACGAAGTGATCCGGCTTCGACTTTGAGCTAGATTGCTAGGACCGACAGGCAGCAGTGTTCCCGCCAACGTTGTGGAGGAGGCACAACTTCTTATCCCCTTGGGCATAGAGGAGCCAGACCAGGGCAGGCACACAGATGAAACAGGAGTATCTACATCAAAGACAGAGCTAGTACAGGAGCATTGGGTACGCTGATGGGGTGTTAGCTAATCCGAAGTTTTTCTTCGCTAACCACTGCTACACCCGAATCACATTGAAAGCTTAGGTACTTGGAGGCAGCGTGCTGAAGACAGTGGTACTGAGCTTGACAAATGTTACAGCACCCTATGTGCATCCAACTCTCGCAGAGGGCGCACTGGACAGCCTTTGACCGGGAAGTGACACCTTTGCCACAGTCAACGCATTTAGACGTTCTCTGCCGTGTATAGTAGTGCATGCAAAGGTTTCGTTACTTGCGAGTCTTACGCGGTAACTCGATATTTTGGCGTGCCATGCTGATCGAGCTTTTCAGCTGATTTAACGTGGAAAACAGTGTCTTAATAAACACTTGAAACGAAATTTGACTATTGTCAAATTTTCTCTGATCCAAGATATCTTGGATCGATTAAAGTGGTACTAGCCAAAGCGCCTTTGGCGCTTACTGGTAATTGTTCCGGTTGTTCCCAGTTTTAATCCCGTTTTGCACCCTGTTTTTGTCTTTTTATTGCGGTCGTTTTCCTATTGTATACTTGTTGTAATTCTAATCTGTTTAACATGGCCGTCTCGCTAAACACCGAGACGGATGGATCTATGGGGTCCTCGTTTGATGAGTCTACTGCAGCTTGCGGACAGGTTAACTGTTCAGAGCCAGTAACAGATGCATCTGGTGGTATGCAGTGTGCCGTCTGCTGCCGCTTGTATCACAAAAGCTGTACCGGCCTACAAGCTGACCATTACAAAATGCTATCATCAAGCGTCCACTTTCTCTTCAGCTGCGCTGAATGCTGCTGGAATTCGCTTCCAGATCACGTGGTTAGGGAACCCACAGTTAAGGGTTTTGCGCGCCAGCTCGATGCTGTTGGGTGGCAACAGCAAACCTTTCCTTTATCCTAGCTGACTCACCTTCACTTTTCAGTTCTTTTTTATTGACTCAAATATCTTGGTATTCCACTTGCTTAGCTCTTACCACTTTCTCTTTTGCCTTCTTCGTTTACTTTTTTCTCTTTCTTACTTCACGTAACCGACCCAGCAGGGACTGCTAGGGCAGGATACATGGGCATTAATTGGTTGGACAGGGTGTGATTCGGTCTTTGTCTTAGGTCCATCAGTATTCCAAAGTTCGCCAACTCCTGGTTCAACGACCCGCCGAAGAAGGAACACTCACGGGATAATCCTATCGTTCCAGTCCCGCTTGAACTTGTACTTGAACTTGCGTAGCCTGCGAAACAAGATGTGTGAAGTGGGGGCGCTAATAGACCACTCCCATCCTGATGTACTCGCGTTCACTAAAACCTGGTTGTCTTCTGACGTCATGGACGGTGAATTATACGTTCCGGGCTACGCAATACTGAGATCTGACCGCCCATCTGATCGCCGTGGTGGTGGTGTCGCCTTGTATATCAGGTGTGGTGTAAACATATCCAAAACACATACCTTTAACTCAGCTGATAAAACTGTGGTAGCTCTTTCAGTTGAAGTCTGTACCGAATCATTGCAATTTAAAATTGTGCTGCTGTATAGGAGCCCTGATAGCGCTTCTAGGAGTTTCATTGACTTCATCCGCACTCACTCTGCGAACAGATGCTTGATAATGGGGGACTTCAACTTCCCTGAAGTAAATTGGCATGACTTATCTTGTGAGGCAGCGACAACAGGGTTGGCTGCCGAGCTTGTTGACTTGACACTAGAAGTACCCTTACACCAGTTTGTCGATCGACCCACCAGGTACACGGTGGGTCAAGCTCCTTCTCTGTTGGACCTAGTTTTTGCAAAGTCGGTTGACTTTGTGAGTGACCATACGTGTTTGTCATTCACTTGTGCTCTCATTACAGACTACGATTCACGCAGGGTCCCGACTCCGAACATTTGGCACGCCGATTTTCCGTCTATTAGAGCCAAGGCAGTAGGTTTCCCATGCATCATCTTGCTGGATGATGATATACAGACGGCTTGGGATACGTTTAAGTCTTTCCTCTTTAACGTATCCCACCCCCACATCCCTCTTTCGCTAAAGAAGTGTGCCAAAGCGAAGCCACTATGGTTAGACTCAGTCGCACACCAGCTAATGAATAGACGTGCAAGATGCTGGCGGATCTACCGAACAGTTCTCTCAGAATGTACTTTTCGGCGTTATCGGGAAGCTCGGAATGCTTGCAAGAGTCATTTACGAGCTACTAGACTTAGCTATGAGATGGAGCTGGCTAACTCAGCCTCCGCGAATCCCAAAAGATTCTTCGCCTACGTCAAAAGGCGTAGTAACGTTGGCTCATCTATCCCAGTGTTATTAGGCAGCGACAGCGCCACCGCCACCACTGATCATGAAAAAGCATGTCTACTGAGTGCGCAGTATGCCGGAACTTTTGTTCGGGATGAGCAATTGCCGCATCTTGACCTAGCAATGACAGTCCACAGGACTCCTGTTTAACACACGTCACAATTTCGGAGGCAAAAGTTCTTCATCTTCTTCAGGCTCTAAATCCTGTTAAATCCGCTGGGATGGATGATATTCACCCTAAGCTTCTGTACGAGCTAGCAAGCGAGCTATGTGGCCCAGTGACTCGTTTGTTTCAATTGTCACTTCGCAGCTGCTCCTTTATTAAGGACTGGAAGGATGCTATCGTTTGCCCGACTTTTAAAAAGGGCGACAAGCATCTTCCTGCAAATTATAGACCAGTAAGTTTGACAAGCGTACTGGTCGAGGTATTGGAGAAGTTGGTCAGTGATGTGCCTGAAGACCACCTGCGGGAGTATGGTCCGCTCAGTCCACTGCAACACGGCTTTCGCAAGGGTCATTCCTGTATGACTAATTTGCTAGTTGCACGCGAATGTTGGGCGGATGCTTTGGATCGGGGTCATGCAGTAGATGTCGTGTTTATTGACTTCTCCAAGGCGTTCGACACTGTATCACATTCTCGCCTTTCCTTGAAACTTCGGTCCCATGGAATATCCGGGGGTATACTAAAACGGCTCACCACGTTTCTGGAAGGGAGAAAGATGTGTGTTCGTGTCGGGTCTAGTCTGTCCTTCCGACAGTCAGTCCTCAGTGGGGTCCCTCAGGGTTCGGTGCTTGGCCCGTTGTTGTTTTCCTTGTATGTCAAGGAGCTGCCCGAACTGCTGGAGGTACCATCTCTCATGTTTGCAGATACCTAAAGTTTTGGCACATAGTGTCTGACTTCGATGGACCCCAGATTCTGCAACGGGCCCTCGATCAACTTTGGGATTGGGCTGCTCTGTGGCAGTTGCCCATAAACTATGCAAAGTGTTCCATCTTACGAGTAGGGCCAAATAGCCCCCAAACGCGTTATTTTCTTGGCGGTAATGAACTCCACCATGTTGCCCAATTGGTAGACCTAGGGGTCACATTGTCTTCAGAACTTAAATTCAGTGAGAACTGGAGGAAAGCTACGTGCAAGGGTTTCAGAATGTTGTGGATGATCCGCAGGGCATTCGGGACCATCACGGGAGCTATGTTTGTTAGGTTATTCTCAGCGTTTGTCAGGCCACACTTGGAATACTGCATCCAGGCTTGTCCACCTAGCTTAGTCAGGGACAGGATGTCAGTGGAGAGAGTGTTGAGAGTTGGAACCAAGCTGGTCCATGGACTGCGGAACCATTCTTACCCAGAAAGACTACTTGCGCTGGGGATGTGCTCGATGCACTATCGTCAACATCGAGGCAACCTAGTCTTGACCTATCGTATACTTACCGGTAAAACCGGACCCGATTTATCCGGGCTTATCCAACCGGCTCGGCTTCCATCGCTCCGCGGTCACTCGCTGAAGCTACACAAACCTCGATCGGATGGAATCCGGGCGGACTTTCGTTTATCACGCCGAGTGGTGGATTCCTGGAATGCACTGCCCGAAAACGTGGTATTGGCACCAACGGTGAAAGAGTTCGAACACCGACTCGACGCTCTTGGCCTTCAATTCTTAACATTCCCCTTCACTTCCTAGTTTATTTGTTTTATTGAAATATTAAATCTTTTTTTCTTGACGCTCTTATTACTTTCGTACTTCTTTTTCTTATTTCACGTGACCGGTGCGGCGGGGACTGCCAGTGCAGGTCGCGTGGGTATTAATTGGTTGACCGTGGTGTGATTCGCGCGCGTTGATCTGACTCTTCTGGATTCCAGTTATCGCGGAAGAATAATACCCTGGATCAACGACGCGTCACGGAAGGAACATTCACGGGGACTTATCCTACTGTTCCGGTCCCACTTGAACTTGAACTTATAATTTCGGAGAGTTGACAAGAGTCAAATTTGGTTGCGGTTTTTACTAGAACACTTCTTTTCAAGATATATTAAAAGGATTTGACAAACGACAAATCCTGTTCCTAGTTTCTGTTCGAAAACTGTTTCCAACGCTATTTCGGCCTAAAAATCGAAGAACGACAAAAAATGCGCTACCACGTAGTACTCACAGAGATCTTAGAGATTTGCAACAGCGCAATCTAAAAGGCAAAATTATTTGGTACCCTAAAATGCTTTACAACGGGAATATAATGCCTAATTTGTTGCAGCATTAAAGGTTTGACTCACCAGCGGAATGGTTGATCGGGGAACAAAGGGACTTGTTTGTATCGTTCATGTGGTAGGCGGTCATTTCGTCGGCGTTGGAGTTGTTGTCGCGTGTTTTTGTTTTCGCCTAGTTGGAATCATATTTCAGTGCCATGAGCTTAGTTAACAGCACAAAGCGAGCTGTTGTGTCCACTTTGGTAGCTTGAGTTAGTTTGGGAGCCTACCAGGCAAATCGTACTTGGCCGGAGTACCGTGTAACCTGTTATGACTCGGTGCCTGACTACTTGTTCTGTCGAGATCATGCGCCCAGAGCAGTACGATATTCCATGTGGTGACGAGGACGAAGAGTATGATGATGACTTTGACGACGACGACGAGCTTGACGGATACGATGGTTTTAGTGATCTCGACGATGGGGAGATTGAAGACGGTCGACCAGTCGCATACCACGGAAACGGGTTGGACGATGAACGGGCGAGAAACGTTTCGCGGCGTCATCGGTCGATGAGTGAAGGGAGCGAACTTATCTTGGAAGCTGGTGATGATAATCGGTGGGTACTTGTCTTCGTTTCAGTTTGTACCACGGTCTGGTTAGCTTTTTCTTATTTCTTCACAAAAGTTTTTTCGTTCTTCAGACATTAGTTGATGCTTTACTGAAGTCGTGGACTCGGTGTTTTACATGTCTTGGTTCTCCACTGAGCTACGCAGACGTACCTTACGCGCTACTTGAACTACACAAACCACCTTTCCTCTTCAACTTTGTGCTCGAAATGATCATGAATGACACAGTTATTTCATGCTCTACGGAAGGTAATTTCTGCTAGACGACCGATTGACAAACCTGGAGTATGCGGACGACATCGTTCTTCTCGAGTCTGACGCTGTGGATATGCAAACACTATTGGATAGACTTACACGTAGTGCTGCACGCTTCAGCATGAGCTTCGCATCTTCAAAGTGCAAAGTAGTTGTAGAATTTGACCGACACACCTCCGGTTCTAGCTATCACCGAATATCTACTGGAAGTGGTGTATTGGTACACTTACCTTGGCAGCTGTGCCTCGTCTGGTGATCACATCACAGGTGGTTACCGCTCAAAAGCAAGGCTTGTGTGACTTACCAGTGACAACCATCTATGGAGATGGTGGGAAGTCAGCCTGATTTGTAGGTAGGGCGTATAACTGCGAGTGGGCCGGTATTGCTATATGGATCATGTACCTAACCATTTCGCGACGAAGACATGAAACGCTTGGCTGTGTTTGACCCCCGGTGCTCGCGGATCATTTCTCACGTTTGGTGGAAACACCGGATGAGCAATGCTGAGGTCCGTCAGTTGGTTTTTGACTTGAACCCGTCTGGTGCCTCACTTTATTGTTTATTGTTTCTTAACCGCTTACGTTGGTTAGGCCATATCCTCGGCATACCCGCTGACCGACTTCCTCGGCTTGCATTATGCGCCGTGGATGTACCATGTTCGTTGAAACCACGAGGTGGCCAGTCCATGACGTGACATAGGAGCATGAAAGAATTGACTGAGACTTGGTCGTTTTGGTGCGTCCCGTCTTCTAGAATGAGGGCCTCGGCATGATCCACACCAATAGTCGGAGACCGGATCAGACATAGCGCGTTCACGCGATCAGTGGCGTTTCTGCACCCGGTTTCTTGCATCTGGTTGTTAGGTCAGGTCAGGTCAAGATTCAAGGACGACAGCCTTCCGCCTACCGAACGTCCTGGTTCTTTCACCGGTAAGCGAACCAGTGCTTCCGGCACTTCGACGTTTGATCGGCTCTTATTGCTTTGCATAGGAACTGGAGCAAGGACGGGAACAATGTTGCATTTTTGTGGATCCACATGAAATTTCACTGCACGGTGTCTTGCTACTAAATTTCGCTAACTTCACAATATTTCTGCACGAGATGTGACCAACACCTATCTAAACCTCTTGAAAGCTACTACAGTCTCGTGCTTCACTAACTCAGAAGGTACTTAATTCCAGCTGCGTAACACACGGTCTGCGAAAGTCTTCGCCCTGATGTTCAACCTATCCCTCTCCTGCTTAAGCTTCAAACGATGTCTGTGCAAGTGATCGGAAGCAACCAGCTCAATCAAATTATTAGGCTTGACGCCGTTTATACCCTTCATTATCTTAGACGTCTATCAGATCGCCTGTCTACACTGCTCTAGGGAAACATCGGCCCCTAGACTAGTGGTAACGAGTTTGTCTCGTTATCTTGCGGCGCGTGTTCGAATCCGCTTTGGGTGGGCGTCCTCGCGGTATACTTAGCTCGCGTGCGACTGGTGGTGGTCCCACGGCAGCGAAGCACCATTACGACGTACAGCTGACATTATTTCATTTATCATTTAGGGAAAACAATCCCAAGTTCTTTAGGCGATCTTCCTACGACTTTCCATGTTGACATTCAGTCATCCTGGTTCTCAGTTTTCAAGTCTTTTCCGTACACATAACATCACCACGGAGATAGTGCGACCACGTCTGAACACAGAACTCTAGATGCGGCGTAACCACTGCTTTGTACAATGGCAGGAATACTTCTGGCTTGGAGTTACACAGTGCTTTCTTGAAGCAAAACAATTCTTGCCGCGGTTTGTTGACAGCGTATCGACACTGCACCGAAGGCTTGAAACTGCTCACCACGATGTCTAAATCACATGCCTGGTTAGTGCTCTAAAAGACTGCATTGCAATCCCGTCTCCATTAGTGATCAACTGTTGACATTGGAGGCAAATCTTATTGCTTCGACCTGTTAACCACATTGATGTTATCTTTGGTCAGTTTTGCTCTTTTGCCCCTACTGACCAGCTTTAAGTTGTCTGTAAAGTTATGAGTCTTCAAAAAGAGGAGCCAAGTCGTTTACAAACATATTAAACAATAGAGGACTAAGTACCGTTCCTTGAGGGACGCCACTATGGGCCGCGACCATACGAGAACTCACCTCACCGATATCAACTCGAAACGTCCTCCCACTTAAGAATTCCGACACCCAAGACAGAACTTCAGAATGCAATCCAAACCGTGTCAATTTCTCAAGTAAGAAACGGGGATCTACAGTCGAGGTAGTATATCTCTACCGCAATCCTGTCATCAAGATATCGAGTAGTCCCAAATAAAAAACTCAGTAAGTTAGTGAGGCACGACTTCTTGATGGAACCATGCTGTTCCGCTCTAATTAGGTAATGTTCCGCCACGTGCTCACAAATCCGGCTTTCCTAAGCACTTGATCAAGATAGGTCAGACTGACAGATCTGTAGTTACGCAGCTCCGATTTAGAGCTCGCCTTATGGATCGCGACTATGGTTACTTCCTTCCAATCTTATGGTAACTTGCATTCCTATTGATATTTGACGCTATTCGTTCTATTCTGATTAGTCTACCGCACCTACTTGATTCCATTTTCTTCGTCTTATTTGCATTCAAGCTCACTGTCTTACCGCTGTTATTGTTATTCTAGCGATGAGTCGTGGCAACTGGATCAACGGCACTTCGGTGCTCGGATCCTAATTGTTCAGCTGAACTGTACTGAATGCAGACTAGTGTCTACATACTAGATGCACACAGGTTCGCTATCCTTTTTATATCAAATTGAGAAAAGTCCAATAACTTCGCCCGTAGCCTAGAGGTAACGCGCTTGTAATCTTGCGGCGCGGGTTCGAATCCGCATAGGGGTGGGCGTTCTCTCGGTGTACTCAGCCTGCGTGCAACTGGTGGTGGTCACACGGCAGCGAAGCGCCACTACGGATTACAGCTGACACATTAATATTATTAGGTCAGGAAGATTGATTTACAAGCTGGTTATGGGCTCCACTGTCTATCTTTGGTGGCGGAAAAGCATTCTCGTTGCCGTATCTGAACACCCCATGATCGAACAGATGTAATCACATTGATCCAGGTGCTATCTGCCTGGCCGCCTTTGCACCGTCCGCTCCTACGATCGGTTTCATACAATCGACACCCGATTTGGAACTACTCTCCATTGTTATTGAGTTAAAGGCTCCGATGTACTGTAGGTTAATCCCAATTCCTTCCGTTGCTTTGTTAATCGGACTTTTGAGTCTCAACGACGTATGTAAAGATCCAACCATGACTCCGGGGAATTGACACCAGATTGTCATCTACCTGTTACGCCTCATTGCCCCATTTCTTCCTTCCTTATTCTATTTTACTTTACAGATTCTCCGGGTAAACTGGTAAAAATCGACCCATGAATTTTTTAGAATGTGTTTCTAGTTTGGCCGAGTAGTTTACCAAACCAAGGATCTCAACCCACTTCACCAATTCAACATTCGCCAACAAGCATTACTGACACTCAGTCTTCATTCCCTTGGAACGGGCGAGTTACGTCTCCGAGCTATGCATACTAGATAGCTGCATCCAAACCATTCGGCTCAAGTTTAGTTGATACTAATCATTCTTTCCGTCTCTGGTAGTAATGAATCCACCGTTCGGTGGATTCCGGTGTTGCACTCAGCACTAAGCATGAAAGCAGTCTGATTAATCCCAACGAATAGCCGCATTCTTGCCGGTATGTTTCGGTAATCTATTCACGTCATTAGGTGGTCACAAAACACGTTGTTTCTTGTTCCGATTTGCAGTCCTGTTGGCTAAGTTCGGAAGACGTCAAAATCCTCAGATGTCAGCATCATGCTAGACGACGTAACCTCGGTTCGTAGCCTAGAGGTAACGAGCTTGTCTCGTAATCCCGCGGCGCAGGTTCGAATCCGCATAGGAGTGGGCGTCCTCGCGGTATACTCAGCCTGCCTGCGACTGGTGGTACTCGCACGGCAGCGAAGCGCCGTTACGGCGCACAGCTGACACATTGTTTTGTTATTATTTGGACGTAAATATTCACGTGGGTCGCTCGTCAGCGACCAAAGGACGGGCCATTCTCGGGTCGACGCACGTCAGACCTGAAATGGTGATCGGTTTCGGGGCGCACAATAACCTTCATATTGACATGGCAAAGCTCCTTGCCGTGTCCCCTCATCATTAACACCCGTTAGCCGAGGGTGATGAGCGCACCTCAGCTGATGTGCCGCAATCGTCATCATCATCATCAACAGCAGTACATCGGCCAATTGATCTAATGCTTCTCTGCCGTGCAACCATGAGGACCTATGACATAAAGAATAAAAAACGGAGAGAAGGGGGACTTATCTAAAAACATTAATGCCTTAAGCAAACATTCAGGGTCAATGCACCTACACCTCGTGTAGACAACATACCGTCACAAACACCTGGCTGTCGTGAAAAGATAAGGCGGCATCGGCGAGACAGCTTTCTTGAGGCTTTCACTGCCCCTCATCATAATCAGCCATTACCCCGCAGATAAATCAGCACCAAACACTTTAAACAGGCAATCCGATTAAGATACGGCAGCAGACGCTCCACCGGCGTCTACTTCGAGCCATGTCCTGTAACGTCGAGCCAAGCACAAGGCGAGTCACGTGGACTCCAGCTCGAAAGACGGGACGGACCAGCGCCACCCAGTTTGGTCGTCACTGACTTTATTTCCCGCTGCCAACTCAACTTCTGTCCACCTCGAGCCTTGCGCCACCCTACACCTGGCAGAGTAAACAAGGCACTCCTAGGTAAGCGGTGACCAGGCATACGTATCACATGTCCGAGCCAACGCAACTTATTCAGGGATATGTGTTGTTCTAGGGAGCTAGCATGATTATCACTACCTAGTACTCGCCTACTCACATCATCGTTGCGGACACACTGGTGCCATCCGACACCAGCAGTGCTTCGCAAACAACGATGATCAAAGACTTGAAGGCGCCTCAGATTTTCAGATCGAAAGGGCCAAGTCTCACTACCATAGAGCGGAACGGCCCTCACTGTGGCCTTTCAGACGGAGGGAAACTCCCTTCTGTCGCCAAAGATGCCTCAGGTTCAAGAAGGCAGCTCTGGCCTTTGCAATGCATGAGCTGACGTCAGTTTCTATGCGCCCATCATTGCTGATGCAGCTGCCAAGATAAGTGAATTGATCAACCACCTCGAGTTCCTGGTTAGTAAGGGTCAAGGGGTCATCAAGTGGCTGGTGGTTCTGCAGCAACACTTTGCACTTTGAAGGTGCGAAGTACATACCGAATAATGGTACCACTCTGGACAGGCTATTCAGGGTTGATTGTGCCGCCGCAACATCGTCGAAAATCAACACGATATCGTCCGTATAATCAAGCTCAGCTATTCTTTCACCAGGTAGCACTTCAACGCCTACATCATGAGATTCCGCAAGGGAACACTCCATGATAGAATCCACGACGAAATTGAACAAAAATGTGTAAATCGGACCACCTGGCGAATACCACTTGTGGTCGGAAAGCCATCCGATTGTCCACCGTGGACCCTAACGCGGCCTGTAGTGTTCGAGTATAAAGCACGAAGGATGTTCACATATTTCGTAGGAACACCTTTCCGCACAAGTATTTCGAACAGAATCGATCGATCGACTGGATGGAACGCACTTTTGAAATCGAGGAACACAGCTATTGTTGGTCTGCGGTATGCGTGACGCTGCTCTATCACCTGCCGCAAAGTGAATATCATCATCAACAGCAGTACATCAGCCATTTGAACTGATGCTGCGCTGCCATACAACCATGAGGACATGAAATAAAGAATAAGAAGAGGGAGAGAAGGGGGACTTACCTGAAAACCTTAATGCCCTAAGCAAACATTCAGGTCCAAGGCGCCTACACCTTGTGTAGACAACATACCGTCACAAACAGTTGGCTATCGTGCAAAGATAAGGCGGCATCGGCGAGACAGCTTCCTAGCGGCTTTCACTGCCACGCGTCATAATCAGCCATTACCCCGCAGATAACTCAGCACCAAACACACTTTAAACAGACAATCCGATTAGGAGACGGCAGCAGACGCGCCACTGGTGTCGGTTGCGAGCCATGTCATGTAAAGTCTCGAGCCAAGCACAAGGTGAGTCACGTGGACTCCAACCCGGAAGGCGAGACGGACCAACGGCACCCAGTTTGGTCGTCAGTGACTTCATTTCCCGCTGCCAAGTCAACTTCTGTCCACCTCGAGCCTTGCGCCATCCTACACCTGGTAGACTGAACAAGGCCCTCCTAGGTAAGCGGTGACCAGGCATGCGTAGCACGTGCCTGAGTCAATGTAACTTATTCTGTGCTATCTGTTGTTCTAGGGATCTAGCATGATCATCACCACCTAGTACTCGCCTACGCACATCATCGTTGCGGACACGCTGGTGCCATCCGACACCAGCAATGTTTCGCAAACAACGATGATCAAAGACTTGAAGGCGCCTCAGATCTGTAGACCGAAGGGGCCAAGTTTCACTACCATAGAGCAGAACGGCCCTCACTGTGGCTTTGTATACACGGCCTTTCAGACGTAGGGAAACTCCCTTTTGTCGCTAAGATGACGCAGGTTCAAGAAGGCAGCTCTGGCCTTTGCAATGCGTGAGCTCACGTCAGTTTCTATGCGCCCATCATTGCTGATGCAGCTGCCAAGATAAGTGAATTGATAAACCACCTCGAGTTCCTCGTTAGCAAGCGTCAAGGGATCATCGAGTGGCTGGTGGTCCTGCAGCAACACTTTGCACTTTGAAGGTGCGAAGTGCATACCAAATAATGGGACCAATCTGGATAGGCTATTCAGGGTTGATTGTGCCGCCTCAACGTTGTCGAAAAGCAAGACGATATCGTCCGCATAATCTAGATCAACTAACCGTTCACCAGGCAGCACTTCAACACCTACATCGTGAGATTCCGCAAGGGAACACTCCATGATAGCATCCACGACGAAATTGAACAAAAACGGGGAAATCGGGCAACCCTGTCGAACGCCACTTGTAGTCGAAAAGCTATCCGATAGGGCACCATAGACCCTGACGCAGCCTCTAGTGTTCGAGTATAGAGCACGAAGGATGTTCACATATTTCGTGGGAACACCTTTCCGCGCAAGTATTCCGAACAGAATCGATCGATCGACTGAATCGAACGCACTCTTGAAATCGAGGAACACAGCTATTGTCGGTCTGCGGTATGCGTGGCGCTGCTCTAGCACCTGCCGCAAAGTAAATATATGGTCTATACAGCCACGTCCTGGGCGAAAACCGGCCTGCTCTTCTCTAATCCGAGATTCCCGTTCTGCAGTGAGGCGACGAACGATAATCGAGGCAAGTAATTTTGTCACAACTGGCGTTAGGCTAATACCCCTGTGGTTCGCACAGTCTGTGCGACTGCCCTTCTTGTATATTGCCACTATAATCGATTCGCTCCAATTAGCCGGCACACTCTCTTCGTTCCAGATACGTTCGAATAGGGAGGTCAGTGCTTTGCAGAGGACCTCACCTCCATCCTTAAATAGTGCAGGTGGTAGGGAATCCGGGCCAGCGGCACGAAAACGATTGAGGGCTGTGATCGCGTTTCGGACCTCGGCCTCCGACGGAGGCTCTAAACTAACCGTCCATGGCTCGTCCTGCATCACCTGAGTAGGAAGAGGTCCGGGAGCAGGGGGCCAGCTGAACTGATGTTCAAAGTGCTCAGCCTAACGAGCCATACGGCGCTCCTTATTGTGTATCAGCGCACCCGCGCTGTCCTTGATTGTCTCACTGACGCCTGGTTTCCTGGGACCAGTGGTGCGTATTAGCTGGAAGAGCTTCCGGTAATTGCCTACTGCTCCTGCCTCCTCCATTTCTTGAGCCCGACTGGTCCACCAGGCTTCCTTGTCAGCACGTAAGCTCCGCTTTAGTTCACGCCTAATAGCCCGTCTGGTCACATTGTGTTCAGAACCAGCCGGGAGGTGTCTTCTAGCTTCCAAAAGGTTCACGGACCTCTCGGATATCCAGTGACTGGTGCGATGACGACTGATAGTGCCACAAGCAGATGATCCTGCGTCGTGCATGGTGGCCGAGATCCTATTCCACTGAAGTTCAGTATCATTAGGACAAGACAGCGAGAGTTCGCTATGCAGTGCTTCTTGATAGGCTTGCCTGACAGAGGGCTGGGACAATTTCTCCGTTGCCAATCGGGGGAGACGCTTTGTGCGCCTTCCGGTAAAGTTCATGGAGAAACGACAGCGCACCAAGGCATGGTCAGAGTCGACACAGGTACTCCAGTACGAGCGGCAATCCAGAATGGAACCGCGCCACCTGTAACTTATGGCTATGTGGTCAATTTGGGTCCATCGCTGACCAGCTACAGGTGGACGCCAAGTGGCACTTCGGCGTCCACTGTGTCTAAAAGCAGTGCTAGTAAGAAACAACTGATGCTCCGCACACAGTTGCAGCAGACGCTCGCCGTTGTCAGTCCGTTCGGCGTTAAGTCCATACTTACCACCCAGCTGAGCTTCTGAAGAGCTCAGACGCCCTACTTGTGCGTTCATATCCCCTGCAAGTACTATAATATCTGAACTAGTAGCACTGCGTAGCAGCGTGTTCAGTTCGTGATAGAAAGTGTCCTTGACTGCATTAGAACTGCAGTCCGTGGGAGCATAAGCAGAAATCACAAACACACAGCGTTTTGTTTTACTTTGCGAATTCACCTTAGCTGATGTCGTTAAACGGGCTGCACATAAACGGCTGTTCACCGGAATCCAATCAACCAACGATGACTCAGCCTTGGAGCTGAGAATGATACCTACACCAGCTTGACCCGTGAGTGCCGCATCGGCGTCTCCGAATGCGTGCAACCAATAACGAGAGGATAAGCCGGGTGCAGTCAATTCAATAACCCCGTTAGGGTCATTGATCCTAGTTTCGGACACACAACACACACCAACACCCAGTGTGTCCAAGGTGCATGCGAGTGCAGCCTGCTGACCTGTTTGTCTTAGAGTGCGGACGTTGAATGTCGCCATGGAAACGGGACAGCGTGGCCTTATAAGGAACTTTTGCCGATAGGCGTCCGATAGGTGCTGTGGGATGGTGGCTGCAGATGATTCTACTCCAGTAGCACTTCGGTTGCTGTCAATTAAGCTGGGAATTATAGAAGGAAGGTTAGTAATGGGGGCCGGGATGGGAGTAAGAGAAAAAGGTGGAAAAGAAAGAAGGAAGGCGCCAGCAGTAGCATGTTTTCGCTTATCCGCCCTGCTGTATGCAGCAGATAAGGCGATCCTTGATAATCTGCGCGACGGCCGATGCAGGATGAAGTTTATGTTTGAAGAAGATGTCATGGTTGTATATGGGCTGGGATACTGCCAGGGCGCCCAGACCTAGACAGGAGAACGATTAGGGTCCTCATCCAAAGCCTTTGGCTCAAAAGCCTGTCCGCAAGGCAGCGGGGTGGCAGTGATTTAGTTTTACAGAAATGGACGCCATCCCATTTCTAACCCCCAACCTGGAGGACCAGGAGACTGAGTTTGTCTGACCTCTCACCATTGACCAACCTGGTAGGAGGAGCTCTCAAGATGCTCGGAGGCATCACCCAGTATAGCTCAATGGGTCAATGAGGTACGCAAACCGTCGCACCACGTTAAGGTCCAGTCTCGTTGCGACGGGCAAATGAATATATGGTCTATACAGCCACTACCTGTGGGGAAACCGGCCTGCTCTTCCCTAATCCGAGATTCCCGTTTCACAGTGAGTCGACGAACGAGAATCGGAATCAATAATTTTGTCACAACTGGCGTTAGGCTAATACCCCTGTGGTTCGCACAGTCTGTGCGACTGCCCTTCTTGTATATTGCCACTATAATGGATTCGCTCCAATTAGCCGACACACTCTTCGTTCCAGATAAGTTCGAATAGGGAGGTCAGTGCTTTGCAGAGGACCTCACCTCCATCCTTAAATAGTGCAGGTGGTAGGGAATCCGGGCCAGCGGCACGAAAACGATTGAGGGCTGTGATCGCGTTTCGGACCTCGGCCTCCGACGGAGGCTCTAAACTAACCGTCCATGGCTCGTCCTGCATCACCTGAGTAGGAAGAGGTCCGGGAGCAGGGGGCCAGCTGAACTGCTCTTAGAAGTGTTCCGCCCAACGAGCCATACGGCGCTCCCCATTGTGTATCAGCGCACCCGCGCTGTCTGTGATTGTCTCACTGACGCCTGGTTTTCTGGGACCAGTGGTGCGGATTAGCTGGAGGAGCTTGCGGTAATTGCCTACTGCTCCTGCCTCCTCCATTTCTTGAGCCCGACTGGCCTCCTTGTCAGCACGCAGGCTCTGCTTTAGTTCACGCCTAATAGCCCGTCTGGTCACATTGTGTTCAGAGCCAGCCGGGAAGTGTCTCCTAGATTCCAACTGGTTCACCGACCTCTCGGATATCCAGTGACTGATGCGATGACGACTGATAGTGCCACAAGCAGATGCTCCTGCGTCGTGCATGGCGGTTAAGATCCTATTCCACTGAAGCTCACTGTCATTAGGACAATACTGTGGACGTTCGGTACGCAGTGCATCTTGATAGGCTTGCCTGACCGTGGACTGAGACAATTTCTCAGTTGCCAATTGGAGGAGACGCTTGGGATGCCTTCCGGTAAAGTTCATGGAGAAACGTCAGCGTACAGAGGCATGATCAGAGTCGACACAGGTACTCCAGTACGAGCGGCAATCCAGGATGGAACCACGCCATTTGTAACTTATGGCTATGTGGTCAATTTGGGTCCATCGCTGACCAGCTACAGGAGGACGCCAAGTGGCACTTTGGCGCCCACTGTGTCTAAAAGCAGTGCTACTAAGAAACAACTGGTGCTCCGCACACAGTTGCAGCAGACGCTCACCGTTGTCAGTCCGTTCAGAGTTAAGCCCATAATTACCACCTAGCTGAGTTTCTGAAGAGCTCAGACGCCCTACTTGTGCGTTCATATCCCCTGCAAGTACTATAACATATGAACTAGTAGCACTGCGTGGTAGCGCGTTCAGTTCGTGATAGAATGTGTCCTTGGCGGCATTTGAACTGCAGTCGGTAGGAGCATAAGCGGAAATCGCAATCAACCAGCGTTTTGTATTACTTGGTGAATCCACCTTAGCTGATGTCCTCAAACGGGCTGCACATAAACGGCTGTTCACCGGAATCCAGTCAACCAACAATGGCTCAGCCTTGGAGCTTAGAATGATACCTACACTAGCTTGACCAGTGAGTGCTGCATCGGCGTCTCCGAATGCGTGCAACCAATAAGCAGAGGATAAGCCGGGTGCAGTTGATTCAATAACCCCGTTAGGGTCATTGATCCTAGTTTCGGACACACAACACACATCAGAACCGAGTGTGTCCAAGGTGCATGCGAGTGTAGCCTATTGACCTGTTTGTCTTGCAGTGCGAACGTTGAATGTCGCCATGGAAACGTGATAGCGTGGCCTTATAAGGGACTTTTGTCGATAGGCGTCCGATAGGTGCTGTGGGATGGTGGCTACAACAGTGGCACTTCGGTTGCTGTCAATTAAGCTGGGAATTATAGAAGGAAGGTAAGTAATGGGTGTCCGGATGGGAGTAAGAGTAACAGGTGGAAAAGAAAGAAGGAAGGCGCCAGCAGTAGCATGTTTTCGCTTATCCGCCCTGCTGTATGCAGCAGATAAGGCGATCCTTGATAATCTGCACGACGGCCGATGCAGGATGAAGTTTATGTTTGAAGAAGATGTCATGGTTGTATATGGGCTGGGATACTGCCAGGGCGCCCAGACCTAGACAGGAGAACGATTAGGGTCCTCATCCAAAGCCTTTGGCTCAAAAGCCTGTCCGCAAGGCAGCGGGGGTGGCAATGATTTAGTTTTACAGAAATGGACGCCATCCCATTTCTAACCCCCAATCTGGAGGCCCAGGAGACTGAGTTTGTCTGACCGCTCACCATTGACCAACCTGGAAGGAGTGGCTCTCAAGGTGCCAGGAGGCATCGCCCAGTATGGCTCAATGGGTCATTGAGGTATGCAAACCGTCGCACCACGTTAAGGTCCAGTCTCGTTGCGACGCAATAAAAAGCCCGTAGCCTAGAGGCTCGGTTCGTAGCTTAGAGGTAACGAGCTTGTCTGGTAATCTTGCGGCGCGGGTTCTAATCCGCGTAGGGATGGGCGTCCTCGCGGTATACAGCCCGCGTGCAAGTGGTGATGATCGCATAGGAGCGAAGCGCCGTTACGGTGTGGAGCTGACACATTTCTTTATTTATTTTAATGCCAAAAGCGATTAGACAATGAAAACAAAAAAAGCTATAAAAATGTAACATAATTCTCTATATCATGCATAAGGTTTGATATCATTCTTCCTGTGGGAAGCTGAAGGGAAGAGGAGGGACAAAGAGACTCAACACAAACACCATTGAGATCGGCTCTTTGCCATGTCAGCCAGTGTATCCAACCAAACATGTTCATCGTTTTTCAGTCCCCAGCCTGGCAATCCGGAAACATCAATTGCCGCCATACTCGAAGAGAGGGACTTCATTCCTCTTGACCAAGTCATCGCTTGGCGTCCTCTCCTCTTCTTCCATCCACATTCCGGCGCGCAAACAACGCACGATGCGGGAGTCGGTGTGCTGGCATGCGCAACACGTGGCCTAACAATCGGAGCCTGGTGCGTAGTATAACGGTTCTGAGCGGTTCACTTGCTCACATTGCACCAAATACACTACGCCGAACACACTCATTGCTCACGCGGTTCGCACTAAGCTTGAGCTATGCTGCGAAGGCAGCGATGATCATAAGTAACAAGTCTGTTTAAATCTGTCGGCTTGGTGGGCTAGGTTTCGTAACCGTACAGAAGGGTTGTACTGACGGTTGCATTGAAACTCTGCCCTTCAGAGCGAGAGTGATCTCACGCCGGCGCCACAAATGGCGGGGATTACCAAAGCGCCTCGAGCTTTTGCAATGAGATAACGAGTTTATCTCGGAATCTTGCGGCGCGGGTTCGAATCCGCATAGGGGTGGGTGTTCTCGCGGTCTACTCAGCCTGCGTGCGACTGGTGGTGGTCGCACGGCAGCAAAGTGCCGGTACGGCATGCAGCTGACACGTTAATTCTTATTAGTATTTTTATACGCTTCTTTATCTCGGGCGCTAACATGGCTGCCCTGATACTTAAATTTTTGGATGACTTCTAGCTGAACACAAGGTGTGAGTTCTTACCAATCTTGGAGGACTGCATTTCGAGGGTGCAAAGCATGGCCCGAAACTACTGACAGTCAGAGTTAATTATCCAGTGCCAGTAGCACCTTCGGGAGCTCTCACAGATGAGTACACTCTCGGCATACCCCAAATCAAGAAATTCACCTGTGAGCAGTTCCATAACTTCTAAGTCGTTCTCGGTGAACGCTGTTTTCATAACTCGTCAATAGCGATGTTAAAGAGGAAAGGTGATAGTGAGAAACCTTGTTTCACATCGTTGAATATATGGAAGGGCTTCGAAGGTTTGCCATAAACCCCCAATCTACCCAAACTATGCGCGCATAGCGCTCTTAAGACATTTACATATTTCTCGGGCACATCGAGTAACCGAATCAAAGGACCCTTTTATGTCCACTAAAACGACTACGATTGGTCGCCAATAAACATGGAGGTGTTCCAACACCTGACGTAATGTGAAGATGTGATCAATGCAGCCTCGATTCCGACGAAACCCGGTCTGCTCCTCGCGGATGTGGCTTTCATGGATGTCACCTAGCGCCTATCGAAAAGAAAGACGTCCTAGACCAGACTACACAGCACCGGATTACCGGTCCATGTGAATGCCTACTTATATCCCGATCGTGCCTTAGCGCACACTCGCAGTGTCCACTTTCTAGCCAATCTCTAGGCTCCAGTTGCACTCAGTCTTTGAACCGCATCTATCAGTCTGGGGCTGGACTTCATTTCTCCCTGACGAATTTGGTGGGTGAACTGAAAGCCGTTTGTACTGATCTCAGTATTCAGTCAGGAGTGCAGTGAAAGCCGGTTTTTCCAGTCTGGCTCTTCTGATTTGGGGTTTGTATCTCTCAGACGCACATTAGCTCACTTGATGCCAATACTTGGATTTCAGAAGACGACTAAGAATTTCAGGTTCAAGTTCAAATGGGAAAAGATCAGTAGGAAAACCCCGCGTATGTTCCGTTTAGTGAGCGTCGTTGGTCCAGGGTTGCTTTTTGTGAATCGATTTGTCACTTAAATGTCAAATCGGCGCGCGCGCATCACACCACGTTCAACCAATCAATGCCCACGTGCCCTGAACTGGCAGTCCCCGCTTACTTGGTGGTGGTAGAAACAAAACGTTCTAAAAGTGGGTGAAGGGAAACTGAAGGAAAAATACACATTATTTAAGCATTAAAAATCTAGAGGGGTAAAATTTTCATGTTTTGTATTGCAAGCTGAGATATGATGGGGAAGCTTCGCAGCTGCGAACCAAGCTTATCCTGTCGATGCTCGAACTCTTACTTTGCGTGACAACACTCCAAGCGGCAATTACACTACGCGGTAACCGGCTGTCAGCCCCAAGCCGTAGCTCAGTGAGTGGGTTCGGCTTCGTGTATTTGGTGCAGTGAGTGAGTGAACCGCTCAGAACCGTTATACTACGCACCAGGTTCCGATGGCTAGGCCACATGTTGCGCATGCCAGCACACCGACTCCCGCATCGTGCGTTGTTTGCGCGCCGGAGTGTGGATGGAAGAAGAGGAGAGGAGGCCAAGCGATGACTTGGTCAAGAGGAATGAAGTCCCTCTCTTCGAGTTTGGCGGCAATTGATGTTTCCGGATTGCCAGGCTGGGGACTGAAAAACGATGAACATGTTTGGTTGGATACACTGGCTGACATGGCAAAGAGCCGATCTCAATGGTGCTTGTGTTGTGAGTCTCTTTGTCCCTCCACTCTCTATTAGCTTCTCCCTCCAACATCGATCACAAATGTGCCATTTAGCGTTATGTTACTTTTTATAGCTTTTTAAATCGTAGTGCCTAATCTCTTATCTGTTTTGTATTGCAGCATATTAGCTGAGCTGTGTTTATCACCCTCGACCAAAATGTATTGATGGTGAGGATGCATGCCGATCTGCTAGCAGACAGGCTTTTGCTCGACCTGTGTGGGCAGCGATGCCATCAGAAGCAAACAACACTGGTAGAAAAAGTTTAAATCACTTCCCTTCTTAAGATAGCGAACAATCGGTTTAGGTTCACTGAAACATTTTCCAACTCCGTTTCATAGCTTAGTCCTACTGCATGCAATTCTTGTTTGCAGACATCTCGTGAGTCTCGATTCACTGAAAGGTACCCTCTGAGGGCGTAGATCGATTAGTTCGCCAATACTTGATCTGTCGGTTCATTAATTTGCGCGCAAATAAATCGAACTGCGGTGGTGGCATTTTTACGCTTCCTCACAGATAGGGACATGAGGGAGAGACACCCCAGTAAGACTTGAAATAGGACCACACCATCTGGACAACGTTATCCCATGAAGTAATGTAAGGCAGAGCTGCGACCTTAGCTTTGAGACTCGCTAAATTTGCTCGCCATTATTCGGATTTCCAGTGTTGGTTTCGGTATGATCTCAAAAGAGAACATTTGGTTGCCAAACAAACTTGGTCGCCAGCTCCCAGAGTTGGTTCGTAAGCATACAGTCTAAGTAAAAACAAGACCTGTGAAGGACGGAGCCTCTCGTTCCTTGAATCTAGCAGACCAATCCGCGAACTGGCGTATAACTGCAATGTGCGGTCTAGATCAGTGCCACTGACGGACACGAATAGATTATCCTATTTGCCATTTATGTTTGCGGGTGGCCGATAAGTCTGCACGCCTGGCTTGCGATAATAATGTCACTGGTTCGAATCCGCATAGAGGTGGGCATCCTCGCGGTATACTCAGCCCACGCGCGACTGATGGTGGTCGCGCGGCATGCAGCTGATGGTTTATTGTTATTTATTTACTTTTGAGAGGTTTACCTTACCCATGATTGCGTCTGTTAGTCGAATGACTACGAATGCACTCAGTGAGACCTCTGAAAACACTGCTAGGGCTCTTATACACCACTAATGTTTAACTGCTTCGGTAGTTTCTTCCGATGAACAAAACGTTTACGCCAACTGTGGCGATCGCAAGTGTGATTAAATCTCAACAGTGCGTAGCCTAGAAGACGTGTTTCTGGTGACAAACACGTTTTGCTGAACGCGATGACGTCTGGCCGACATTGTTCCACAGTAGCGCCCACTTCACATATCTTGTTTCGTAGGCTACGCACGTTACTGAACTGCACCTGGAGAAAGCTGATGTCCTGACCCAGGGTCATGCGCCACTAGACCCAGTTCTGGTAGGACAGAAGTGGACCGCCGGCTCACCACCCGAAAATCCACTAAATGGAGACCCTTCTCTCCAGATTCGTTACGTTTAATATCCTTGACAGCTTCCCTTTATTTTGTCCTGTTAAGAAGATCAGGTTCAATAATGACAGCAGGGCTCTTAAGTTTAACGACAAAACTCAGAATAGCCTGGCTCTCAGGTGTGGACAGAACGACTTAGTAAACGAAGTGGACAGCTAGTATGATCAACAGGCAGATTATTAAGCCTGCTAACTTTTCTTATTGTCACTCTAGGCAGTAGTAGTTTTGAGACACGGATTTTAAATCACTGAAGGTCGCAAAGCGTACGCTCCTTTTCTAGAGCAGCAGAATGCTTGGTTAAGTTCCTGCAAATAACTGCTATCAATATACAAGTCCCTGCGACATGTGATATTTACAGCACGCGTCACGGTTCCAAGCGCTTATGGTTTGGCAATCGGTTTTGTAGACTGTTTGCGCAAGACGCAACTTTGGACGATGGGACGGCGGCATTTGTTTAGGGGATGATGGACATGGAGCACGTAACAGATCCACCTATTATTCTTTGCATCGATCGTTTTCCTTTGCTACACTTTTTTGTCAGATGCGGGAAACAGCTTCTCCCTCACTAACAGCGGAATCAAAACACTCGGAATTCATCCGTGACAGACGCTCCTTTACTTAACATGGAATAAATAGTAGTTCCGAATAGGATGACTCGTAGAGATTCCCACTTGTCTCCTGATTGAGAACACTTATGACTTCGAGATGCGCCACTATTCTAGCAACTTTCCTGTCAGGCGAAGCAAACAGAGGCAATTGTCTTCCCACATTTTCTGGCCTAAAGACCACAGAATTAAGACTGCTCTTTGTGGGCGCAAAACGCTTAGCCATATCCATGCAACAGTCACTGCAGCTGTTGGGTAAATTCTCGCTGTCAGATCATTCTCATTATTATACGTGTTAGCTAGAGGTAGGAAGCACCTCAGCTACTGTGCCGCAATAAATAGAAGAAAAGAACGGAAAAAGATGAAACATATGCTTCAAGCCAACTGAGCTACCGTTAACGGATGGACATCGTTCCGATAAGCTGCCAGCCGACTAATATGCAGCAAAGATATTTACTATGCAAAATTACATAAGGCTAAGTAGTGAGATCGAAGTTGGAGGGGAGGCTAAAAGCCATAGGACGGACAAAGAAACTCAGCACGAACGCCATTGAGGTCGGCTCCTAACCATGTCAACAAGTGTATCCAGCCAAACGTGCTCATCATCTTTCGGACCCCAACCAGAGCCGAGATCCTCCAACCGAGGCCAGCTTCGAAGTGAGGGCCTTCATTCCTCTCGACCGAGTCATCGCTTGACCATCCCTCCTCTTCTTCCATCCACACCCCCGGCGCGCAAAGATCGCACTCGCGGGGGTCGATGGGCTGACATGCGTAACACGTAGCCCAGCCATCGGCGCCTGGTGCGTGAAATAACGGTGCTGAGCGGTTCATTTCATTTTCCATTGCCGTAAACAAGGAATCGAACACGCTCGTTGCTCAGTCGGTGTTCCCACCAGATGTGAGCCAAATTGCGAAGGCATCGATAGTCGAACGTAACTAGCCTCTTTATATCCACTGATCTAAAAGGCCAGGTGTCACAACCGTACAGTAGGGTCGAACGTACCGTTGCATTGTACACTCTATCCTTCAGGGCCACAGTGATGTCGCGCAGGCGCCATAAGTGGCGAAGGTTAGCAAAAGCGCCTGGAGCTCTTGCTATACGATTCGTGATTTCATCTTCAATCTCACAGATGCTGATGCAACTTCCCAGGTAGTTGAATTTTTGTGCGACTTCTAGCTGATCCTCACCAAGAGTAGGCGAAGGAGGCGGTCCAGGCCAATCATGGAGGAACACTTTGCACTTCGATGGTGCCAAGCAAAGCCCGAAGTGACGGACACCCGGTGTTAATCGGTCCAGTACAGGTTAGCACGTTTGTGAGCTGCCACAGAGTAGGGCAATATCAGCATACTCCAAGTCAAGAAGTCTTTCTCTTGGGAGCAGATCCACACCATCTAGGTCGTGTCCTGTGAACGCGATTTCCATGACTCTGTCAATAGCGAAGTTGAAGAGGAAAGGTGACAGTGGGCATCCTTATCTTACACCGCTGGAGATATTGAAAGGCGACGACAGCTTGCCGTAAGCCCTCACTCTGCCCGAGCTACGCGCATATAATGCTCGGATAATATTTACATATTTCTCGGGCACAGCTTTCCTGATTAGAAAGTCCCAAACGGCACACCGATCCACCGAATCGAATGCACTTTTGGTATCGAGGAACAGGACAACGGTGAGCCGTTAATATACGTGACGGTGCTCCAACGACTGACGCCAAGTGAAGATGTGGTCAATGCAGCCACGATCTCGACGAAAGCCAGCTTGCTCTTCACGAATCTGGCTTTCACGAGTGCCAGTCAGTCTGTGAAGGATGACAGAGGCAAGCAATTTGGAGGCGATGGAGATCAAGCTGATTCCTCTATGGTTGCCGCATTCCGATTGTGAGCCTCCTTTGAAAATTGGGACTATGACGGAGCGGCTCCAGTCGGCAGGGACAGTTTCCTTCTGCCACAGTTTCACTAGTCATTCGTGTAAATCATCCACAAGAGCAGGTCCCCCAAATTTGAAGAGGGCTGGAGGAAGATCATCAGGTCCCGCAGCTTTATTTAACTTCAACAGTCCGATCTCACATCCGACTTCTGAGCGAGAGGATGGATCCAAAGGGACAGTCCAAGGCAGAGGGCGATCACCGGCCGGTCAGAAATCTGACCATTCCGACCGATGAAATTGCCTTTTAAAGTGCTCAGCCCGACGCTCCAAGTATTTTGACAAGTTATGGATAAGGGGTCTACTGTCGTCGCGTATAGTTTCACTAACACCAGGTCCCCTGCTGCCCGTTTCCAGTATCAGACGGCACAACTTCCGATAGTTACCAATGTCAGCAGACACTGCCATTTCTGACGCACTATGAGAAAATCAGGATTCGCGGTCTCCCTTCAGGCTAGCACGGAGTTTTGCTCGGAGCTCTTTGCGAGTCTCGTTGTGTTCCTTCTAACCGGCATATGCCGTCAAGCATCGATAAGTTCCAGAGACCGCGAAGAGACCCAATGTCCCTGTTGGCTATTAGACTTACCACATGAGGATTTTCCTGCTGCTAGTAAGGTCTAGTGAACTTGCCACCAGTGAGCCTCAGTTGTATCAAGTGAGCGCTTACTTAACTCCCATGTCAACGTGCTTGATAGGCATTCTGAACAGCAGGCTTCGCCAGTTGGCTGGTGTCAATGCACTCACAGCGTCGTCGTGGGCGTCCGCCAAAGTGCATCCGCATGTTAGCACATACAAGTGCAAGGTCGGTGTCCACACATGTGCTCCAAATTGAGCGACAGTTTTGGACGCAGCCTCTCCAGCGGTAACTTATCGCAACGTGATCGATTTGCGCCCACAGCTGGTTCGACGTTGGTGGGCGCCAAGTCACCCTCCGGCGAGTGCTGTGTCAAGAGTTAGTGCTCGCCAGAAATAAGCGGGCATCTTCACACAATTGAAGTAACCGCTCACCGTTATCAAAACGGGTGCCTACATCATGTTGGCCGCCCAGATGCAGTTCATCAGTGGATAATTTTCCAACTTTAGTGTTCAGATCCCCAGCCCGCTCTACAGTGTCCGAGCTTCTTCTGTGACGAAGTCTCTTTCAGTTAGCGGTAGAATTCATCTTTTACCGAATCATCGCTAGAGTTTGTGGGTGCATAAGCAGCGATGACGAATAGACATCTGTTAGTCCCGTGCGGTTTCGAAGTTTTGAACTAGCCAGCCATACGGACCGTACACAACCGGCTATTGATTGGGATCCAATCAACCAGAGCAGCTTCAGCCCGGTGACTCAGGGCAATGCCAACACCAGCTTGGCCGGTGCTCGAAGCTGCATCATCACCGGATAGGCGCAATGAGAAAGTGCTGCTAGTGTCACCTGAAGGGGATCGCATAGTGAGCACAATGCTCGAGTCTTGCAGGCGGGTTTCGGATAAGCAGCAGATATCGATGGAGAGGGTCTCTAATGTTCGGGTAAGTGCTGTCTGTTGACCGATCTGTAGTAATGTGCGTACATTGATGCATGCGAATCTGAAGGAGGATCGAGGGCTTCAAATGATAACCGATGAACTCAACTTGACCGCTTGCTTCGACATGGGCCTGTTGACAAGGCAGGAATGACGCTCCGTGTTCACATGTGAGTT
This sequence comes from Dicrocoelium dendriticum, assembly GCA_944474145.2. Classification (NCBI taxonomy): domain Eukaryota; kingdom Metazoa; phylum Platyhelminthes; class Trematoda; order Plagiorchiida; family Dicrocoeliidae; genus Dicrocoelium; species Dicrocoelium dendriticum. The sequence continues at coordinate 52,013,635 of OX104062.1, forward strand.
GAAACTAAAAGATAAGCGACTATTGAAGCAAGGCAGGGGAGGGCCAAGAATCGCGGGGTTGAAAACAAGGGGGATAAAAGTGAAGCTGGTACGGGACGATAAGGGTGAAAAAGCGTAATTGGGGGAATAAAAGACGGGAAGGTTTGAGCAGTAGCATCCAAACCCCTATCCACCGTGCTCGATGCAGTAGATAGGACACCGTTGATTGTCCTCTGCGGTGGCCAGTGCATCAGAAATTTGTTTAAAGAAAGATTCATTGTATTGCGTGGGCAGCATACTGTCAAGTTGTCCAAGCCTAGACAGGAGAAGGATTAGGGTTCTCAACCAAAGCCTTTAGTTCAGAAACCTGAAGGCAAGCAACGGGTTTGGCGTTGGGCTACAAGTAGTCCGTTTTAAGGAATAAGGAGCCACCCTCATTCTAACCCCAACCTGGAAAACCAGAAGGTTGAGTTTGTCTGGCCTCTAACCATTGACCAATCTGGTATGAGTACTTATGAGGGTGCAAAAATGCACCACCCAGCATAGCTCAGTGGATCACTGAGGCACACAAACCATCGCACCACGGTGAGGTCCAGCCTCAGAAGGTGTACTTCCTCGAACTCGAGTAAGTACAAGCTTTATGATACCACTGATTAAAAACATCGCATTACATGCCACCAGACGAACCGATAACTGAATGGAAACAACTCGCTTTGTAACATTAAACCGTCGGATCATGGGAAAGCATATTTGGGCACCTTGACCAGCGCCCTAAAGGATCACAAGCCTGCCTTATAATCCAGGGTCTCGGGTCCGAGCCTGCGTAAGAAGCCGGGCGATCCCACTTTATTCTTAGCTCATGCGCGGCTGTCGGTGGTTGAGCGGCAGCGAAGCGTCCGTACTGCACACCGGCGTACTGTCGATACCTTAATTCAAGTTGTTAGAAGTTATCGAGGAAAAGCAAGGAAGATGTGAACCGGTCAGCCTTATCCAACTATGCAATCGACAAGAGCACTAATCCGGTATTCCAAGAGTGACACGTTTGTACTGACTGAACTCGCTAAACCGATGAAAAGTTTTAAAATGAGCCAAAATGCTTTTAAGCTCCAACGCGGTATTCTACTGACAATGACGACAACAATGCGGGCAAAAGACAGTGTCCCAAGTAAGTTCGACTTTTTCAGCTGATGGACGACATCCCGTGCGACAACTGACTATAAGCCTGTAGATGTCTGGGGAGCGTTGGCGAATAGCACGGATCGACAAGTTAGATAACTCCTGTGCTGTCTAGAAAAGCTTAGCATATTCCTAACTCATATGAAGCATTAGTTCACGAGGAACATCCGTGAATCAAACCATGATCGAAGAAGCCGTGCAGCCAATCTACTGGGTATTTTGAACGAATCATTCCGTCCGTATCACTATTGTCTGCAGCATCACGTGATTACTTCTTCGACTTCAGCGTTACTTTTCGCAATGTCGATAATACGCGATGCAATTTGTTGATTTTAAGGCGAGATGAACTGTCTATTTTCTGCAGCATACGGTCACCAATTAACAACTAGGTTTATGTTGTTGGTTTGGTCGTTTTATTCGACTCTTGCGGCACTGAAGTGGCGACTTCAGGTTGACAGATTTCAGTTTGCATTCTTGTTCCTTAAGGCCATTTATCGCTATTCGAATATCTACTGGACAACAAGGGTTGTTACCAATGGCTCGAAATTGCTCACTTGAAACGCACTGTAACCGCTCACAGATCCGTGATAAAGTCAAATCTAGCAAAATTTGGCTGGTTTTCGCCCTTAAAGAGGTCGTATTACCATTATGTTTACGCGTTAGTTGGCAACTTTCGGCGTAAACCCGGTTAACTCCAGCCTGAGAAGTGTGCACGTAGAACTCGTGAGGATCAGCTTGAGTCCATTTCACAATAGTCGGTTGGTAGCCAAAGGAATGATGTCTTTGTCTTGTAATCCAGTGATCACCGGTTCGAATCTGCGTAGGTGCGGGCAACCGTGCCGTATCCCTAACCTGTGCTCGACTGGTGGTCGTGCAGCAGTGAAACGTTGGTACAACATACCAGAGTACTTCTTATGCCTTCTTTTTTCTCTCAAGATATTTTTAAGCGTTTGGGGCAATTCAACCATTTTTCCTACGTGGCAGCTAACACTCGCGGACGAATTCGGAAGCTCACGTCTAATTGGCTGTGTCTTCTGACTTGTACAGATAGTTGCATGCTCATAAGCAGTTTGCGTTTCTGTCTTGCTTTCTCACATTAAGCGTAGATAATAGTAATCCGGGTTCGGGATAGTTTAATCATTTTGTTTTGCCCATTTTATATGGAATCAACCGTTTTCGCGCCACATTTCGTAGTCTTTTGTTATCTAAAGCGTGTCGCAAATGAGCTTCGTCTGTTTGCTGGTCGCTGCCTGAGCCGGCTCATAATCCATTATTGTCGTCCCCACGCTGCCTAGCTTCGTCAACTGAGTTCTAGGCGAAAGACAGTGAGTTACTCGTGTTCAGTTGTCCAGAAGCGGCACCCTATTTGGGTCTTGAACTCTGGGAATCTCAGTATTCGAACCCAGTGCCCCATATTGTGTTTACGACTGTTTGTTTGCTTGTACCGTATGCTGTTGTATATTTCTAAAATGCGACTCGCACATGGTAGAGATAACATTCTTTGATGTGCATTGTCTGCTTTGAGTGGATGTGTCCCATGGGCTGTTGTACCCACTTGTTGGCACACTCTTGTAACTTGAAAAACCATTCTCGAAAATGTAGGCTACAGGGAGAGTCGTTACTGCTGTAAACTGTGGTCATCGAAAAATACTGCGAAGCGACCAATAAGCGAATTAGCACATACTACGTTATTTTATGTAACTTCGCAATCTATTGCTCTCTAATTGCCACCGTTTACCAATTTAGGTCTCGGTTCGCACGTTAAACCGTGTACTACTTCCATTTAATTAGTTTCTTGTGCTCTTGATCTCACCCTGGGTACCCCAGACTGCTCGGCCTTTCGTTGCTTGCTTCTCTAGGAATTGGTCTCTTTAAAAAAGTACTTCAAGCCTTCGCAATGATTTATTACTAATTTTGCTTCTCTCTTCGTTCGGGATGGCTCTAGGCGAGATCACCATAACCAATTGGAACGGAAGAGACGTGCAAGCATCAAGACTAGCTACAACGACCTCAGAGAAGCTATACCCAGCTTGCGTGGTTCCAAGGCTTCGCGCGCGGTGATCTTGCAGCGTGCCGTTGAGTGCATCGAGGAATTAGTCAAAAGAAATCGCGACCACACACACTGTGTGGAAACTCTTAGACGCCAGAACGATCTTTTAGATTCACGGGTGAGTCTGCATGTTATGGGCTGTTTTCCGCTTGGAATATACCTCACCCTCTTTCCTTGTGCATACACTACTCCTGTCTTAACGTTGCTCGTCAGCGTACAATTGATGATGATTTCTCTAAATGCGATTCACTCCTTCCTAATTTGTTTTCAGCCGCTGACTCGAGCATCTCACGTTGCTCGTGTTTTTAGTTCCTCTAATTCCCACACTATTGAAGCACACTTTCGGTCGTATCTAATGATTTCGCTGGCGAACCAGTTTATTCAGCTGCCGAACGCAGTATCGTGATCCTTTTTCAGACTGATCTACTTTTCTACATTAGCTCTCCACCAATCAGCCCAGCTTTGAAATTCAGAACACCTGGCGCTTTTGTCTTGTCCTATTAGACAATTACTCAATCACTTGATCTGCTAGAACCTAAACGGCCGGTCTAGTTTCCGTGTGTGCGAAGCTCCAGTTCTTGGTTTCAGCATTAGTTTACACAGATGGCTTTTTCTTTCTTCTGAGTGATTTTGACTTCTGCTGTTTTTTTCACAGGTACAAGAGCTTCAGCGTACGGTTCAACGACTGGAAGGAGAGGAAGCAGCCACAGCCTCACTCCCTCTTGGTACAACTATCGGGCCTCCAACGATGAATGGAACTTTGAGGCTCTACTCAGGGACTCTTGCTGCCTCTGGTTCATCTGGATCTTGCTCCTCCAGTTTGCCCATCTATCGGCTGATGCCTCAAGATTCAAGTGACCGAGTACGTTGTTTGATACTCCGCTCCTTACATTAACTTATCATTTCTGAAATCGTTCACATTAAAGCATTTGTTGGGTCGTCCATGATTCGGGATTCAGGGGATTATGCATCCCCGATACCATGGCATGCGTCGGAGCTGTAATGATGGCGGGTGTAGATGATGTAGATTTACAGTTTAAACTTCAAAGTAACACTAAATGGGTTGCATCTATGAGTCGCAGATCGAATTACAAATTAGGCTTCTTACCTGTCGTACGCCAGAGAGCGCTTCTAACCACTTATGTGGCTGGTCACTTACTCCTAGCTGGGGATGACGGTGTTTGTTCGACTATTACTTTTTGCATACCTTTCGATCTTTCTGCCGCATAGTCACTCACAGATTCCATCCGAACAGGCGATGAATTATCATATAATGCACCCCGAAGTTTAACCCATCGGTATGCACGCGAAGAACCTAGTCTAACTTGGCCAGTGTATGTTGGGCCGATGCGGTGCCACAGAAATTGTTACCAGACACCTATTGACCGACTCCAGTATTATTTGTTATGTAATCCTAATATATGTGCCTATAACATTATCATTACACGTTAATTCAAGGTGAGAAATACCCCTACCTTTGTGCTACTATATCAAAAGATCACATAAAAAAGCGTGACGGTAAACTTTACAGTATACAAAATAGAAACCAAGGGCAACTAATTTTGTGCTTAGTGTCATATGCTTCGAGCACGAGGTCGTGTTTGAATGAGGAAGACACGCGGGATGGAGAGGGACAAAGAAACTCACAACCCACACCATTGAGACTGGCTCTTTGCCATGTCAACTAGTGTATCTAACCAGACGTGTTCATCTTTCTTCGGTCCCAGCCTGGCACTCGGGAGACACCAGCCTACGCTGGCTTGCCGAACAACCTCCTCGTGGTGCCAGCTGGGTGGTTCGGGATTTTCCCGTGCCAGCAAATGGTTCGGCGGCAGTGTTCCAGGACGTGGTGGGTTTTCGCCTGGCAAGCGTTCTCCCTATAAAAAGCCACATATGTCCGTTTAACTACACTGTGACGTGGCGGACGTGACTCGCCACTAAATAAAGTCACTGCCCCTTGCTTCAACCTGGCGAAGCATTGTATTCCAGCAGCCTTATGCTGTACTTCTGGGGAGCATTGGGCCCCTGTTTGACAAAGGAACAAACGAAAGGCGTATGAACTGAGCAATCAGTCACCGGCTCCCAATGGGCGCGATTCCCTGAATTCGCTCCGCTGCCTTGCGGGCAGGCTATTCAGCCAAAGGCTCGGGGTGGTGTCCCCTAAGTCAACACCCTACTTCGGCTTGGGCAACCGGGTAGTATCTCGCCCTCTGAGGAAACCATGGACATTGTTGTGTTGTGTTTTATTGTACCGTTTCTGTACTTTCGTTTGAATCCCATGGTTTCTGATGGCATTATGTCTGTTAGCAGACTTTTGCAAATATATATATATATATATATATATATATATAGCCTACGCAAAATTCGTAGAGAGGATTTTCATTCCTCTTGACCAAGTCATCGCTTGACCTCTTCTTCTTTAAAACCATCAGTACATAGGTCATTGCTTTGATCCAAATGATGACACCTGGTACATTCTGCCATCTATAAGGTAATATTGCGTGCCTGCATTAATGATTTGAGGCTTTGATAAGTCACACCGGGTGTGTTGACCTGATCGATATAGCCCCTTCGGTGCTTTACTCATCAGTAGGTCGACTCGCCACTCACAATGAGTTACCCACGAAGACATTGGTGGCCTAATACATCCTTCAGCTACCCGAGCATCTCAAATTGAGCGAACAAATAGTATCAGGCTCCTTCGTTAAGAACAGCTGACATTGCAATGAGGCTGGACCTTACCGTGGTGTGGTGGTTTGCACGCCACAGTGATCCATTGAGCTCTGCTGGGTGGTTCATTTTACACATTCATAACCACTCATTTCAGTTTGGTCCATGGTTAGAGGTCAGACAAGCTTAACCTCCTGGTTCTCCCGATTCGGGGTTGGAATGAGAGTGATCCCTTATTCTTTAAAACAGACTCCTTGTAATTCACTGCCAAACCCGCTCTCTTGCGGTCAGTTACTTGAAGCAAGTGCTTTGGTTGAGAACCCTACTCGTTCTCCTGTCTAGGCCTGAGCAACCTGACAGTATCCTGCTCGTGCAATACCATATGAACTTCTGCTTAATTTCTTGATGCTCTGGCCGTCGCAGAGCGTAATTAACGGCGTCCTATCTATTGCATTGAGCAGAGTGCGTAGGGGTTTGGATGCTACTGCTCAAGCTTTGCCGTCTTTTTATTCCCCCTCCTACGTTTTTCCCCCTTATCGTCCCGTTCCAACTTCACTTTTATCCCTCTGTTTTCAACCTCCAAATTCTTGGCCCACCCCCACCTTGCTTTGATAGGTGTCCATTTTCTAGTTTTAACTCACACACAAACGCAGAGCGTCACTCCTGCCCTATTTGATAAGCCCATGTCCATCACGCGGTCAAGCGCAGTACATGGGCTTCTATTTGGAGCCCTCCATCCTCCCTTAGGTTGGCATGTTTCAACACTTCCATAGTAATACAGATCGGTCAACAGACAGCACTTGCACGAACATTAGAGACCCACTCGCTCGATATCTGCTACTTATCGGAACCCGCCTACAATACCCGTGATCTGTTCTCACTCTGCGATCCCCTTCAGGTGATACCAGCAATGCTTTCTCATTGCACCTATCCGGAGACGATGCATCTTCCATTACCGACCAAGGCGGTGTTGGTATTGTCCTGAGTCCCCGGGCAGTAGCTGCTCTGGTTGATTGGATCTCAGTCAGTAGCTGGATTTGTGCGGTCCGACTGACTGGCTCGTTCAAGGCTTCGAAGTCGCGCGTGGCTAATAGGTGTCTGTTTGCCATCGTTGTCTACGCTCCCACAAACCGTAGCGATGCTTCGGTAAAAGACGACTTCTGTCATCAATTGAATGAGCTCCGCCACAGAAGGAGCACACACACTAGTGCTGGCGGGGGATTTAGACGCTCAAGTTAGCAAATTTTCCACTGATGAGGTGCATCTCAGCGACCAACATCGTGTAGGCCCCCGACTACTTCATTTATGCGAAGATGCTCGCTTTCTTCTTGCGAACACTAACTTCCGACACAGCATCCGCCGGAAGGCGACATGGTGCTTGCCGGCCTTAGACCACCCTTGGATGCAAATCGCTCACATCTCAATCAATTACTGCCGGAGGGACTGCGTCCAACTGTCGCCGATTTGAATCACATGTGTAGGCACTGACCATGCACTTATATGTGCGGGTGACGACGACCATGTGAACGCATTGAATGCGTATCGAAGTACGCTGACTTGCGGGTTGAGTAAGAGCTCAATGAGTACCGTTGAAGGTCACTGGTCGCAAGTTTACTAGACCTTGCTAGCAGCAGACAAATCCATATATGTTAAGTTTAATCGCCAACATGGACATTAGGTATCTACGCAGCCTTTAGAACTTATCGATGCTCGCCGACTGGAAGCGAACACAACAAGACTCGCAAAGAGCTCCGGGCGAAACTCCTTGCTAACCTGAAGCGAGACCGCGAATCCTGTTGTTCGCATCATGCGTCAGAAATGACAGTGTCTGCTGCCCTTGGTAACCATCGGAAGTTGTCCCGTCTGATACCGGAAACGGGCTGTAGGAGACCTGGTGTTAGTGAAACTATACGCGACGAGAGTGGACACCTTGTCCATAACTTGTCAAAACGCCTGGAGCGTTGGCCTGAGCACTTTGGAAGGCAATTTAATTGGTCATCATCATCATCAACTGATGCTTCGCTACCATGCAACCATGAGAACCTATGAAATAAAGAATAAGAAGAGGGAGAGAAGGGGGACTTACCTGCAAACCTTAATGCCCTAAGCAAACATTCAGGATCAAGGCGCCTACACTTTTTGTAGACAACATGCCGTCACAAACATCAGGCCATCGTGCAAATGTAAGGCAGCATCGGACAGACAGCTTCCTTGCTGTTTGCACTGCCCCGCGTCATAATCAGCCATTACCACGCAGACAGCTCAACACCTAACACACTTTAAGCAGACAATCCAATTAGGTGATGGCAGCAGACGCGTCACTGGTGTCGGTTGCGAACCATGTCCTGTAAAGTCTCGAGCCAAGCACAATTCAAGTCACGTGGACTCCAGGCCGGAAGGCGAGACGGACCAGCGCCACCCAGTTTGGTCGTCAGTGAATTCATTTCCCGCTGCCAAGTCAACTTCTGTCCATCTCGAGCCTTGCGCCACCCTACACCTGGCAGAGTAAATAAGGCACTCCTAGGTAAGCGGTGACCAAGCATACGTACCACGTGCCTGAGCCGACGTAACTTATTCAGTGCTATCTATTGTTCTAGGGAGCTAGCATGATTATCACCACCTAGTACTCGCCTACTCACATCATCGTTGCGGACACGCTGGTGCCATCCGACACCAGCAATGCTTCGCAGACAACGATGATCAAAGACTTGAAGGCGCCTCAGATCTTCAGACCGAAGGGGCCAAGTCACATTACCATAGAGCAGAACGTCCCTCACTGTGGCCTTATATACACGGCTTTTCAGACGGAGGGAAATCCCCTTCTGTCGCCAAAGATGTCTCAGGTTCAAGAAGGCAGCTCTGGCCTTTGCAATGCATGTGCTGACGTCAGTTTCTATGCGTCCATCGTTGCTGATGCAGCTGCCAAGATAAGTGAATTGATCAACCACCTCGAGTTCCTGGTTAGTAAGAGTCAAGGGGTCATCAAGTGGCTGGTGGTTCTGTAGCAACACTTTGCACTTTGATGGTGCGAAGTACATACCGAATAATGGTACCACTCTGGACAGGCTATTCAGCGTTGATTGTGCCTCCGCAACATCGTCGAAAATCAAGACGATATCGTCCGCATAATCAAGCCCAACTCATCTCTCACCATGCATCACTTGAACGCCTACATCATGAGATTCCGCAAGGGAACACTCCATGATAGAATCCACGGCGAAATTGAACAAAAATGTGTAAATTGGGCCACCTGGCGAATACCACTTGTGGCCGGAAAGCCATCCGATTGTCCACCGTGGACCCTGACGCGGTCTGTAGTGTTCGAGTATAAAACACGAAGGGTGATCACGTATTTTGTGGGGACACCTTTCCGCGCAGGTATGTCGAACAGAATCGATCGATCGACTGAATCGAACGCACTCTTGAAATCGAGGAACACAGTTATTGTCGGTCTGCGGTATACGTGGCGCTGCTCTATCACCTGCCGCAAGGCGAATATATGGTCTATACAGCCACGTCCTGGGGGGAAACCGGCCTGCTCTTCTCTAATCCGGGATTCCCGTTTCTCAGTGAGGCGGCGAACGATAATTGAGGCCAATAATTTTGTCACAACTGGCGTTAGGCTAATACCCCTGTGGTTCGCACAGTCTGTGCGACTGCCCTTTTTGTATATTGCCACTATAGTCGATTCACTCCAATCAGCCGGGGCATTCTCTTCATTCCAGGTGCGTTCGAATAGGAAGGTCAGTGCTTTGCAGAGGACCTCATCTCCATCCTTAAATAGTGCAGGCGGGAGGGAATCCGGGCCAGCGGCACGGAAACGATTGAGGACCATAATCGCGTTTCGGACCTCGGCTTCCGACGGAGGCTCTAAACTAACCGTCCATGGCTCGCCGTGCATCACCTGAGTAGGAAGTGGTTCGGGCGCGGGGGGCCAGCTGAACTGGTCATGAAAGTATCCTGCCAAACGAACCGTACGGCGCTCCTTATTGTGTATCAGTGCAGCCGCGCTATCTCTGGTCTGTAGTAATGTGCGTACATTGCGGCATGTCCATCTGAAGAGGGCTCGAAATGGAAGTCGATGATTTGGCATGGACCGCTTGGTTGCACTTGGGTTTGTCAACAAGACAGGAGTGACGCTCCGCGTTCACATGTGACCTAAAACTAGAAGACAAACGCCTAGGATAGCATGTTGGGGGTGGGCCAAGATTCGGGGGGTTGAAAACTAGGGGGGATAAAACTAAGTTGGAACGGGAGAAAAAGCATAACAGAGAGAATAAGAAGGCGGGAAGGCTTGAGCAGTAACATCCAAACCCCTATCCACTCTGCTCGATGTATCAGATAGAGCACCGTTGATTATCCTCTGCGGTGGCCAGATCACCAAGTAATTGTTAGAACGAAAAGTCGTGGTGTGTGGTATGGCTGGCGGCATCCGGTCTCGGATTTGCCTGTCATTGTGGCTAGCCACAGGACGCCTACGCCTACAGAGGGACAATGTGTGACTTGCGCTGCACTACCCACAGCTCCATCCACACTCCCCATATCGAATGTAAACCCGAAGGAATAAGTCCGGAAGGCACGCAATTGGGATCCACGTTTCATCAACGGAGCCGGTCCACACAATCACAGCCAAACACAAGCATGCTGTGGTTGGGAATCAAGCGCACACAAGGCGGTGGCGGAACCTTACTTCGTTCCACACTAAGTGCACGGAACCACTCTTCGAGCCTAGTACAACCACAAGGACCGTGCACCCCACCCCCTCCAACAATGAGCAACTGTCCGCCGGAGCCAGTATGGACGAGGTAGTGGGTAGTAGACTGGTAGGCACCTTGTCAATATGCACATCCAGCGCAGCCACAGCGGGGATGTCAAACAACAGCCAATCACTTGAAATGACATTATCAAATAAACTATATCTGTGAAAGTATACGGCTACTGCGACATAACTCTTCGATTAACTAGCTTGTGAACTAAGTTAGTTATCAACGAATCCGGGATAAGTGCAAAATGTCCACAAGTTACCCAAAAATACTACAAACACAAAAAAATTAACGAAGATAACCACAATTAGCGCAAGTAACGTCGCCAGTTAATAGTAGATTATTCAGGTAGACAGAACAAAGCAAATAAAGTGGAATGAAATTTATCCGGCTTAAAAAGAGTTAGTTTAAGTTTAAGTTGGTTTAGTCCAGCTGCGGTGAAGAAGCATCACGAATGCAACATCCGCCTCAGCATATATATATATATATATATATATATATATATATATATATATATATATATATACGCTAGACAGCGCCATTGAAAACCATCGACTGGAGGTGCCAATCACAGAGACTACAAAGGAAATGGTTTAAGAGTTAAAGGCTTTTGACTCTTCTTTCACGCGGTGGTTTGTCTACTTTTCTCTGTTTTGTGTTTCTGACGTAGATCAAGAAAATGTAGCAGAATATTCGTACACATTTTTCATTGGGCCCGGTTCTGCGCCATGTTCGAAGGCGTTTCCAGCCAACAGTGTGCTTCATTTTCGATACCCCAACGCGGAAAACGCTAGGGACCTACAGCAGCTAACCAGGAACTCAGCGCCTTAGTCGTTTGTCGCCACGTGGTAGGTGGACCACTTCGCTGTTTCTTCCAGGCCTGTCCTGTGCGAACGCAGAGGGCGCGTAGGGGCATGCGTAAAACGTGGTCCAGTCATCTCTTTTGGTGCAGCGGTACCAGTCTGTCATGTGTTAACCAAGACGCGACGTCTAACTTCGTTTCAAAGGTGGTTCATCCACCACGCTCTAGCGGTTCTCCGCAGACATCCATTGCGGAGGCCGAAATCCGTCTCAGGTTATTCACTCGGATCGGCTAGGACTCACTCCCATACAGCAGCATCGCGCGACATCAGGCATTGTAGACCCTGCACTTTACCAATAATGAAACTTCGCGGCTTTGTCACAGATGCCTTACTTTTGGCGAACGCCAAACGGGCTTTAATTATACGGAGAGGTATCTCATTTTCAATGCTACCATCAGCAGAGAAAGTTTCCCATGTAAATAACGTTCTCCTTGAAGGGTTAGCACTGGGGCAGGTGGATGCCAATCCAGGACCAGGACTTTACCTTTCGTAGGGGCAAAGGTCATGCCATATTTTGACGCTTCAACCGCCAAGCGGTTTATGATGACCTGTGTGCTCTGTGCGTCATCACCAAGTAAGACAGTATCATCAGCGTAATCTAAATCGGTTACGCGGTTGGCAGGAAGAAGCTCTATTCAAGAATCATGAAGTCCTCAGCGCATTTACTAGGACATTCTCGATCGCAAAACCGAAGATTAGCGCGGACATGAAGCAACGCTGTCGTACACCGCTAGTGACGGCAAAAGGTGAAGAGCTTACCTTAAGCTCTTGCTTTACCTGAGACATTGTAATATAATGCTCGAAGGATGGCGATATGTTTTTCGGGTACTCCATTCCTTTGTAAGCAAGGCCATAATGCTGGCCGCTCGATGGTCGAAAACGGCTCGGATCTCCAGAAATACAACGATAGTGGGCTGACAGTAAAGATGACGCGTCTCATGGAGTTGGCTGGACGTAAACAGGTGGTCTATACACCTTCGGTTGGGGGCGGAAACCAGTCTGTCCAGTTTGTCATTGTCTCACTGCTAACTGATACTAAGTCGTTTCCAGCATTTGGGTTTTATCTACATGTGGGACTGTTGTTAATTAAATTTTCCTTATTCTCTCTACCCAAGTTATTCCATATCTGTGTACGGCATTCTCGCATATTTTTACACCATCATAGATCGTCTCGTTGGCCCAAACATCTCAGCTTATTGCTTGCTTTCTTTCCATCCACTTTCTCATAGCCTGTCACAGCACACGGCTCGCAGACCATATATACTCTACACAGCACATCTGGAAACAGATCTGGTGTGCACGGCGGCGCAACGCATGGATCTGTACTAATGCCGAGCTCGTTGCCTTCACGTACGCGAATAAGCCCCGCCTTATCTTCGCTGTCTACCAACTCTTTGCAAAGTTCCGCCTTTTCAGGCATAAACATTCTGAGCGCTGCTGCAAGCCTGGTGGCCAGCAGTCATTCTGCATTTTTCTCAACTTCTTCAGGAGGCTCTACTAGTGAACCTGCTCAATCTTCTTCACAACGCTCTAGCCCAGGTTGTCTTTCTTCTTCGTTGTCGAATACTTCTTCCTCCCTTCAGAGTACATCTCATCCCACAGAACAGATTGATGAGCAGTCCCTCGTTTTGGACACCACATGTACAGGGGACATTGAGTCGAGCGACCGTAGCATCGCTCGTAAAACCAAACCAAAGAATTTGCAGGTGATCGACATCAATCCCGATGCTCGCCCATCTTCTCCACCGTCCATTTTGCTCACCGTTCCAGTGAGATCATCGACTACCGCATTTTCCGCAGATGGCAAATCAAGACAGCACCAATCTTACAACGTCCTGGCGACCGACTCCGAGTCAGCTTTCAAACTTGGCGATCTCTCTAAACGGCAACGTATCAATTAATCATTTTCGATCTCTTGTGCAGCTCTCCAAAGGTTTTCGTAGCTCGTTGTTACCTACGCGTATTTTTCAATTCTTTTAGCCCTGATATTTGATGTATTATTTCCTGGACAGCACTCTGTGATGCATGAGAAATTGATTTGTCGTTAGTATTTTCCGCCTTTTCAACCTTCCATCGAATCGTTGTTGTTGTGTTGTCGCTCATTCGGCTCCGCTTTCATCGTCGGTCTCTGCTGAACACATGATTTCGAGCAAATCGATCACTTTGCCTTTGCCGAAAAAGTCACTTCCTCTTATAATAAACAATTCCTTCGAAGCTTGTAATTCACAACATAATATTTTTCTTTTATTCTATTGCCTGTATGTGTTGTGGGTTTCGTGGACCAACTCGTTTTTTCCTTTTGAATCTCGTTCTGTCAAGGCTCATTGTTGTCTGTGTTTCAGTCGGTGTGCCATTTCGTTGCCGTTGGACGGTTTTTCTCCTTTTCTGAGGTTCTTTGTCTTCGTAGGCTGCCAAGAGTATGTCATCACCAAATTTAATAGATCCTTCCCCAACTCCTCGTTTTTTTGGGACGCCAGTATTTTTGGTTCTTGGATTTCTGCACGAATCTTGTTTCTATGTTATCCATAGAGTTAAACATCGGCTTCTGCGTACGTCACAGAATAGAAAAAGTCTTCTTTCGAACCAGCGCCGCTGACTTTTTTTAGCCCATACACTGAATTGTTTGTTATTCCCATCGGCTCTGCTCACGTGACTACCCACAACCGTCATTTAGACATACGTGTGCAGCATCGCACTGTGGTTGGGGTTATGGTACGCTTTGCCTAGCTTGGGCATTGCAGCTTGAGGAAGTTTACATACTGCTTGTCTTTTTTCTACCGGTGCTTGTCGACTATATATATATATATATATATATATATATATATATATATATATATATATATATATATATATATATATATATATATATATATATATATATATATATATATACTCAAAGTAGATCATCGGAGATGCGAAGGAAGTGACTCATCCAGAGTAGGCAAAGCAAGTTCAAGTCTGTCGACCAGAAAGACATCAGGTTTATTGCCAAACGTAGACTGGTATGTTGTGACATCGCACTAGCGAAGGCCACATATATATATTGCAGCTGAGTGCACAGACCTCGTATGACTTTGCAGTTCTCTCTGGTGTGCAGCAAGGCTGTTTAGCATCTACCTTCATGCCATGACGTCTGGTGCTTTTGATGCCGGTTGTGCTTACCGCGTTCGTGTAGAACACCGTATTGATGGTGGGCTGCTGAACATCCGTCGTTTCGGTGCGGCAACCCTTGTCTGTGAGTCAGCTATCTATACGTTGTTCTTTGCTGACGACTATGCGTTATTTGTGCATAGCGCGGTTGAGTTGCAGCACATGAATACTGAAAACTGTATTATACAGCAATTAGAAATGAATTCTGTACAACTCTTTCGAAATATGGTGAAAAAGGTTATAACAATTGTCAGCCTTGAATATCGTTCTCGTTCCCATGTAACATTTAAAATATCCGACTCACGGTATTGCAGGACTCACAAACGTGACATAGCATAGTGTGCAATTGTTCTCTGAATCGAATAGTGGTATAAATCTAACAACGTTTTGAACTGCTACACAGATGTTGCTTCAATTTCGTGTTCAGGCAAACTGTTCGAAATATTTATCACTCCGTTCGAAGCACAGTGGGTGGGGGACACGTTTCACATCCGGCACGACAAGTTTGTATTTGTATACGCGTGTGCTGCATGGCCCTTGTAAGTGCAGTATTGGCCTCAGCATGGGGAAGTCACCGAAATGTAGAATACGGTAGGACAAGGTGTAGAGCCCTAATTTCTTGCACCGATCCTCATACCCCAAGCCACGTAAACTCGGGATGAGCCTGGTAGTGATGTGTTTGTACCTCGCCTCGGGTAATCGAAAAGTAGGCGGGCGAACCGTACTCTAGCATTGGTCTAATGATGGAAGAGAAGAGGCTATTGGCAACTTCTTCAGACCATGTGCCGAAGCTACGTTTGAGCTCCCAAAGTATGTGCAGTCTGTAACAATATAGCCTGTTCGTGTTGTCCACGGACTTCAAATCGTAGCGCGAGCGTACCCCTAACTCCTTCACGGAGGATGTGGGACATAGCGGTTGGCCATCAAGGGTGTAGGTTCGGCCGTCAGCACCCTTTCCCAGGCTCATAAATACAGACTTGGCTGCGTTGACCGAGAGATGAACTTCTGCAGACCATGTGGATAGGCGCTGGAGGTCTTGCTGAAGTAAGCCACAGTCGTCGGGAGCGTCACTTTCTCTCCAAATCTTCATGCTGTCTGCAAACACGGCACACGGTGACGGGAGAAACTGAGGTAGATCGTTGATGTGGATCAGGAACAGAGAGCCCCAGCACAGTGCCTTGAGACACGCCATTTGTAGAGGGATACCAGTCAGTTAGATGGTCGTCGACTTGTACCCTCCACTTTCGTCCAACAAGAAAGTCCCGAATCCACCGGTACAGTGAGCCACGGACACCGCACCTCCTGAGTTTGTGAAGAACATCATGGCTGACCTTGTCGAACGCTTTACTGAAATCGATGAATATCACGTCGACAGACTTCCCGTTGCTTATTGCCTTCAACCACTCATGCGTCGTCACAAGCAGGTTTGTAATGCATGAGTGGCCTTGCATAAAACCCCTGTGCGGGCGTCTGGACCTCTTTTAACTGTAGCAACTGCAATAATCTCTTTTTCACGATTTTCTCAGCAACCTTTGCCAAAATAGGTGTCAAACAAATTGCCCTGTAATTGTCTACTTTGCTAGGGTCGGCGCCATCCGGAATAGGCTTCACCACCGAACATTTCCAGTCAATCGGCAACGAGCCTTCGGACAGCGACCTGTTGAAAAGGTCAGTCACGACAGGAGAGATGATGGCCGAAAGTGACTTGAGAATCAGTGGGTGAAGCCCATCAGGTCCGGTAGGTTTGGTGCCGTCAAGGTTAGATTGTAATTGACATACCTATATATATATATATATATATATATATATATATATATATATATATATATATATATATATATATCACACAGAAGCGCAAGAAACGGCAACTGCACGAAATCTTGGCTGTACGACCCAGAACAACTCCCAAGATGCTCTTCTCCTACCTGAAGACAAGTACCAAAACTGGTAGTGGTATTCCCGCTCTGTATTCCACTGACCAAAATGCCTTACTTCACGAAGACAACGCGAAAGCCTGCCTTCTTGCCAAGCAGTATTTGTCTGTTTACTCGGCTGAGACACCACTCTCCGATGATGTTGCCCCCACGTTTCCCTCTCTTCCGGAGCACGCAAATATCAATGTCGATGGTGTTGAGAAGCTCCTTTTTCTGCTTCACCTGTATTCTTCTCCAGGTCCTGATGAGTTGCACCCTTTGTTTCTCAAGGCTGTGACTGGTCACATTACTGCACCTGTCTGCGGAGTCTTTCGTCGTTCATTAGAAGCTGGAAGCCTCCCGATTGCCTGGAACGTGGGAATGGTCAAACCGGTATACAAAGGAAGAGATCGTCAAGATCCTGTGAGTTATCAACTAATCTGCTTAATACCAGTGATATGTGAAGTTATGGGGCAGATTCTTAAACCAGCTCTCCAGCTTTACCTGGACGCTCTGGACGTTGTCTCTAGCACAGCATGGAGTTCGGAGAGCGCGCTCGTGTATCTCAAACTTGCTTGTTGTCAGAGAATAGTGCGCGAACTCACTGGACGCTGAAAAATGCCGTGATGTGGTTTTTGTTGGCTTCAACAATGCGTTTGATAAGGTCTCGCACCAACGGCTCCTTTGTAAATTCCGAGGAATTGGTGTATCTGCGTACCTTCTCTCTTTGATCTCCGATTTCCTGGTTAGTCCTACCATGCAGTTGAACGTGAATGATGTGTGTCCCGTCCCGGTGCTTATAACCAATGGTTGTTATGTCGGTGACTGCTTCCACCCCCCCCCCCAACTGTAGTGAGAACACGAACGACCAGAGAAAAGGACTCCAGGGGTCTTTTACAAAAGGAAACCATTTCGTTATATAGCATGACGCACAAGCTTGAAAATCAACCAGAGTACGGGAAGCATGCGGAAAATTGTTGTGACACTGCTTTCCCTCTGCTCTCTGCCACACCAAACTAGCCGCGGAAATAACAGAACACCGAAACCTGCAAGGCCGAAGTATATTAGGCACAGAACACGGTTCACTTTATAGGTCATGGTCTATCATCTCCTGTTGTAAGTTCCTGAGCTGACTCAAGCCACTTGCCCCGGACAGATTTCAAATCTGCTTACGCCCTGTCACGTAGCAGCCTGTTTCATGCTGACGGTCTGATTTCATCAGTTTCCTGCGTGACTTAGCCGTGTTACCGCCGCTCGGGTAGCAACCCGTGTGATGATGACGAGCTGATTTCATCGGCTTCCGGCGTGACTCAGTCTTGGTACCGCCGAGTCACATTCTTATGCTTCGGCCTCCGATTAAAAATTAAACCCAATAAAAACTGAACACATGAGAGACCAATCAGGTGCACACAAAGAACGGCAAGTGAGAGTGTTCGCATCTGAGTATGGCTTTTATCTGAAGGTAAAAATTACCACTCCAAATTGATGATGGACATAGCGAAATGATACTTCAAAGCAACCGTCAGTGAACCACCAGTGGATCACGAAAGTCTGCAGTCATGAACGGTTACACAAGTCTACCTGTATTTGTATTGCTTCTCTAACACCTCACTGTTCTTGAGAAGTAACTTCACGTGCTGTCCACATTGCTCTTCTGACAGGGGCGTCCTCGTCGATCCACTTGGATCCACGACCATGGCGGTTCGGGCTTCGGCCAAGACATCAGTGTCATCCGTACTGGCAACTTGTAAGCACATAAGAATTTGGAACAGTTACGGCCAGTGTTACAGAGAGTAACAATCGTCACAGAACTCACATGACTTAGTGACTCTTTGAGTAAATCTAACTTCGTAATCCAATTGGTTCCGGGCAGAATTACATTGCTACAGAATACTGGGTAGATATTTCCATAGAATTGCAAATTCTTGAGTCTGCGTTCACATGTGATTTTTCCTTTCAGCTTCAGACGTTCTGAAAGATTTTGAACCATTAGATGTATAAGTTTAGCTGATGATGTGCCAAGTCTTGCCTGGGTCGATAGAGAGATGGTCTTGATAGTATGCACCGTCTCTGGTCGCAGCGATACCGGATCATTTGTGCGTTTCACTGTAGGGCATTCTCTCTTCCCTAAAATGTCAGTGCGAAATACTGCAGAGTCGCTTCCGTCGCTGCACCGCAAAGCCTGTTTCTTTTGAATTTGGAGCTTGCTTGCAATTTTAGGTTATGCACGCATCTGAATTCTTGCGCCTTTTGACACTGAAGATTTTTGTAGACGCAAGCTCTCGCGGAATGCCTCACCACCGTTCCAAGACTCAGTCCTAGGCTTCTGGTCCGGCACATCTAGATTCGTAGTTTAGCCATTAATAGCTGCGTACCAGTACTGGGGTTCACTTCTGGGATCTGAAACTTCAGCACTTTTCGTATCATTGTTCAAACTAAACAGTATGTGGCATTCAGGAGCAATTCCCTGTGATGTCAGCGTCGGTTCCGGTTGCCATTCCACCTGGATGTTGAGTTTTTTGACAGCAACTCAAATAACTACCGCTGTGACTTTTCAAACTGAAATTGCTGCTGCTGAAGAAGGGACTGCATCTGCTCGGGTGAAATAGCCATGGATGTTCAATACTTCAGTCTCCACAAATCTTGTGTCGGCACCCCGCAACGGTTTCTACCCCCTATCGGTAGTGAGAACACCAGCGACCACAGACAAGGGCTCAAGGGGTTTTTTACATAGAGAAACCATTTCGTTATATATCATGACACACAATCTACACGTCAACCATAGTACGAAAAGCATGCGAACAATCAAAGCCAATAAAAACAACACGTGTGAAACGAATCAGGTGCACGCAAAGAACGGAAAGTGAGTGTTCGCGTCTGAGAAGGGCTGCGATCTGAAGGCAAAAACATCATCATTACACACGTTAGCTGCAGGCGGAAAACACCTCAGCTATCGTGTCGCAATAAAACAGATAAAAAGAATAATAACAGGTATGCCTTCTGAGTCTCCAGTAACGGACGGACATCGTTCCGGAGAGCCAACAGCCGGCTATCGTGCCGCAAAAAGAGTTATATTATGCCTAACGAATGTGATCGTGATTGAAGGGGGAGGCTAAGCAGAAGGGGGGATGGACAATAGAACTCACAACACACGCCACTGGGGCCGGCTCCTAGCCGTATCAGCAAGTGTGTCCAACCAAACATGTTCATAGTCCTTAGGACCGCAGCCAGGCAGTCGACATGCACCAACTTCGAAGTGAGGGTTTTCATTTCTCTCGACCAAGTCATCGCTTGGCCTCCCCTCCTCTTTTTCCAACCGCACCCCCGGCGCGCAAACAATGCATGTCGCGGGACTCAGGGTGCTAGCATGTGCAACACGCAGTCCAGTCATCGGAGCCTGGTGCGTGATATAATGGTACTGAGCGGTTCACTAGCTTTTCATGCACCAGATACGCGACGCCGGACACGCTCATTGCTCACGCGGTGCTCCCACGAGACATGAGCTAAGCTACGGAGGCAGTGATGATCGAACGTGGCTAGCCTCTTTATGTCTGTCGACCTGATGGGCCACGTTTCACAACCGTATAAAATGGCTGCATTATAGACTCTACCCTTCAGGGCGAGAGTGATGTTGCGTCTGTGCCACAGGTGGCGGAGATTGGCGAAAACACCTCGAGCTTTTGTTATACAGTACCTAATCTCAGCTTTGGTCCCACGGGCGCTAATATAGTTGTCTAGGTACTTGAATCATTGAACGACTTCTAGCTGATCACCAACAAACGTCAACGCAGAGATGGGTCCATGGCAATCTTGCGAAAGAACTTTGCATTTCTATGGAGCAAAGCATACCCCAAAGCGATTGACAACCAGTGCAGCCTAGCACCTTTGGGCGCTGTCACATATAAGGGCAATGTCGTCCGCATATTCCAAGTCAAAAAGTCGCTCACCAGAAAGTAACTCCACGCCTTCTCGATCGTGTCCTGCTAGCCCTGTTTCCATGACTTCATCAATAGCGAAGTTGAAGAGGAAAGGTGACTTCGGGCAGCCTTGCCTCACACTGCTGGAGATATTGAAGGGCTGCAACAGTTTGCCATAAACTCTCACTCTGCCCGAACTATGCGCGTACAGCGCTTTGATGATGTATACATATTTATCAGGCACACCTTTTCTCAGCAGACAGTCCCAAAGGGCACCTTTGATGTAGAAAAACACGACAATGATGGGTCGCCAATAAACATGACGGTGCTCCAACGATTGACGCAAGGTGAAGATGTGGTCGATGCAGCCTCTATTTCGACGAAATCCGGCTTGCTCTTCACGGATCTGGCCTTTACGAGCGCCAGTCAATCTGTGGAGAACGACAGAGGCAAGCAAGTTATAGGCAATTTAGATCAGACTGATCCCTCTATGGTTGACGCATTCCGAACGGGAGCCGCACTTGATAATTGGGACTATGACGGAGCGTCTCCAGTCTGTCGGGACAGTTTCCTGCTCCCACAGTTTCACTAACAACTCATGTAAATCATCAACATCAGCAGGTCCCCCGAATTTGTAGAGAGCTGGAGGAATTCTATTAGCACCAGCGGCCTTATGAAATCTCAACAGTCTGAGCTCACATTCGAATTTTGTGCGTAAGGGTGGATCTAAGGAGAATTCCCATCGAGAATAGCACTCAATGCCCGAAAGAGAAAGCGATGTCGGATTGATTAAACTGCCTTGCAGTGTTCGGCCCAACGCTCCAAGCGTTTTGAGAAGCCGTGGATCAGCTGTCCACTCTCGTCGCGTATTGTCTCCCCAACAACAGGTCTCCTGCTGCCTGTTTCCAGTATCAGACGGAATAATTTACGATCCTTACCAACGGTTGCGGCTGTTTCCTTTTCCGATGCACGATGAGACCACCAGGCTTTGCGGTCTCTTTTCAGGCTAGCACACTGTTTTCCCTGAGATTTTTGCGAGTCTCATTGTATTCGTTTTCAGCCGGAATGCGTCGGCGAGCCTCCTTAGGTTCCAGAGACTGTAGAGACCCAATGTCTAGGTTGGCAATTTGCTTTGCCACATGAAGACATGCCTGCTGATAGTAACATTTGGCGCGCATGCGACCAGTGATCTTTGACGGAGTTCAGTGAACGCTTACTCAGCCCAGCGTATTTTGATGCACATTCAGAACACCTGGCTTCGCCAGCTGGCTGGTGTCAATGCACTCAGAGTGACGTTGCGGATGTATGCCGAAACGCACCCGCAGATCAGCACACACGAAAGCGTGAGCAGAGTCCACGCTGGTGCTCCACATCGAGCGACAGTTTTGGACACAGCCTCTCCAGCGGTAACTAATCGCGATGTGATCGATTTGCGTCCGAGGCTGGTGGGCGCGATGTCACTCTTCTGCGGGTGCTATGTCGAAAGTTAGTCCTCGCGAGAACGAGGACAATTTTCCGACTTGTGCGTTTAGATCAGCAACAAGCACCATAGTATCCGTGCTTCTTCTGTAACGAATAAGATCATTAAGTTGGTGATAGAAATCATCTTTCATCGAATCAGGGCTGCAGTTTGTGGGTGCCTAAGCCGCATTGACAAACAGGCACCGTTTGTCGCCGCACGACTTCGAAAGTGAACTTGGAACGGGACGTTAAGAATGAAAAAGCGCAAGAGGGGGAATAAGAAGGCGGGCAAGCAAACACAACGACTCCAAATAGCCAGTAGGGATAGCGAAATGATACGTTTAAACAGCCATCAGTGAACCACCAGTGCAGAACGAAAGTCTGCAGTCATGAACGGTTACACAAGCATACCTGTCTTTTTTGCTCTAACAGTGGTTTTCCACATGTGTCAGTCCTTGGGCCTGAACTCTTCAGCAACAACTTGCCTACCACACTTGTGATCGGTTGTTTGATCTATGCGGATGACCTGAAACTATGGATGGTGGTATCCAGTCTGGATGATGCCGACATATCACAATTGCCGCTCGGTTTACTGCACGACTGGTCGGCCAAGTGGCAATTGCCATTGAGTCACGACAAATGCCCCGTTTTTCTAATTGGCGCTTCTGAACCCTTCGGGGCCTGTCATATTGATGGATTCCTACTCAAAAATGCTTATCAAAAGAGAGGCCTCAGCATACTTCTGACTTCTGACCTAAGGCCAACTCAGGACACCTTGAAGAGCATCGCCTCCGTCAGCAAGATGTTCCATGCTATACGAAGAGCCTTTTCCAGATTGTCGCCAGAGGTCTTCAAGCTTTTGGTTGCCTCCAATCTGAGGCCGGTTCTCGGGTACTGATTGCTTGCCGTCTATCTTCTCACGAGGGCTGAATGCAGCCTGAGTGAGAAGGTTCAGCGACGCTAATCGAAACGTGTCTTGGAGTTGCGGAATCTCCCTTATCCACTTCAGCGAATAAACCTGTTCTCCCTGGATTATCGCGCTGGAGATCTAGTATTCACTCGACGTATTTTAAGAGGAGAGCTGATCTTCAAGGGTTCTTTTGGCTGAATTCTGAGGGCGTGACTCATGGGCATAGCTGGAAGCTGTTTAAACCACGGATGCTTCGAGTATATACCAAAATTGCTCTGTCTACTCGTGTGGCAAACGACTGGAACTCCTTACCCCAGCAAGTCTTCGATGCGCACACAGAGGAAAGTTTCAAACAACTGTTGGATTTCCATCTAATGATTCAGCTAATTCATCATTGCCACTCTCAAACAGAAGGCTTAGACTAGTCTGGAAAAACACCAGACGCCGGCTTTTCGACCTTCTGGGTCTCTTCCGTGGTGCGCCTCCCAGCGGACCCCATGCCGGATTCCACCCCCATAACTTCTTTATGCCAGCAGCTAGTGTCACTTCGCCATTAGTGGCAGCCGCGGATCTGCTTGATTGACAGTTCCATCTGATGCATATGCCTGGGTCTTTCTGTTTTCATCCCGACTCCAACCCTCCTCCCATGTGGGATCCCATTTCCTAAAGGATCGAGGCGTCCACACAATGATCAGGAAGTGATGGAGCTGACAAAGCGTCTCCCTTCTACTCTCTACAATCCAATGAAAGGACAGTGCACTTCCAGAAAGGTTCGGTTGCATGCGTACTCGTCCGAATCCGGGCGCGACATTAACCCGAAACCTTTTTTGGGTGTTGCTCTCTCCTCATTATGCTACTGCGGCTGTTTCTGCTAACACTCCATTTAGCCTGTGTGCTCAGCTGTTTACCATGTACGATTGCTTCTGAAGTGAACTAGTGAACGCGATATTTTAGCTATCTCCTTAATCTTCGGTGGTGATCAGCCGTGGTTATCTAGCTGTTGCTTTCGATTCGTGGGGCCTCTGGCTCTAAGTAGCCATCTGCCACCTCAGACATTTCGTCCTCCGCGTTTTAGACAAACTCCCATTTTATCCGCTCTTACATAGCAGCGAGATACTTCTAACGAATGCCCCATTATGCCGTTTACATTGATTTCACTGGTAAACGAAGACAGTCGAGTAGGTGTAAGGGCTATGCTTCCCATTGGGTATGAAGCCGTCGGCTATACGTCATGCACCCTAGCGTTCAACCTGATTCACTCATAACCACGGCTACTGTTTGTTTGCAACTTACACACCTGCTTCCGTAGCCTACAACTGTCGTAACATGATCATATGATATATACTCCACTTAACCTTGCTTGGTTGTGACGATGCCAGCCCACCGACTCCCGCGACGTGCGTTGTTTGTGCGCCGGGGGTGTGCATGGAAGAAGAGGAGAGGTGGCCAAGCGATGACTTGGTCGAGAGGAATGAAGGCCCTCACTTGGAGCGTCTCGGCTCCCTGGCTGGCGTCTGAAAGACGATGAACACGTTTGGTTGGATACACTTGTTCATATGGCTAGGAGCTGACCTCAGTGGCGTTCGTACGGTGAGTTTCTTTGTCCCACCCCATCCCTCTTAGCCTCCCCCTCCAACCACTATCTCATTATTTAACCTCATATAATTTTGCATAGTAATTTTTTTGATGCACAGTAGCCGGTTGGTAGCTTACCGGAACGATGCCCATCCGTTACCGGTAGCTCAGCTGGCTTGCACCTGTTGCATTTTATTCCCTTTTTTCTTCTAGGTATTGCGCCACAGTAGCTGAGGTGTTTCCCACCTCTAGCTAACGTGTATAGTGTGTGTGTGTGTGTGGTTGTGAAATTGATATACCTGGATACCTTTCCCTTTTACTTGATTTACCACCCTCAGCAACAGCATGATTAATTGCTTTAGCCATCGATTTAATCATCCTAGTCGACATTCAGCCCAACTTGACACATTTCGCAGGTGTTCCATGCTATTTAAATGTCTGAGTCTGATGAACACTTGCTGATTTTTCGAACGCGATACCGCCGCTGCTGTTGGTGCTATCACTTGCAATCAATTTGCATATTAAATGCCTGATATCCTGAAACTACCCCACCGATTTGCCCCAATCGACTAACCGGTCTCGCATAAACCTTGAATTTCGAACTAGTGTTCATGTGTCTCGGGTATTCGTTTACAGTTATTCTGCGACTTTATTTATTCGTTACATTCAAATGCGAATATCCTCCTCCTTGTGCTTTTGGTAACTCTTTGTATTTGCGCCCTAAACCCAGTTTCTCTTAACCACTTTACATCTATCGTTGCGTCAATTTCTCCGCGTCTTTTCCAGAGGACCATACTCCGTTTTTACGGATGTCTTCAAGTCAAAACCAACCTGTCGGTAACCTCAACTTTCCGTGTCTTACTGCTCGCGACACAGAGGGTTTTTCACGCTATTCCAAAGCCTTTGAATGCCATCTCCCACTACATACGCAAACCGTTGGTTAGGCCACTGTGCCTTTCCATGAATGAACAAGTTCCCCAACTAATCGCGGAGCAAACCAATTCGCCGAACATTGACACTGTTTATGTCTACCGTTCGAGCAATTCGGGTGACAGTCGCATTGAATTTGAGCTATATGTCACACTCTCCTCTCCTAACAATTGGAGTACCCGGATACGGCTGAACAGATTGAGTTCGGAATCGGTATCCTCATTTCTTGATCGGCTCACTCTTTCTGTTCTGAAAGCTTTTCAACATAAGCTGAGAAAAAAATCTTCAAAGCTGTCTGACTGCTCCACAGATCTGTCTCAATTTGGTGCATTTAAAGCAGAGCTCCTCAAATCGCCTTCTACCGATAGTAACCCGATGCTAACTCCTTCGCATGTGGATGAAACACTGTGTTTGGAAGAGGTGTTTTTCGCTTTCCCATCGTCTACCAATCCCGCTGGAGATTTAACGTTTTGGCTTCGTCTCATTGGCCCGTCTCAAGAAATGAAATTGTACAAAGTGGTTCGCAATCCCGCCCGTGTGATCAACTGCCGTTTACGTACTCTACCAATGGTTGGATGTCCTCTTGTCCCCTTTCTTGAAACGGATAATGCTAGTTTAACGCGATCTGAGTTTTTATGGTTCCTCACCCGTGTAAGTACCTTTTCTGTGTTCCAAATTCCAATATTTTAGCGTATCCGTCTCTATCTGAACTGCACCCCGGCGTATGGCGTACCATCACATTTAGGCATTGTTACCCGGTAAACTAACTTGGACTAGAGTCATCGAGGTAGGACTTGCTTTCTCAGTTTCACTCGAATGTTCATGGCAGTGACATTTAGTGCGTCCACTATGCGTTATCGTGAGCCTCATTTCTGGGGTAGTTTGAGACTCGCTTACATGCAACCGGAAGTTGATGTTGCCTTGTTTTCCAGCTTAAATGTTTAAACTGGATGGTCTCATCTGATTGCAATTATTACTGCAGTGTGAGTGTGAAAACAGTCTTCCGCTCTTTGAGACAAACTTGTCCGTGTATGAATAACGCCGCTGGTGTAGTAAACTAGACATCTTCATGTCCCCTTGATGTGGGCCATTCATCTGGTCTAGTCATGTCGCTTTCCATACTCATCCTTTGTTGTTCCAACTCGATTGATGCTGCCTACCGTCGACCACTTGTCTCTGTCCATCGAGTGTTGGTTGCGCAACTGTTGCCAATTGGTTTGCGCTACCGCTCGCCTCAAATCAAGCAACCTGAGCAATGCCGTCGTCTTCAGTAGATACTTTGCGTTGTGTCTTTGCTCCTATAAAATCGTTAGAGTATTCATCGGGAACAGTACTGAAGTGGACCTGATTCAGATCACAGACGTGCTAAGCAAACGTCCAATCGCAAACCATTTGCCATCGTGTGTGACGTAGGCGGCAGTGTCTAGGTAGTTGCCGTGTAATTTTCACTGTCCTGTCACCTAGCCAACCTTATCCTATAAGCGACTACATTGGCGGTTTGTAGACAACGGAGTTTTTTTATAGCGCGTTAGGTGAACTACATTTGACACGGAACGTCATCATTATTACACTTTATCTGAAGGCGTGTATTACTACAAGAAACGGATGCAACAGTGATCGGATTCCACCGAGACAGCCTAAGGTCATGGTTTGAGAAGTGTTATGTAAGTAGGCCGAATACTGATTCATCGCAGTTAAGCTCAACCAGACGGCCACCGCACATCCAGGAAAACGATAGACGGCCGTTTCGTTCCATTGCATGGCCGGGAAAAGTGGGCATATCGCGTTGCACCACTAAGATTACCAGCTTAAAGTAAAATAACCAAGCAGGCGTTCACACGTTTTACACATAATCATGATATTGACAACATTTATGATTTCAGGATAATTTTTTGGAAATGGTGTTACTGCAAAAACGCAATCATCTTATTACGGTCTTTCTTAATGATAACTGTGACATAAACATTTCACTGACAGCATATTGCTAGTCAAATTTATATTGCTCACGGCTATTGTAAGCAGGTTGTGACATCTTCTTAATGATGTTTTTCAACTGAAATATCATCAATGTTATCCTTTTCTGGAAAAACGTAGTAGGATCCAACCAGTGATTTAGTCCTTTGGTGTTTTAATATCAAGTCCCAAGAACTATGCACATTATTTTTACCTTCATATTTAACTGAAGCCCAGTCCCCAATGATGATATTGCATACATCTTCATCATTGCTCATTAGTTTACTTTCTCTAGTCTGCTCCTTATCTGTCGACAAGTTAAGGATGTAATTACCATTCTTTTTACTTGTCTTTTTAGATTTCTCGACTTTTCTTTCCATTTCTTCGTTAAGAACTCTGGCCGATTATTCCTGTTGTTACCACTTCTCCAGGCATTGTCTGAACTCTTTCCTTTTTTCGAGCATTTCCCATGGCTTCCAAGTTAAGGGGCGAGCACGTCGGTGAAATCGTTTTTATTATTGCTTGCTACAAAACCTTAACGGTGGTTGTCCGAAGTTATTCGTAACTGGTTGTGGCGTCTCAGAAGTGTTTGGTTGCGGATCACCAACTGCATTTCTTTGTCCCCTTGTTCCACTGCTGTAACGACCTAACCATTATCCACAGAAGTTCGGCCGGTGGCCGAGTGGTCTGCATGTTTGCTTTGCAATCATAAGGTCACCGGTTCAAATCCGCGCAGGGGTGGGCGTCCCCGCGGTGTACTCAGCCCGCGCGCGACTGGTGGTGGTCGCGCGGCAGCGAAGCGCCGTACCGGCGTACAGCTGACACATTATTATTATTATTTATTATTATTATCCACAGAAGTTACAATTTTGTGCTGAACAGCTTCTCTATAGGCACAATCTTCATGTATTTTAGTCTCTGACTATTAACTCACATTAGAATGTAACCGTTAAGGCAGGATGAGAGTTACAAATAGCACCTAACAAAATATCTTCAATATAGACTGCAAAATGTGTACCGGATCTAAGTTTTTCGGAAACCATTTTTTAACTATATATATATATATCAAGCCCAACTTTGCATTCGTTTCCGCTGGATCATGCGTTGCTCGCGGATCTCAGTGGCATAGTACCCATGGTGTCAACCATGAGCCACTAGGCTCTGAGTTCCAGCCCAACTCAGGCTATCTCCAACTGATGCGTCCCAACCAGGACGAAACCGCGGTCTTGGGGTGCCAGTGTTAGGGTGAGCAACACTATAATGTTTCCATTCATCTTGTTTTGTCTGCAAACTCAAAGAAAAACTTTCGCTTCTCAATACTATGTAGCGCACACTAGTCTATCTTAACTATTCACTTGGCTGCAAGTTAAGTTTTACTTGCTAGTCTAGGCACATGGCAGCCGTAAACAAGATGACGGAGCTCCCTGTCTTGTGGCAGCAAACCAAAACATTGTCACGTTATGCAACATAGTTATTAAAATCATTCAACTTCAATACAACTCTACCAGGATTTATACAATTTCAAACAATTATTTAATACAAATTTTAATCTATTTGTATATTTATTTAGCCCATTTAACCCCAGGGGACCCTATCTTCCATATAGAAGAAATGAGACGTTCCCAAACACCCCTGCCATGACTGCTATATGGTGCGTTGAATATCCATTCACATTTCCTTTCGTCCTGGGACCGGTGTAGCTTGTCCTGATTCCACAAGTGTAACAATATCCTAACTGGCTTTCGGCCCCACGAAAATCCAGTCCATTATCTGTGTTGCTCCTTGATGGAACGCTGCATTGTGAAACATATCGAGAAAACACAAACACAGAAGATGGTCTGTATCCATAGGACGGGTAGTTTCAATGTGTGCTGCTGTCGTTAAAACAGGTAAAAAAATAGGTGCCAGCAGTATGCCGGTACGCAGTACGAAGGCTTCGCTGCTGCACAACCACCAACGGTTGCGCGTGGACTAAGGATACCGCGAGGGTCGCCCGGTGCCCTACGCATACTCGAACCCGCGTCTTCGAATTACGAGGCAGGCTTGTGATTCTTTGGGCTACCGTGCAGCACTAAGACAGGTTGATACGCAGCCATAACGCTTTGCCATTGTTCATCTTTGCCATACAAATGCTGATCCAAAATAGTCGACATCAACTGCTGTAAACCCCGGTTGAAATGCTAAACAACGGGAACATCTGCTCTCCGCAAAGCTGAACATTCCTAGATCTTGCAACGCGAACAATCTGTCATAGTCTTCCGGACTGCTGAAACACTACGTAAGGTCCAGCCGCGTTGGCGTAGTTCAGAGAGCACGTAGCAACCGCCGACATGCTCACCCCATGATGAGGGGGCGTGTCATAAAATGTCCAGCTGACAGTATACTGAATACTGTATTATAGAGTAATTAGAAATGAATTCTGTACAACTCTTTCGAAATATGGTGAAAAACGTTATAAAATTCTCATTCTTGAATATTCTTATCGTTCTCATGTGACATTTAAAATATCTAACTCACGGTATTGCAGAACTCCCAAATGTGATGTCATCGTAAATGTGCAGTCTTTCTCTGAACCGAATAGTGGTAAAATATAAATCTAACAACGTTTTGAAATGTTGCACAGATGTTGCCTTCAACACAGGTTCATACAAACTGTTCCAAAGATTTGCCACTCTCCGTTCGAAGCACAGTGGCTGGGGAACATGTTTCACATCCGGCACGACAAATTTGTATTTGTGTCCGCGTGTGCTGCATGGCCCTCGTAAGTGCAGTATAGGCCTCAGCATGGGGAAGTCACCGAAATGTAGAATACGTTAGGTCATAATGAGGTCGACTCTCACCTGACGGCAGGCCAAGGTGTAGAGTCCTAGTCTCTCGCACCGGTATCATACCCCAAGCCACGTAAACTCGGGATGAGCCCGGTAGCAACATCTCGGGCTTCTTCGATCTTTTATGTCTCGTCTCGAGTAATCGGAAAGTAGGCGAGTGAACCGTACTCTAGCATTGGTCTAATGATGGAAGAGAAGTGGCGATTGGTAACGTCTTCAGACCATGTGCCGAAGCTACGTTTGAGCACCCAAAGCATGTACCGTCTGTTACTATATAGCCTGTTCGTGTTGTCCACGGACTTCAAATTGTAGCGTGAGCGTACACCTAGCTCCTTCACGGAAGGTGTTGGATTTAAGTGCTTGGCTGTCAAGGGTGTAGGTTCAATCGTCAGCACCCTTGCCCAGGCTCACAAATACGGACTTGGCTGGGTTCCTTAGCGTCCTATGGCAATGAAAACCAATTCAATCTCGCACCTATTCGTAGAATGTTATTGTGCAAAATGGGCTGTCCTAGGATAATTTGGTTCTTGGTTGGTACGATTCTCCTAGTGAGATGAACGAACGTGAGACAAGATGGTATCCCGCACGGAAAGTAGCTGACACAATTCGATTTCGCACGACACGATTTTACACGCACAGTTGAAACGTTCTCTTAGACCTAGCAGAACTCACACGCGACTCCAACCCATATAGATTAAAAAAAGTAGACATACCCTTCGTCCTAGGCGTTGTACTCGCCAGACCAAGCATTGACAGAGTAACCCAGCCTCGCTTAAACACAACGATTGGTGAAATGAGCTTTTAACGTAAAACGGTAAGTGAGGCTTAATTAAGCAAATTGGTCCTTTGGCCATAAACGGAAAATGGGCCACGATAATTGCAACTGAGCGAACTGGCAAAAGCTCAGAGGTCAACAACGGAGCATGATCTGATTGAATGTCGATAATTAATGTGGCTTGGTCGGAAATGTTTTCGTGTGTGGCTGATCGAATCGTGATTCCGCCTGAGGTCTTAGGGGGACGTTCGGTCTAATTACTAAGTCCCTTCTGTCGTAGAACTCGGTTCTTCAGGGACAAACGGTTTATCCGACAAAGCAAGCTCAGCGAAAGTGACAGCATGACAAACATGTAGGAACTTCAGTATAATTAAGTAACTCATTGCCATAACTAACATCGCTGTTTCACTCACGAGATTCTTCCTTTGAAACAGTTGAACAAATCCGCTCCGGCGAACCAATCAGCGCCTAGACGAGATATGCGCGGGCGTCCGAGCAACTACTCTGTTCGGTTTCGACAAGCTAGGAACTTGCTTGTACAATCCCATCACATCCTTCCCTTTTTCAGGATCAGATGCATGTGTCGCAGACGACTCTGTACGTTCTTCCGCTCCATCATCATCATTATACATGTCAGCTAGAGGTGGTGAAACACCTCCGCTATTGTACCGCAATACATAAAGGAAAAATAAATACGACAGTTGCATGCCAGCTGAGCTACCAGCAACGGATAGGCATCGTTCCGGTAAGCTACCAGCCAGCTACTAGGCAAAAAAATTTATTATGTTTTACCCTACGAAATGAGATCGTAGATGGAGGGGAGGCTAAAGGGATGGGGAGGGACAAAGAAACTCACAGCAGGAACGCCACTGAGGTCGGCTCCTTGCCATGTCAGCAAGTGTATCCAGCCAAACGTGTTCACCGTCTTTTGGACCCCAACCAGGGAGCCGTGAAGCTCCAACCGAGGCTAGCTCCGAAGTGAGGGACTTCATTCCTCTGGACCAAGTCATCGCTTGGCCACCTCTCCTCTTCTTCCACCCACATCCCCGGTGAGCAAACAACGCACGTCGAGGGAGTCGGTGGGCTGGCATGCGCAACACGTGGCCCAGCCATCGGAGCCTGGTGCGTGAAATAACGGTGCTGAGCGGTTCACTTC
The DNA here is from genome assembly GCA_944474145.2 of Dicrocoelium dendriticum. NCBI lineage: Eukaryota > Metazoa > Platyhelminthes > Trematoda > Plagiorchiida > Dicrocoeliidae > Dicrocoelium > Dicrocoelium dendriticum. The sequence goes on from OX104062.1 coordinate 52,045,704, forward strand.
CTTTTTCTGTGCCGTAAACAAGGCGTCGAACACGCTCATTGCTCATGCGGTGTTCCCACCAGATGTGAGCCAAACTGCGAAGGCACCGATGGTCGAACGTAACTAGCCTCTTCATGTCCGCCGATCGTAGGGGCCAGGTTTCGCAACCGTACAGTAAGGTCGAACGTACCGAGGGCGAGAGTGATGTCGCGCCGCCGCCATAGGTGGCGAAGGATAGCAAAAGCACACCGAGCTTTCGCTATACGGTTCGTGATCTCGTCTTCGATCTCAAGGGCGCTGATACAACTTCCCAGGTAATTGAAGTTCTGAACAACTTCTAGCTGCTCCCCACCAAGGGTCAGCACAGGAGGCGATTCCTGCCAATCTTGGAGGAACGCTTTGCACTTTGATGGTGCAAAGCAAAGCCCGAAGCGACTGACAGCCAGTGCTAATCTGTCCAGCGCGGCTTGGCACGTCTGGGAGCTGTCACAGATTAGGGCAATGTCGTCTGCATACTCCAAGTCAAGAAGTCGTTCTCCTGGGAGTAGCTCCACACCTTCCAAGTCATGTCATGTAAGTGCAATCTCCGTGATTTCTTCAATAACAAAGTTGAATATGAGAGGTGACAGCGGGCATCCTTGTCTCACACCGCTGGAGATATTAAAGGGTGGCGACAGCTTGCCGTAAGCCCTCACTCTGCCCGTGCTACGCGCATATAATGCTTGGATAATATTTACATATTTCTCGGGCACACCTTTCCTGAGTAGACAATTCCAAAGGGCACATCGATCAACCGAATCGAAGGCACCTTTGATGTCGAGGAACACGACTACGGTGGGCCGCCAATATGTGTGACGGTGCTCCAACAACTGACGCAAGGTGAAGATGTGGTCGATGCAGCCACGACCTCGACGAAACCCGGCTTGCTCCTCACGAATCTGGCTTTCACGAGCGCCAGTCAGTCTGTGAAGAATTATGGAGGCGAGTAATTTGGAGGCGATGGAGATCAGACTGATTCCTCTATGGTTGCCGCATTCCGAGCGCGAGCCGCCTTCGAAGATGGGAACAATAACGGAGCGGCTCCAGTCGGTTGGGACAATCTCCTGCTCCCACAGTTTCACTAGTAATTCATGTAAAGCATCAACAAGAGCAGAGCCTCTGAATTTGAAGAGAGCTGGAGGAAGATCATCTGGTCCCGCGGCTTTGTTCAACTTCAACAGTCCGATCTCACGTTCGAATTCTGAGCGAGAGGGTGGATCCAAACGGACAGCCCACGGAGCAGGGCGATCAGTGACCGGCGAATCGAACAATTCTAGCCGATTAAATTGCTTTTCAAAATGCTCAGCCCAACGCTCCAAACGTTTTGACAAATTGTGGATAGGCTGTCCATTCTCATCACAAATTGTTTCACTAACACCAGGTCTCCTGCTGCCCGTTTCCCGTATCAGACGGAATAACTTACGATGGTTACCAAGGGCAGCGGACATTTCCATCTCTGTTGCACGATTAGACCACCAGGATTCGCAGTCTCTCTTCAGGCTAGCACGGAGTTTTGCCCGGAGCTCTTTGCGAGTTTCATTGTGTTCGCTTCCAGCCGGAATATGCCGGCGAGCGTCGATAAGTTCCAGAGACCGCGAAGAGACCCAATGTCCATTTTGGTGATTAGACATACCACATGAGGGTTTGCCTGCTGCTAGTAAGGTCTGGCGAACATGTGACCAGTGACCATCAATTGTCTCCAATGAGCGATTACTCAACTGGCATGTCAGCGTACTTCGATCCGCATTCAGAGCAGCTGGCTTTGTCAGTTGGCTGGTGTCAATGCGCTCACATCGTCGTCGTGGGCGTCCGCCAAAACGCATCCGCATGTCAGGTGTCCACACATGTGCTACAAATCGAGCGACAATTCTGGATGCAGCCTCTCCAGCGTTAACTGATGACAATGTGATCGATCTGCGTCCAAGGCTGGTTCGAGGCTGGTGGGTATCAAGTCACCCTCCGGCGGGTGCTGTGTCCGAAATTAGTGCTCGCAAAAAATAAGCGAGCATCTTCACACAAATGAAGTAACCGCTCACCGTTATCATTACGGGAGCTTACACCGTATTGACCGCCCAGATGCAGTTCATCAGTGGACAACTTTCCAACTTGTGCGTTCATATCCTCCGCCAGCACAACAGTGTCCGTGCTTCTTCTGTGGCGAAGGAGCTGGGTCAGTTGGCGGTAGAAGTCGTTCTTTACCGAATCATCGCTACAGTTTGTGGGCGCATAGGCAGCGATGATGAATAGACACCTGTTAGTCCCGCACGACTTTGAAGCTTTAAACGAGCCACCCAATCGGACCGCACACATCCGGCTACTGATTGGAATCCAATCAACCAGAGCAGCTTCAGCCCGGGGACTCAGGGCAATGCCAACATCAGCTTGGCCGGTGCTCGAAGCTGCATCGTCACCGGATAGGCGCAATGAGAAAATACTGCTTGCGTCACCTGAAGGAGATCGCAGAGTGAGCACAGTGCTCGAGTCTTGCAGGCGAGTCTCTGATAAGCAGCAGATATCGATCGAGAGGATCTCCAATGTTCGGGCAATTGCTGCCTATTGACCGATTTGTAGCAGTGTGCGTACATTGAGGCATGCCAATCTGAAGGAGGATCGAGGGCTCCAAATGGAAGCCGATGACCTGGAATGGACCGCTTGGTTGGACATGGGCTTGTCGACAGGAGAGGAGTGACGCTCCGCATTCACATGTGAGTTGAAATTAGAAGGTAAATGCCTAGCAAAGCATGTTGGGGGAGGGCCAAGAATCTGGGGGGATATAAGTGAAGTTGGAAGGGAACGGTGAGAGTGAAAAAGCGCCAGAGGGGGAATAAGAAGACGGGAAGGCTTGAGCAGTAGAATCAAAACCCCTATCCACCCTGCTCGATGCAGCAGATAGGGCACCGTTGATTATCCTCTGCGGTGGCCAGAGCATCAAACAATTGTTTGAAGTAAGATTCCACTCCGCGTCCTCTTTGCTGCCTCTGTTGTTGTGACCGATGCGTAAGGCGTCAAGTGTTTTGCTGCAGGTGCATCTTCTCGTTCCCGATGTCGCCTCAGCTGCAATTGATTCCTTCTGATTATCTACCCTCCCATACTGACTTCATAAGATTTTTCTTCATCCTTCGCGGTCAATACACCTTTCTTTCACCATTCGCTCACACCCGGTATTGGTTGGATCCACACTTCATCATTTACTGTTAACTCCGATAGCGCTTGGGTTCCACGGCCATAATACCGTTTCTGATTTGCCATCCGTTTTCATAAGCCCCTTTGCAGTTGGTCGTGCGATGGCGAGACAGGGAGTAAGAGTTCAACAGACGCAGACATTAGGGTTCTTGTCCTTCTGCTGTACAAACGTTGCACTGGGCTGAGACCGATGTTCTGTACTCTGGCGTATTGCGAATCTCCAACAACCTTAGCTACGGGTCCCCATGAGTGGCTCTTGCTTTCCATAACAGCCTCTTGGCTTGTTTGACCGATGCGTCTGCTTTCCCGTTCGATTGACTGTGATACGAGCTCGTTAGTCGATGCGAAAATTCCCACTTTTTCGCGAAGGTCTGGAACGTAGCACTTGTAAATTGCGGGCCATTGTCGGAGAGCAGTTCCTCCGGTATTCCGTGTCTGCCGAACTGATATCTAAGCTTGTTACTGACTGTTTCTGTGTTGGTAGCGGTGAGCGAATCGATCTTGAAATACTCACCGTAATAGTCCACAGGGATTAAATAGTCTGTCCCGTTGTCACAGAACAATTCCACCGCTACTTTCTGCCATGGTCGATCTGGAATCTCACGCAGCATCACTGGTTCTGGCTTGGCAATCCACTTGGGACCGGCAGGCAGCTTGATACATAGTCTCGAATTTGACTTGTCATCCAGGGCCAAGACATCAGTTCGCGTGCTCTACTAATATCGTAGTTGACACCCAAATGGGCTCGATGAGCGTGAGCTAGGATTTCTTTGCGAAGCGGCGGTAGGAACAAAATGCGATCTCCTTTAAACAGTAAACTGGAATACACCGTTAATTCATCTCGAAAGTTGAAGAACGGCGTTAATTCTTTCGGAAGTTTATCCTGTGTATCTGGCCATGCCCACAAAATCACAAGGATCAACGCCACGTACGTCGTGTCTGCTTCCGTATGACGCTTCATCTCATTCAGGTGATCTGCCGTTACCGCCAGATTCTGTACCAGATTTACTGCCTCGAGTTCTTCATGGTGGCGTTCGATTATCGGAAGATGACCTCTCGACAGAACGTCCGCGATGAAGATTTGCGTCACCGGAGTGTACACCAGATCCATGTCGTATTTTTGGAGCCGGGTAAGGATCCGCTGAAAACGTCGAGGGACACTGTGTAACGGTTTACTAGCTATTGACACCAACAGTTTATGGTCAGTATACACTGTAGTCTTCCTTCCATACGTGTAGTCGTTGAATCACTCTACTGAGTAGACAACAGCGAGCATCTCCTTTTCGAGCTACGCATAGCGCCGTTCCGCCATTGTGAGCACTCGACTGCGGAAATCTAAGGGTTTACCATTCTGCAGGAGAACGGCACCTATTCCGCTTTGGCTACTGTCAAACTGCACCTCCAAAGGTAGAACTGGAGCACAGTAACTAAGTACTGGTGCACAGCTAATAAGACGCATGAGGGTGGCAAAGGATATCTCTTGCTCTCCTATCCCCAACTCCCCTTTACGCCTTTGTGAGTCAGCCTCCGGATGAGTCATGATTTCAGCAAGTCTTGGCAAGAAAATGGCTCAAATAAATCATCATGCCATTTAAAGGACTAATGGCCCTGACGATTTTAGGTAGAAGCATCTCCTGCACTGCCTTGATTTTTCCGGGATTGATCTTCATTCCTTCGGATATCAGAACGTGCCAGTGAAAAACTACGTCGAGTTTCCGGAGCTCAACTTTCTCGCATTTGAGCTTTATGATCTTTTGCACGCACCGCCGCAAAAGATTTGCAATATGTTCCTATTCGGTTGAGCCGCAAATCAGCAAGTCTGCTACACATGTTACAAAGTCTAGGTCATCAACAGCTTGTAGTAACCGATTTTAAAAAAATCTCGCTCGAAACCTTCAAACAAAACGTTAAATGTTGCCAGCGAAAACGCCCGAAGTGTGTGGCAAACGTGGTCAGGAAACTGGATTCCTTTTCTACAACCACGTGCCAGAACGTCGATGAGAGATCAACCTTGGTGAAGTACTTCACCTTAGCCAAACGCAGTAGGATATCTTCTAACTTTGGTAGTGTATAGTGTTCTCTACGCAAAGCTTCATTCAACGGATTAGTATCTATGCACTGAAGCAAATCACTGTTTTTTACGTAACAAGCGCCACTTGGCTAACGCAGTCTGTCGGCACGTCGACCTTAGAGAGCACGCCCAATTGCGTCAAGTTAGTTAATTCGGTGGCGAATTTATCGCGTAATTCAAATGGAACCCTTCTTGTTGGCAACGCAATCGGTCGTATTGACGGATCTATCGATAAATGAACGGAACTTTCAAACTTCCCCAAACCTGGGTTAAACACAGACGGATACTGTTTACTAATATCTATCTCTGTTTCACAGACATGCACAAAACCGTCTCGGTTAAAATGAATGAAGCCAAGACATTGAATGAAATCAATGCCGAGAATCGGCGTGCGTTCTTCCTCCACGATCACGAAATCCAACTGATATGAAAAGCCCACTTTGGGATTGATCACTTTGATTGTAGCTAAACCATTCGGCTGGAGTTTGGAACCGTTCCACATGCGCAGGACTCCTTGATCAGGTCGCATACGGATTCATAGGCACTGCTTCGCTGGAATTGTTTATGGTTCAAATGCAAACGTGCTATCTCGTCACCAACCAATAAGCTTGCATAGACGCACTTCTTTAGTTCTGTCCGCGACACGTTGCTGATTGACGGTTCAGAATCGGAGGGCGTTGTGTCACGATTGAGTGCATTCACCTTCGAAGACTGACAACATCAAGCGAAATGATTCCGTCTGTCGCATCTGGCGCAAATTCGGTCCCACGCCGGACATTGATCGCTATCCTTCGAGTGTCGCATGGCGCAGAATCTGCATGTTGCGGGCGTTTTGATAATAGGCTTCACAGCTTTGTCAGGTAAACTGGATACGGCACATAGCTCTGCTTCAGTCGACAACCGCATTTGCTGGATGTGGTGTGCAGCTGATGATTCATTGTGGCATATATCAGGACATTGTCTGAGCGATAAATGCCGTTACCGTAACAGCCGCTTGGTGATGGTTTCATCATTGATCCCCAGCACGATCCTATCTCGGATGAGACCGTCAGCCATACAATTGTAAAAATTACAGGAACGGGCCAGAATCTTCAGCTCTGTAACATAGTTCTCGATAGTTTCGTTTTGTGCGCCGGTTTCGAGTAAAAAGCGGATACCGCTGATACGTCTCGTTAGTCTGGCCTTCGCAGAAATCACCGGATTTTCGGACGACAGTTTCCAGATCAGCTGGCGCTTCATCCTTTTCGTACTGCATCGTTTCCAAGACGCGGCGTGCTTCATCTCCGATCATATGTCTAAACATCTTCGATCGATACACCATCGGTTGTTCATTCAACTGCACCAGTACGTAGAAATCGATCCACTTGCTTTTCCAGATTCTGTTCTTCCAAGTTTAGTGGGGCAGGTGGTTGCACAGTTGGTTGCGCTCCAACCAACAACTGAGCACCATTTGTTGATCTTGGCTTGCTTTTCTCTGGCACCATGTCGCAAAACTCGGTCCTTCAGAGACAAACGGTTTATGCAGCAAAGCGAGCTCAGCAAAAGTGACAGCCTGACAAGCATGTAGGAACTTCAATATAAATAACTAAGTCATTGTCATAGCTAACGACGCTGCTGCACCCATGAGATTCCTCCTGTGAAATAGTTACACAAACCTGCTCCAGCGAACCAATCAGCGCGTAGACGAAATCTGTGCAGGCCTCTAATCAACTGCTCTGTTCACTTGCGGCAAGCTAGCAGCTTGCTTACACAATCCTATCACACTTTCAACGGGCTGAAGGAAAGCTTATGACATCTAAAAGGTCTATTCAGTTGATTTAATTTTAGTATCACCGTCTCCTCTGCAAAGAAAGTCCGTTACGAATTCTTCACTATTTCGAATTCGGCTTCTTTCATTTCAGGTAAGGTTAGACGACCTACGATCGGATTGTTTGGACGTCCGCTGTACCTTAGCATTAAATACCGCTTAAATCTGAGCAGGATGGCAACGCGCCGTTTCAGCATGCTCCAACTGCCACAGTTTGCAAGCATTTCTAACGGAATCTTGAGGATGCGTATTGAGCCCAATCATCTTCCTTCTTCAGCCGCTCCTTTGGTAAATTATTCAAATGTGTAGGAGGTTCTGGCTAATAACACTGGTGACAATGCAGGCCCATCGACCCACATCCCCATTCGTCGTTCATGCCTTAAGGAAGCACACAGCGTCGGATGAGAACACTGATGAATCTCACAGTCTATTTGCTACTATCGTAGGGAACCGCCGTGTCGTACAGCATGTACGCTGCAACAACACCATCGAATCCGTCGAACACACCGAGCTTTCCTCTATTTGTAACTTGTGACACTTGAGTGGCTACTCGGTCAGCAAGAACAGCAGCTGTAAGCTCTAACCGAGGTATGGTGATCGTTTCTATTGTGGATACCCTGGACTTTCACATCATGATGGAAATTTGGAATCGACTATCTTGACTCACGATCCTTGCTTACAATACTGCTCCACACTGTCTCTAAAACATCTGCGAAACAATGTAGCTATATTTTACCGTCGACTAAAGGTTCTGATGTAGCGCATCTCGGGATTTTCTGCCATTTTAATGAACGAATATCGCTTAAAAATCGGAGCCATTCATCCACTTCTGGCACGTTGAGTGGCATATCTCATATCATTCCTTTCCAGACTAACGAACGATTGTAACAGTTGCTTAGAGTTGGAGTAATTTCGGAGCTCCCAGACCCACTAGATCGTAACTCGATGTAACGAATGTCGAAGTCGATCATCTGGAACGTTACCTTTAAAAATTTGCCATACCAAATCATATGCTATCATCATCATATGCTATCATCCACGTGACTCGCCTTGTGCTTGGCTCGAGACTTTACAGGGCATGGCTCGCAGTAGTCACCAGTGGCGCGTCTGCTGCCGTCTCCTAATCTGATTGGCTGTTTAAAGTGTGTTTGGTGCATGGTTACCTGCGCGGTGATGGCTGCTTATGACACGGAGCATTGAAAGCCACAAGGAAGCTGTCTCGCCGATGCCGTCTTATCTTTGCACGATAGCCAGATGTTTGTGACAGTATGTTGTCTACACAAGGTGTAGGCGCCTTGACCCTGAATGTTTGCTCAGGGCATCAAGGTTTTCAGGTAAGTCCCCCTTCTCTCCCTCTTTTTACTCTGTTTCATAGGTCCTCGTGGTTGTATGGCAGCGAAGCATCAGTTGTTGATGACGATGATGACCAATTAAATTGGCTTTCAAAGTGCTCAGCCCAACGCTCCAAGCGTTTTGACAAGTTATGGATAAGGTGTCTACTCTCGTCGCGTATAGTTTCACTAACACCAGGTCTCCTGCTGCCCTTTTCCAGTATCAGACGGAACAACTTCCGATGGTTACCAAAGACAGCAGACACTGCCATTTCTGACGCACGATGCGAACATCAGGATTCGCGGTCACCCTTCAGGCTAGCACGAGGTTTTGCCCGGAGCTCTTTGCGAGTCTCGTTGTGTTCGCTTCCAGCTGCGAGCATCGACAAGTTTCAGAGACCGCGAAGAGACCCAATGTCCATGTTGGCGAGTAGACTTAACATATGTGGATTTGTCTGCTGCTAGCAAGGTCCAGTAAACTTGCGACCGGTGACCTTCAACTGTACTCACTGAGCTCTTACTCAACCCGCAAGTCAGCGTACTTCCAAACACATTCAATGCGTTCACATGGTCGTCGAGGGCGTTCGCCAAAACGCGCCCGCACATACAAGTGCATGATCAGTGTCTACACATGTGATTCAAATCGAGAGACAGTTGGACGCAGTCCCTCCGGCAGTAACTGATTGAGATGTGAGCGATGTCCATCGCAATGAGGCTGGACCTTACCGTGGTGCGATGGTTTGTGTGCCTCAGTGTAGGCGCCTTGACCCTGAATGTTTGCTCAGGGCATCAAGGTTTTCAGGTAAGTCCCCCTTCTCTCCCTCTTCTTACTCTATTTCATAGGTCCTCATGGTTGTATGGCAGCGAAGCATCAGTTCCAATGGCTGATGTACTGTTGTTGTTGTTGATGATGATGATGATCATCATCATCATCATTACATAGGTTGCATTTTTCGCCTCAATGTGGGGTGCACGTTATCGGATTGTTAACAGCATCGCAAACAAATTTATACATCGGTGATTCTCCTAGTACCAAAAACTCGTTGCACTTCCATTTGGTTAAACGGAATCCCCCCTTGGATGTGATTTCCTGAAATTGCACAATAACACGTTGGGCTACTTCAACTGAATAGACAATTATCAAGTTAAAAACGGTCGCATTAGTGCTAGTGTTAGCTCCCTATAAAAAACCATATATGTCCGTTTAACAACACAGTGACGTGGCGGACACCATGCCACTAACTAATCACTGTTCCCTACTTTATCCCTATGGAGCATTGTATTCCAGCAACCTGATACTGAAATTGTGGGGAAAATTGGGCCCCTGTTTGTAGACGACCAATGAATTCAGTCTTCATCCACCGGCTCCCAAGAGGCGCGCGATTCCCTAACCCCGCTGCACCTACTTGTTGATAGGCCTGGAGCGGTGTCTCCCAAGACAACTGCCTACTTTGATTTGGGTAACCGAATCGTATAGCGCCCTCTGAAAAAAAAACGGATTTCTATCTGTTCACTTTTTGAAGTCAACTATACCTTACTCTGACTCCCATAGCTCCATGTCTATACGTAGTTAAATATTAAGTTCTCCGGCTGGTATTTGTTGCTCCAGACTCCGTCACTCACTGCCCCTTTCGATAAACTAACGATTGAAATGATTGGATTTCACGCCCACATGTCAGCACATCCTCTGCGTCATCTTAAATCTCGTTGGAGGAACGCCATGGTGCTTGCGCTGCATGTCTCAAAGAGATAAAGCAGTAGTTATAGTTTAACATTTGCAATGTTTTTCGCCTAGTCGGTCGTTTTTGCCTTTTCCACATCATCTGTGTACAATTTGGTTCAATTATTCTTCACTTCTCACCCATTGTTAAGCGTTTTTGAACCATGTCAACCTACCACATTCAAGGACTCTGATCATAGTTACCACACTGGACCGAGCTCTCACCACCAACCGAACAGATTGTTAAAGTGCAGCACCCGTCGCTTTGATTGATGAGGGCAACGCGAACTTGTACGTGCGATTCTTCACGTGCTACTAATCAATTTTCATGTTACGATTTTTTGTGTTACTGCGCTCATTTTTCACGTGTTTGCTGTCCTTGGATCATGCATTTATGTTCCGATCGGCTTGAACCGGAGAATAGACCATTTTACTCACCGCCCCATAAGCACGTGATGAGGTTCATTTCACGATTGTATCCGCAGTCGACCACTGCTTGTTATTTGCGTCTTTTGGAAAGAGAATGCTACGCTTGTTTTAAATGTATTCCGTTAATGGAATCTAGTCTCATTCGTCTTAACAACATGTTTCGCTCACATATGCATTCCGGTTGACCCGTTACCTATATTATACGTCATTGGCTCACTATACAATTCGTGTGCAGGGATGAGAGATCTATCGAGCACGGCGAGTTATTGATGACGAACCAAAAACCTTTACACCACCGTGTTATCACGTGTTTCCGAAATCGCATTTGGGACATTGCAACATGGCCTTGGAAAGAGATCAAATTTACCCGCGCTGCACACGCCATTTGGATCGCAGAGTCTAAAATGAACTTTTCAACGCAAGTTCGATATTTTGTGTGGTCATCATCCAAGTTCTCTGGTTGGCCACGTGGGATGCGTTAAACCATATTACCGAACGCTTCAGATGTGATCTTTCATCGCCTGTTTGCTCATTTCTTTTTCCAATGGTATCCCTCCTCATCACGACAAAAGCTACGATATTGATGTTTACGGAAACAGTCGACTATTACACGTTCCTGCATTGGATACTCGTTTCACATGAAAACGGGGAAGAATACCTTTGCTAAATTTACTTCTTATAGACATCCTATTGCCTTTCGATAACACTAGCATCAGTATTCGTTTCGCACTTACTCTTTTGTTGGTATCGCAGTTATAATGCATGATTATAGTCACCGGCTACTTTCAAGCAACGAACCCTACCATTTGCGACAGATGACTTTGCAGCTTGAGACAGTTGTGTCATTCTATCTAACACTAGCTGATGGAGTCTGGACATGCTCTTTATTCACGCTAAATGTTTTCCGATTCTACTAGGACGTTTTTCTAGCACACTGCATTCTCAGGATCACATGGGGGTTATTGATTCTCCCGACGACTTTGACGTCCTTCAGCATGACCTCGACCGGTGGTCTGCAGAAGTTGATTTGCCGGTCAACAGCATCAAATCATCATTCATGAATCTGTGGAAGGATGGTAATGGGCGTAGGTACACCCTAGCCGGCCAACCGCTGCATCCAACAAGCTCTGCAAGCGATCTAGGTGTACTCTCACGCTATGATCTGAAGTCCGTCGACAACACGAACAGACTGTACAGAAACGGATTACGTCTGCTTTGAGCGCTTAGACGCAGCTTCTGCACTTGATCTGACGCGATTACCACTCGCTTGTTCTCTTTCGTAATAAGACCATTTCTTGATTACGACTCATCCGCCTATTGTCCGATCAGGATAGGTGAGGTACAGAGACTAGAACGGGTTCAGCATGTAGCTGCCCGGCTCATCCCCAGTTTACGGTGTATTTCGTACGAGGACCGATGTAGGAGACTGAGGTTGTCTACCATGTCATATCGTCGGCGGCAAGTTGCTCTCATAATGACGCACCGCATATTGCACCTAGGCCACTTCCCTATGTTGAGGCCGCTGCTGCACACGCGGACACCAGTACAAACTGGTGGTACCGGATTTAAAGCGCATCGCTCACTCTCTATGCTATAAGCGTCGGGTGGTGAAATATTGCAACAAGTTGCCGGAGACAATAGTTGATACGAACTTGATGTTGGAATTTAAGAGATTCCCCGACGCGCACTTTGAGGATTACAGCTATAGGGAGCCTATCGCACCCCGAGGAAGATGTAATACAGCTGTAATATGGTGCCACTGTGCAGGATCAGCGACGTAACTCCGCGCAGATGCCCTACCTAACGACGAAGCAGTAACACAGATTTATATCTTCTCGTTCTCTAATTTCAGTATTCAGTAACCGGAAGGCACCTTTGTCATGAGTAGTGGGATCACTGGCGTCTCCGATCTGTGAATCGGCATGATGTGTTTCATATTGAATGCAGGCCTCGCATCATTGAAGCCCATTGTGCAGTATCTGAATTTCTCTGGCGAATACGTCGAGTATAACTGCATGGACGCAACGCAACCTACATGGCCACGTTTTGATTACGCACTGTTGGTGATGGTAACTATGGTTATGATGTCAGGCCTAGTCCATTGAAACAGTTACTCGCTCCATTCTCCATTCGACTTGGGTGTTTTACACAGGATCTGTTTCAAAAATCGAACTAGTTTTGGACGGGCCTGTAGAATTTTAACATCCTCAAAAAACGTTCTGCTGAGAGGAGATGGCTATCTCAGTCGAGCAAATTGCTTCCCCAAGTACTCAAACCGAAACTTCAAGTGGCGGGTTAGGCTATGATAGGTATTCGTTCCCACTATACGTGCACAGGTTCCACGCTAATTCGCTGTCATAAAATCATCATTCGGTCGTTAGACGGTGAGGATTATGGGAAATTTTCCAACTCCCATCACCTGCTTCACGTCACATTGCGACGTTGCTCTTATTTTGTCATGCTTTTAAGGTGCTGTCAGAATTGTTCATCAGAGAAGGTACCTCGGAATTACGGGTCGATTGTACAAGATTATGTAACCCCTCTCTGTTCATACTTTTTGCATACTCTTGAAAATGTCATACAGACGGAGGCAACTCGATGCTTGATCGAATGATTGCCCGCGATTCATTTCTAGTCTCAGATTAATTTTTGTTTTTAGTCTACAAAATGGCCCACTAAACCTTGCCACACTGGTTTGATATTCACGCCCGGCCCGGAACACTTGGGGTGTCGCGTTCGATTAAACGTGCGTCCACGCGATGAGGCAGGTCAACCAGGTATTCCGTTCGGTACTTCAAACCAGTGGCAATGTTACGGAGACCCTGTGGAATGCGCTTGGCCCATCACTGAAGGTCCGAAGCAAGTGTTGCATGCGGAAAGGTGAGCACATCCCAATCGTTAGGATCCCGGTCACCAACCGCGTTGCTTTAACTGGTCGCACGGCAGTTTATCCGCAAAACTCCGATGTATTCCTGTTCTCTACACATATTACACATCGTATGTTGTTTCACCGCCCGCCTGACTCCGTATCGCTCTCTTTCCGTTTTTGTCCACACCAGTGTACCGGGTGTTGTTGTTGTTGTTGTTGTTGTTGTTGTCTCACACTCAGTGATGGTCAATCGGATTGTGTTCTTTAGTATCTCACAACTGCATCGCAAACAGCATGACTGTGCTTTGCTGACAACGAATGCATGCCACATTTGATTCGGTTGTTTTCAATAAACTACATCTACTCTTGACGTGGACTTGCCGATGAGTAACCATTTTTCCCTGTTTCGTTGAACAGTTAAAGCGTCTAACTAGCGTCGCCGTACAACACAATACCACTACCATTGGCACACTGTCACATGGTTGTCAGTTCAGCCATTGAAACGATTTGAAGACCAACATTCGATCCTACTGGTGACATTGCCATGCAACGCTTTACCTCATTCCCGTTGATTTTTACCCCTCACAGAGAGATGCTCCTTATCTCCCCATCCACACAACTCCAAATCCGTGTGATAGTGTTACTCGACGAGTCGATCTAACAACTAGTCTCAAATGTGATCAGTTATCCACCCGTGAAACACGTCCACCACGGTTTTAAGTTTTACAGCTATTCATGTGATATAGTAGCCGATGTGTTAACCTGCAGGCTACTGATTTTGATTTTCAATGAATCACGGACACTGTTATTTGGTTGTTACGTTACCTACTTAATTACTTCGGGCTACTGAGTTTTGTATGCATGTTTATTTAGTTCACTTGGCACACCATCTCTATCCCTGTCTCAAGTTATCGATTTTGATCGTTCATGCAGTCCAGTAGTTAATCCCCGCCTGAGTTGACACTTTCCCCAATATCAGTGTTTGGTAAACGTTTGGGTCCGATGAGAGTTTACCGAAAAGAATTCTTCACCCTGAGCTGATTTCAGATATTGGTTTTGACTTCGACTACTGCCGGCTCCTACTCACACTGAGAGGTTGGTAGTTTCGAGAAATCAGACCTTCGCTGTTTGTTGTATCCGTTACCTCACGGCTCGCAACGAATCGCTCAATGACACCGAGTTTAAGCGTGTCCAATGCAATGTTCGCCTTCCCTTGTTCATCTCGGACTCTAAGTGTTTCTGTTCATCTCCAAAAAATTATCGGAGCACTGCTTGACGCAACCACTGCGCTAATCACAGGGCGTCTTGATGCTGAGCTATACCAGTTCAGTTTGGTTCGCCTGTCACATCCGTTCAAAATTACCCGAACTACTGGTAGCTCGATTGGCTTGTTAAGTTATTGTGGTGTTCATCTGACTGGGCAATTTGGTTGCAAATATTTCGTCACCATGCCACGTAACGACATCAGTGCAGGAGAGTTAGCAGAAGGTAAATCCAGCGATGGATATCGTATCCACTACTCGTTCCTTATATAAGCCCATGCGGTTACAAAGCAAAGCGAATTTAGCAACCGCACAGATCTTTATAGGATTTAGCTTTCACCGGCTCTTGCTACGGAACGGCGAACTCTCCTACACTAACCCTGCCACCTAGAATGCTAATGAACTAGTTGCAACCAGATTGTCCAGCTCTGCGCGCTCCGCAACGACGACTGTCTTGCACCCTTGTTAGATGCGCAACTTCCATAGGCTACAGCAGAGCATACGTCCCAGTCATCTGCTTCTGTTCGTCTTCATAATGCGTTGTGAACATTCTCGATCACATTTCACCAGCATGCCCCTGCAGCTCAGGAACTGTTAGACTAAGCGCGACAGATCTAACCACATATCTATCATCAACTTCCCTAGTAATCTTCAGTCAGACTCTCTCCATGCTGGTGCTTTCTTCGGCCACTGAAAAGAAGTGGTATTTTAATGGTTTAACCCAGCTGCTCACAAGCCAGATAAATCAAATATCAATCCGGAAAAACATCAGACGGTCGTTTCGTCCCCATCTAAACATTCGCCCTCACAGTTATCAAATGTTATGCAGCCATAGCTACTGTGTATTGGAATTCGTAATCTCGGAGGCCAGCCACTGTCCTCTCCAATCATAGGAACCCTTATTTCAATGCAGGATAGGTTGCGCTATATCCCAGTTAGCTTGCAAGTTCAGACAGTTTGCGTCCTTCATGGCTCAGTGGCATAAGCTGCTGGCTAGTTGACCTAAGCTGCTAGCTGTCATGGGTTCGATCCCTAGTAGGGGACCGAAGGAATGCGCACCACTAACGAGTCCCACCAGGGCAACAATCGTCTAGTGCTTTTCCGGATTTGGGTTCGACTCATGTGACTTGTGAGCAGCTGCGATGAACCATTAAAACATCATCAAGATTCCTCCTCATGAGAATAGAAATAGATTGGTCTCCCTTGTATTCCCAGGTTGTCATTTTGCTTTTCCGTTGCTTGTCTCATTTGCTGTGATGCCTTAGCGATTTGAAAAGATCGTGTCACTCCTCTTCTTAGGTTAAAAGCTGTCGGGAAGCTGACGTCTCCGAGAGAATTTCGAGTGCTCAGTTACAACCTACTCGCAGACATGTATTGCTCCATGGAAGGTGGGCGACGCATCTTTCGCCACTGTCCCGAGGAGTATCTAGACAGGAGCTACAGACTACCTCTCTTGTTACGCCAACTCCTTTCCTTCAATGCTGATTTTCTCTGCCTGCAGGAGGTTGACGCGAGTGTATTTCATCGCTATCTTGGACCTGCCTTGAGGTATTCGTGTAACATGGATGGGTTGTACTTGCCGAAACGAAAGTTCTCACAGGACCAAGACGGTTCATCCTGCACACCAGCATCCTCAGAAGGGGAAAAGGTGAGTGTCTTTTGCGATCTATTCTCCCAGCGCGTAGCAGCTTTCTCACGGAGGCTAGGCTCAAACTTATGCTATGCAATCCCCCTTCGACTAGCTTCTTTGAAGCGTTATGTGAAATCTTTCTGCTGCATCCTACTTCGTTACCAGTTATCTTTGGCCATTATCTTTTGGTCGTCTGCTTTGATTTTGGACGGCAGTCATACACTTTTGCTTGTCACCAATTTCCTATCTTTTTGCTGTTGCTAAGGTAGCCTTTCCGTAGAACCCTTTCATATATGTTTCCATGTCATTAGTCTCAGCAGAAGCCCAGTTCAACTTGGCCTGCAGTCCATTGGCCAGGAACTAACCAATGAGAGCGCTCTTGCCCTAAAGCCAGCCAACGTTGAGCAGTTCTAGTCTGGAACCATCTAGCGAGAGCGTTTGTCAGGCCTCTGGTAGTTTCTATCGACACGGAATTTTTCTATAGGTCTTTTCTATTGAATTCTACTCAATACCACTTTCCTCTTAAGAACACGAATTCTCACACTATATCTTCTCTGACTCAATCGAATGTTTTGTCGAATCCCTTGTGCTCTGATTTGGTTTGTGGCTCGTCCGAAATACGACACAGCTGTATCGATTATCCGTGCTGTCAACTTAGACATCAGCTAACTATGCACCAATGCTTAGTTGAACTCGCTTGCCAGCCAATGCTCAAAGCCCTGGCTGTTTCATCCGTCGATATCGGCCAGTCTTATATCTATGAAAGGGCTCCTTTCGGGTTGCCTAAGAACTATTTCGGACAAACCTGTCTACCTGCTCACAACTCATTGTACTCTGATTGGCTTGCCCAACAAATCGTATTGTGACAATTCAACACCTCAGAATTCGTAATTAGATTACAGTTCGGTTTTGTATTGCGGCTGCGTTTTGCTCATGACGCTGGAGCCTCTTCAGGCCAGATGTTGGCAACTTGTGTTCCAGCGTTCCTCATCCCATTTGTGCTTCGTTACCGTCTAGCAGCTAAAGAATTTGACATTAGGCCCCGCTGTTTATACTCTTCTGGATGCCTACCCCTTAAGCACTGAATCTCCGCCTTTTATACCGAGAATGTACTCCACTTGTCGGAAAATGCAACATTTTATTTGCTTTGTGATGATTGCTTTCTCCGTCTCCAATTTCACAGCTTCCTTTTCTCCCCACTTGCTTCCAGGGCGAAGGCTGTGCCATTTTCTATCGCACTGACAGGTTCAAGTTGATTGAAGAGAACCATGTGCCATCTTTGATGCTCTACGCTGAAACCAATCCATTTGTGAGCGAATTACTCAAGCGTCCTTTGCACCCCTCCATCGCCTTGGATCCCACACAGCAAATAGATGCATGTGATCACGATCGCCAGTGTTCATATTCGCAATGCCTGGCGGCTGCTCTCTTTCGGATACTCGACGCTGAAAATGGAACTGCCTGCACCACCAGTGCGCCAATTCTCATTGGGAGCACACACTTTTATTTCTCTCCGACTGCTGACTTTTGGCGTTACATACAAGCATGTGCCGTGCGTCAGCATCTAAACGATGTGGCCAATAGGGCGCATTGCCAGTTGGGGTGAGTTCTACACACGCACACACACGGTTGGCAGCATCCGGTTACGGATTTGCCTATCACTGTGGCCTCCACGGCGACAGCCACAGCACGTCTGCGCCTATAGAGGGACCATGGATGGCTTGCGCTGCACCACCCACAACCCCATCCACACACCCCATATCCAGTGTAAACCCGAATAAGACCGGAAGGCAAGTGGATGGGAGCCACCTTTCATCAACGTAGCCGGCCCACACTCCTTCACAGGCAAACACAAGCGCGCTGTATTGGGAATCAAACGCACACAAGTCGATGGCTGGACCGTAGTCCGCTCCACACTCAGTGCATTGAACCACTCTTCGAGCCACAAGGACCGTGCACCCCGTCCCCTCCAGCAACGATCAACTGTCTCCTGGAGCCAGGAATCGAAGTGGAGGGTGTTAGCCCGGTAGGCATCTTGTCAACATGCACATCAAGTGCAGCCACACCGTGGATGTCAAGCAACAGCCAACCACTTGAAATGACAGTAGCAAATGATAGTTATCGAATAAACCATACGGATAAACCGACTTAACTCTTTGCTAAATGCGCATATAAAATAAATTGGTTGTCAGCATTCCGCGATAAGTTCAAGATGCTAGAAAAAGATATATTTAAAAAATGCTCCAAACGCAAAATAGTTAACGAATTTAAAAACAATCTGCTTAATCCTACCTCCCAACACTGCGCCGGTTGTGCTTACGTTCTCAGCAGGACCTTTCATCGTTGACGTTAAAATGAGGTGAAAAAAGTAAGCATTAAGACAAGATTGCGAACCAGCCACCTGACATAGAGAAACTCAGCACACCAGCACGCGGTTAGTAAATCGAATGCAGCGTACCTACCAACGCTGCGCCGCTTCTGCCTACGTTCTCAGCAGTACTCGTCGTCGTTTCGATGCTGGTCCCTAGTGGCCTCGCTCGTGGCTCACTAGGCCTGCCTGACTCAGGCAATCGCGACCGCATGCACTTGACGTCAATGGAGTATACCGTATCGGCGACTGCCGCTTCTTCTCTGCGTGTCCGAAGGCTTTCTCTTGCACCTCGGCAACAGCTTTCGTGATCAGATTGCGCGATGCACGTCGATTAGCCGCCTTCGATTCCTAACACGTATTCAACATTTGAATGTGATAGGCTCATTTTGATCATGTCTTGGCATTGAAGCTTCGGTTTCCCCACATGCGGCTTTCCAGCACTCACTTGACCATATAATAGCTGCTTCGGTATCCGCACACACCTGCATACCTACATCACCTCACTACTGCGTCACCAAATTCGCTGAATAAATTTGCATGCGCCCAAACCTAACCGTAACTCGTTCGCTTCGTCCCAATCAGCTTGCACCGGCTGCCAGGTTGTGACTTCCTGTTTAGCGATTTATCGGGTCCCTGTATCGGTTCGTCGGTATTTTTAAACCCTTATCCTCAGGAAAGTGGTCTCATTTCCCAGCACGTCAATGTACCGTTTGTTTCGTGAGCTCTATGTCTCAGCCTCTTGCTCTGCGACCCGTTATTGCAATAAATCTGATTCTGGTTGCCACCATATACCAAGCTAGCCCTATTTCCATTGCCGTTGAATTCCGTACCGGTCATTCTGCGGCGACCCACTGGGCTCCCCTGATATCCGCATCGGCTTCCACACTTGTAGCATAATTACTTTTTTCAAATACCGGAACAGTCCTTCACATTCGTACTATTCGCCTTGGTGATTTCCACGAACTTGAAAACCGTCTCTCATTTTGTGGGGCGTATCAGCTTGTAGTACAAGCTGGAATGCTTGTCGTCGGAACTCCTTTCTGTTTTGAAACTCCCTCTACCGCAACTCTTGAAGTTGATACGAATGTTGACAAGTTACCTTCATGAGACTGCTGCTTGTGGATGACGGAGATAGAGCGCGCCGTCTTTGATGCATGCTAGAACCAAAGAGTGCTTCCATCCGGTGTGGAACAGGCTACGTCCCAGCCACCACCCTTTGTGCGTTTGGTACATATCTTGAACAATATTCCTATGAATGGTATGCATGTTGAAGGAGTGTGGGCTGACTTCGAATTAATCCTCGCTCCAGTCTGCATGCTTTCCACTCTTATTCCTTCTGGTTTCCGCTGGATATGGGGTGTGTGTGGGTGGTGCAGTGTAAACCACTTATGGTCTCTCTGTATAGGAGCAGCGATAGGCAACTCCGAAAACAGATATGCTGTTGGACTTATATATCACACTTGCTCAGTAATAACACAATTTGTAGTGTGGTGCCCAAACTGTTGAGGAACATCCGACACCTCCGCTGGTTCTGGTTGCCACTGTGGTGCTTATTCCTCATATCAGCAAAGCCCGTAAACTTAAGGATCACAAGCCTGCCTTGTTATCCGAGGGCACGGCTTCGAGCCTGCATAGGGACCGGGCGACCCTCGCAGTATTCTTAGTCCACGTGCGACCGGTGATGGTTGCGCGGCAGCGAAGCGTCGGCACTGCGTACCGGCGTACTGCCGATGTCAGCATGGCCCCAGTGGCTCTCCGAATTCTCAGTCAACTATAGAGGCGGTGGAATATCAGCCTATTTATCAAAAGTGGAGTGTCCAGCTTATTGTGTCGTATGGATTCTAAATGTCTAGTTCGCAATCAGGATATGAAGAGATAAGTCATCTTTGATCACCAGCATTCTCGGGGTGTTTCTCGCGTATGATGGTTGCACCGGGGGGCAGCACTGAATTGTTTGGAAAGCGACCGGTATGTCTAACCAACTTGAACAGCTTACCTCTGTTGAGTGTGCCCTCCGTATGCCTGTTGATCACCTTCTTCTGACTGCACTACGTGCTTTCGCTGCACCAACTTGGACGAGACCACGAAGTGGCCTGTCGATGAGGTGGCAGAAAGACACAACATTGTCCGAAAGACTTGATCAGGCTGGCTTATGTTGCGTTCGTAGATGGGGGCTTTTGGATGGTCCACACCAGTGCGTTACCGAACCTAGCCCAGTCACAGAGTCAATGTCACTCATGTATTCGGTCTGTGGTATCTACGTGTTACCGTTTCACCCAGACACTTTGCCCAGCAGTTTATCTACCTCCATTAGAGCTGGTTAGCAGTACGCATATCCCTCGACTATTTTCGGGGTTCGAACCTATGTGATCTTTGAAGTCATGAAAGTGGAAGTCATAAATCTGGGAACCAACTCTGCCCCTTGCTTCTTGGTGGCGTGCACGGCATCAGAAGATGAGCATACTATATCGCAACTGTGAATCAGATTTTATGGTCCGCCGCCACTGGCCACACACAACCTAATGGCACCAGCCCGTGTTCACGCATCGAGCGCCACTGACAAGTTCCATTGAGAAGAAGAGCGGCCGTGCAACTCCTTTCTGGCTGTGTGTGGTAGCCGCTTGAGTTAGTTAGTTACGGTGCCTTTCTTAAAACCATTTCAGGAATCCCATAACACTTCCCATTGTTGGAATTTTTTCCCCACCGAGTAATTCGCTCTCTTCTTTTCTGTGATGTGCTGAACAAGACGAATTCGAACGGTTTGCTCTAAACATACCCACCCGCCTCACTCCTTTCTGTGTTCAAGATTATACAGATAATGCAACTGTCTCTCGTTTGTGTGCCGGTTTTGTCGAGCCGCCGACAGATCATTCCTGGTTAAATGGTAAGAACCGCATGGTCCGAGGCAACTGCATCTACCACGGGATGATGAGGAATTTAAAACCATAAACGTTGTCATAATAACTGTCGCACCTTGTATTACACACCTTTCTAAGTGAAATTGATATATTATATAGGGAACCTACGGAGTCGTCACATTCAGTATTCCGCTCACATCACTCACCTTGTTTTCCCATCGTTACCAATCATCTATTGTCGTGTTTCAGTCTTCCAGTAAGCATCATCCTGTGCGGTGACATCAATCAACGTCCGCATGGACCTGCGTTTAACGCATTACTGGATGACGCCCACGGTTTGCAAGCTTCCTCCCTCCCTCTCCGATTATCCTCGGCGTACTCATACGATTCGGAATCGTTCACCAACTGGGTTCCTGGCTTCAAGGCCTCGTTAGACGTCATACTTTACAGCGCCGACTCTGGTCTTAAATGCGTACGGACCTTACCGTTACCCAGACAGGACCAAATCGTGCACACCCTTGAAGCACCTCCCGCAGCGATGGATATGAGCTCGAAAGGCGAACCGGTAACCGGGTTAGATGTGTATGCCCTCCCGAACAAAGAATTCCCCAGTGACCATCTGCCTCTTTTGGCCGATTTTCATCTGTCCAATTAAGGGCTTCGGCACTCCCACCACTTTTGTATTGTGATATTTCCTACACTGTTACTGCGAAAAACATCATTGAAACTGAACACCTTTCTGTTATACCTTTTCAATATAGAACATTTCATGTGATAAGTGAGCGGGTCGATCCGCCTAAACTCTTTCTTCCGGGTTAT
The DNA here is from genome assembly GCA_944474145.2 of Dicrocoelium dendriticum. Lineage (NCBI taxonomy): Eukaryota > Metazoa > Platyhelminthes > Trematoda > Plagiorchiida > Dicrocoeliidae > Dicrocoelium > Dicrocoelium dendriticum. The sequence goes on from OX104062.1 coordinate 52,068,072, forward strand.
CATTGTCGTTCACCGAGCCCATCTAGTCCATGGAGAGTTGCGTAGGCACCACATGAAATTTGCTTACGTTTTGCCACTGATGTGGAATATACTTGCACGTATATCGTCAAGTTAGTGACCGTAGTTGCAAAACAACTAAGATTAATTAAGATCTATACATGCACCCGTGGTTAGATGTTTCCATACTGGTATATGAAGTTGGCATGGCTGGACCGCGTGTTATGCATGCCAACACACCGGCTTCGGCGACGTGCATTGTTTGCGCACCGGGGATGTGGATGGAAGAAGAGCGGAGGTGACCAAGCGATGACTTTGTCAAGAGGAATGAAGGCCCTTTGTTCGAAGTTGGCCTCGGTTGCAACTTCTCGGCCCCCTGGTTGGGGTCCGAAAAGTGATGAACATGTTTGGCTGGATTCGCCTCCTGACATTGCTTGGAGCCGACCTCAGTGATGTTTGGGTTGGTAGTCTTTTGTCCCTCACCCTCCAACCGCGATCTGATTTCTTAGCAAAAGATAACTTTTTTACGGCACAATAACTGGCTGGTAGCCTTCCTCAATGATGCCCATCCGTTACTGGTAGTTCAACTGGCGTGCCTCGGTTGCATGCTTTTTCTTCTTTCCTTGTGTATTGCGGCACAACTTGTGTAATAATGATGATGATCTTAAGATGTTTCAACTAAGTGCGGATCAGTATACGTGTCATTCGCGCTCACGCCTCAAACCATCGTCTGGTGGTTTTTCAATCTTCTTCCTTGTTAAGTGACGGACCTCAGTGCCTGTCGTTTCTTTACGCTGTATCCTGCGCTGGAGTTTCACGTATTAAACTATTTCTGGGTTACTAGCATCATGTAGAGAAAGGCACGAACGCATTGTCTTTTCACATAGTTTCAACCGTCACGACTCCATGTTCGCTTAAAACAATTGCTCACTAGGCACCGTCTTGCCCACCCAAGGCTTTGAAAAGCAGACAGCAAGATGATACTAGACGGTGCGGAGATTTGCGAACTCCGCCTGTACCAAATGTGGCTCTTGGACACGTTTCCCCGAAATGTCGCGACATAGTTTCTGTGTTACCTAACAATGTTAAGCAGTGGAAAGGTGCATACTCATTGCGGGCGCCATGATCAGCATATAGCCACTCTTGGATAGCAACTCACTTGAACCACTTCCTGGATGAATCCGACGCTGTTGTCACTAATCCCCTTCAGTCGTTTCAAGAGATAACCAGCTAGGCTTTCGGAGAGTTGAGCTGATTTTCGTTCGAGATCTCGAACATCGTCTGTTTGCATTGCCTGCGTTGTGCTAACTATCGATGCAGACGCTCCGGATGTGTTCCAGTACGATTGGTAAAAGCAATTCTCCAAATGTTCGCTGCTCAGTTGCCGTTTGCTTCCAATTTTATGTCCATTTTTCGATGACACAACCATCTACCTGAAACCACAATAACACAGAGATCATTATCGCTTAACTTTCGTGAGTAACTGGTCACTCCATCACGCTTGTCGCTGTGGTGTCATCTGGTTGCAAACAAAAGGAACTCAACCTGTGGTCACAATTCCATAAATTTTCCTGAGGACACCAATTGCCTTTTGGAAATTGCCGTATAATGATCGGGGCCTGTGAACTAAGTGTCATCACGTAATTCATATTGTCGTAACTCAGACACATCAACTTAGCTAGTTCTGTTTAAAATGGCCTGTGTCTAGGTAGAGGCCGGTCCGTAAGACAGCGCTCGGACGTGTCGAGGCCTGTTCGGCATCGCCACCCGGATTTCATTAAACTGGTGTCCTCTTTGTAGTTAAACTGAGGAACCGTCAACCATGGGCACCTCACAGTAGTCTAGCTTTCCTGGCCAGATCATCTCAGACTGAACGGTAGCCAGAGAGCGGGATGACCACGTTAATAGTCACAACGTTCTTACCAGTTGTGTGCGACCTGTTTCATGCTTTGGAACACCGGATGGACCCACAGATTCCATCCCATCTGTCCTTACTTTCAATTTGTGGTATCGTTACGGCATTCTTCTCCTGATCAGCTTTCGGTATTCTGGGTCCTCGGGGTTGGGGGTAAGTGAGCGCACAACGCCATGTGTTGGATACTAAGTGTTCCCTGAATTACATGATCGAGCTGCCACAGCTTGTCCAAGTTTTTAATCACGTGGCCATCACCGGATTGGATCAGACCGCTTCACTTGTCACGTGCATCGCTTTATGCGCAAATAACATCAGAAGACAGATTGTGAGATGACGCAAGCAAGGTTGCCTCAGCAATCACGAAGCAGTGTCTTTTTCAGTAGCACTGGTTTTAGACACCGCGCGCTGATGTACCACGGCGTCTCTCTAAAGTTGGCCGGTGATAGACCCAAATAGATCAGGTTGCCATAAGTTACAGTTGGCGTGGTTCCATCCTGGATTGTCGCTCGTTCTGGATTACTTACATCGACTTTAATCATGCGTTTTTGCGCTGTCCTCTTTCCACGAACTTTACCGGGTGACGTACTAAGTGTCCCACTCTATTGGCGACGGACAATCTATCTCAGTCTTCAGTCACTTAAAGCTACTAGGACGCCCTGCGTACCGAACTTTCCCTCTCTCGTCCTAATGCTACCGAGCTTCAATGGAATAGGATTTCGGCCGCCATTCATTACGCAGAAGCATCCGCTTGTGATACTATCAATCGTCACTACACCAGTCAGTGGCTATCCGAGACGTCAGTGAACCTGTTGAAGTCCAGCAGAAGGGCCCTCGATGCTTTTCAGCACAGTGTAACCAGATGGACTATTATGCGCGAACTAGAACGGAGCATGCGTGTTGGAAATCAAGCTTAGTGGACCAGTAAGGCTGAAGAAATGGAGGCGTGAACAGTAGGCATTTATCACAAGCTCTTCCAATTGATCTGCACCACCGGTCCCAGGTGTCCGTGAGCCAAACAAGTTTGTCTTGTATTTTAACCATATTCAAATAGTCCAATCAACTATGTACAACCTCTCCAGGGTGGTCCGATCACTTGACAAACGCTTCGTACCTTCAAAGTTCAGTGTTGTTGCAGGACCACCAGCCATTTGATGACCCTCAGTAACGATGGATTCGAGATAGTTTATCAATTCAATTACCTTGACAGCTGCATCAGTAACGATGGGTGCATAACCTCTGAAGTCAGTTCAAGTGTTGTGAAAGATAGAACTGCTTTCTTGTACCTGTGGTATCAGAAGGGTTCGATCGGTCTGGAAAGCCATGTGTACTACAGTGTGAGCCGTCCTCTATGGTAAAGTGCTTTTGCCCCTGAGGCGCCTTCAAGTCTTTGGTCATTGTTACTTGCGGAGCATTGTTGATGTCGAATGGCACCAGTGTGTCCGCAACAATGATGTGCGTAGACGACTGCTAGGAAGCGATAAGCAAACATTTTATAATAAAATATATATTTGAATAGGTTAGGTTCGATTTTGTACGTTTCTGGTCACCGCTTACCGAGGAGAGCCTTGTTTTGTTAGCCGGTGGCGCGGTGTTCGAGGTAGGCAAAATTTAACTTCATAGCGGGAGATGAAGTCACTGACGGCCAAACTTAATTTCGTCCTTCGGTGTGATAAAGAGCTTCAAGGAGCGCCTTGATGTTAGTTCAGACGTTTCGAATTCACCGTCCACTTCACTCAACAGTTCCAGCTGACGAAGACGACTGCTCAACGTAGCCGCTCTGTCTATCCAAGTCTGAAAAGCGACCAATGCAAAGGAGATGCCACATACGTTCCTTAAACATTTGGGTGCCTCAATCTATTCATCAAAGTGAGCTTGCGCAACTTCCCGTACTTTATTATTATCCAGTTTTCTATTAACACTACTGAATGGTTTAATTCGCTAGCTGCGGTGGCTGTGTCATGATGCCGGATGAGTATCTGCAGTATTCACGAACCTCATTTGGCTGCCTTCGCTGCAGAGCTTCGAAGCCACCGCCGAATTGATCGGCCTGTCGTGTGATGCATTTTTGCTGTTCTCAATACACAATGCTGGGTCTGCTCGCGACGGGTGTCTTCGTCGCCTAGCTAACAGTTCGGATTGGGAGAGGAAGGATTTCTACAAACAGAGAGGATAAGAAGTGCACTGTGGGAAGCGAAGCAACATCTACTATTCCTCTATTTCGGATACGGTCCCTGGAAATTAATCACCATCCAATTTAAAACTGCGTGTCGCAATCTATTTACAATAGTGTTGCAAAATTCAAATTACATTCAAAATAATTACCCGCGTGACTCAGTGGCTTAGAATCGAAGGCGCCTGAAAAACTGGGGCTAACTGCCTTCACACCGATGACTACCCCCGAGGGTCATAACTAAATAAGTGGATCGAAGGACGTACTGCCTACAGTGGTTACGGATAACATCTTCATCGATCTTCTACTAGTGATTGAAGTTGATACACTGTGATGGCCACCGATCTCCGCCGCTCAGATCACCTATGCTGCAAAGGTTGTCGATCTACATCGAACCTCAAATCTCATTGCGTGCAATGCTGGAAATTCGGTCTATCGGGACAAGTTCGCTCAGTATGTATCAAATTCTGTAACTGTTTATCCAGTTGCATAAACAGAAGTAGCCTACCAAATTCCCGAATGAAGGACCTTTGGTCAAGATGGGCTCAACGCGACAGCGTAGCAATCAATTTCGGCTTGAGCGCCTTATTCACATAGACCGCATGCCTCTTCGATCCGAGAACATTTATTGATCTCAGGTCACCGGATTGACGTTTGAACGCCTGCTGCGTCACGCAGATTCTCGCTCCCTCTGTTTCACCGAGGCTGTTGCGGTAGGCTGGATTGAGGCAGTGCGTTGCGTTCAAAGCGGTTACCGGCCAACCTCAGGTTGTCTTGAGTGAGTTTTCCGATTAATATTTTATTTTCTAAATATTTGGTTGCGCTTACTAGTATTATTATTATGGAAGGTGTCACTTTCAAAAGTCATCTGCACGTCGATCACAGACCGACGATTCAATCAACAAGATTGCACCCTGCATATCACTGCACTGCCGATGCCATGTCACATGATGGTAAAACGTTTGCAAACAAACTTCCAAGGAAATGAACAAATGAATTACTTGCTTTTGCGACTTGTAGTTAGCGGCACTAACGGTAGTATACGAAACACATGCATCTCCCAAACGTCATCTCCCGCTCTTGGATTTGTTGGGAGGAGTGGCTGTTTTAAATATTACATCTGAATACGTTTGAACCTCAGCATCCTTTCTGAAGGACGAAATTGGTCCCGAAGTTTCTTCTTGGATGCGAATGACACCTAAAGTCTATCTACTTCTTATGTGGCCTCGTTACGTCGAGCTGATCGGCGTTTACCTCGAGATGATAGTGTGTTTCAACCTGTTGTAACGGTTCTTCTTTACTGTTGTAACGCTTCTTCTTTACCTCTGCTCTCTGTCCAGACGACTGTCGTACTGCTGATAGCTGCCCCCTTAAGACTGCGACTGTCTGACTGATCAGTCACGCGCCCAGCCAACCGACGGAATACAAAAGGCCAGAACTAGGTAGACCGAGAGACGTATTGTATGAGAGCATGGCGCAATAAATAGGTTGTGGACAACTACTAACATGATAATATTGGAGATGCTAATTGATGTTAATTAACACAACTCAAATGGCTCAAGTTCATGACCCAACTTGCCGCTGATTCCACATCGATTCGCATTTTGATCTGTACTCGAGTTCGATCTCTAGTTGTAGATCGATCCGCTTCTACGCTACTGCTCTCGGCTTGGTTGCTGGCTCTAAGCTTTCCGTAACACCTCCCTCTCTTAAAATGTGGGTTACCTGGGTGCTCAGCTCTTCCGACGTGGGAAACCACCTAGGTCCACTTGGATCCGCGACCAAGGCTGTTCGGGCTTCGGCCAAGACATCAGTGTCATCCGTACTGGTAACTTGGAACCAGCGAAGAATTTGGAACAGGTACGGTCAATGTTGCAGAGAGTAACAGTCGTTACCGAACTCATATGACTTAGTGACTTTTTGAGTAAATCTAACTCCGCAATCCAATTGCTTCCGGACAGATAAACATTGGTACAATATGTTGGGTCGATATTTCCACAGAATTGCAAATTCTCGAGTACACAGGCGATTCTTCCTTTCACCTGCAGAGGTTTCCCTGAAGCATTTTGAACTGTTGACTTATAAGTTTGACTGACGTGCCAAGTCTTGTCTGGGTGGCACGAGAAAGGCTCTTGAAAGCACGCAACGTTTCTGACTGCAGCGATACCGGAACATTCTTGCGCTTCACTGTGAGGTATTTCCTTTTCCCCGAAAAGTCTGCACAAAATACTGCAAAAGTCGCCTCTCACTGTGTCACGATACCTGTTTCTTTTGAATTTGGAACTCGCTTGTGACCTTGAAGTACACACGCATCTGTATTGGTGCGCCTTTTGACACTGATGAATTTTGTGGGCGAAACATCTAGCAGAATGCCTCCCACCACCGTTACATAATGGAGTCGGGGGTTTCCGGTTCGGCACATTTTGGCCACAATTGACTGAATGACAGGGTTGGGATTCTTCTCTGTGATCTGAAGCTCCAATCATTTCTCCGTCATGATTCAATCTGAGCAGCTTGTGGCATCCAGATACAATTTCCTGGGATACCAACCTCAGTTCCGGTTTCCATCCCACTTGAATGTCGAGTTTTTCTGATAGCAAGTGAGTTAACTGCCGCTGTGATTTTTCAAACTGAAGCTGCCGCTGCTGAAGTAGGGACTGCATCTGCTCGAATGAAATGGCCATGATTGTATCCAACCTCCGTCGCCACTGTTGCAACGGTTCTACTTTACTGTTGTAACGCTTCTTCTTTACCCTTGCTCTCTGTCCAGATGACTGTCGTACTGCTGATAGCTGCCTCAATCCGAATTGGACAGGTTGCTACGCAGTCTGGATAGTGAGAAATTCGATAGGGAGAAGCAGTTACATGAACTGCGGGAAGAGTTACGCGAAGCACAAAACAACCTGTCCAACCTCAAACGGACCCAGCAGACCGAAAGAAAGAAGCACACGCAGCAACTGGAGGAAACGCGGAAACGAGAAGAGAACGCTCGATCGGATGTCGAGATACTCAAGGGTATCATGTCCGAGAAAGATTCGCGTATCAGGGAGTTGGAGGAAGCGCTCCGTGAGAGCGTTCGTCTGACAGCAGAACGGTAAATTTACGCCTCTGGAAGGGATGATGAATCGAGACAGCTGGAACACCAGACCCGTGTACTCCGTTCAAATGTTGAACAACTTCAACGAGAGCGCAACAGCCTGTCTGCGTAACCGGTCAATGTACAAGAGGAGCTGAGTGATCGAGAGGTCCAGTTGAAAACACTGGAACAAGAATGTTTCCAAAACTACTTACCTGAATTGGAGAAGTTGCGGAGAGCTAACCATGAGGCCAATTTGCGTGTGGCGGCTATGGTAAAACTTGCTCAAGGTCGCGAGCACACGTTGACCGAACAAGATCGAGTTGCGCTGTCCAGTATCCCCATGTTCCAGAATATCTCCTTAGTAGAACACTGGACGAATACTGGGCCAACGGTAGTCAGCTCCCGATTGTATGCGCCGGGTTACCATTCCGCGTCCGGCAGGGCGACGTCCCCACATCTTGCAGGTAGTGCCTTCCAACTCATCGGTAACTCAGCATTGGGAATGGGAGCCACCACCAGTGGAAGAGCCTCTGTACCTGGGCAATCAATGGTCAGCGCAGATGTGATCATGTTAACCAGAATGTTACAAGCGAAGGAAAGTGCGTTGCAGCATCAATTGCAAGAACTCACTCACAGTTCCAAAACTCGGAGCAGGAGATTCGCATGAAAGCGATGCAACGCGAACTTGATGCAAAAACAACACGTTTGGGCATATTGGAAGCGACGCAGTATTCCCTTTCAGGCCGCATGGATGCAGGAGTACACACACCAACCGGGTCGAACTTGGATGCGTCGCAACTCCGCAGGACCAACCATGAATTGACATTAAAGGTAGCACAGTTGCAACTCGATTTGGATGACCGTGAGCGGCAGCTTCGCGCGGTCGAACGGATGCACACTACTGTTGGGGTCATGCAAGGAAACGATTTTTCCGAAATGGCAGTGCTCAGGTGAGAACTGACAACCGCCAAAGCTGGTAGGGAAGTCCAGGTAGCCAAAGAAGCTTCGGAAACTGAGGCAGAAAATCTTCGTGATGAGTTGCTGAAAATCAAAGAAGAAGCACAGCAGCAGGAAGTTTGAATACGAGAAATGCAGGAGGCCACAGACAATGTGAAGCTAGAAATGGAGAATCGTTATAGCCAGGATCAAGAGAAAGCACAAATGCAGCAGAATGAGACAATGCCGAAATTGAACTGGGTGCAACAGCAACTGAATGAGCAGACTAATCAGATGCAACAAACCGTCAGTCAGCTCAACAGTGCTCGACAACTTTCGAGTGAGTTGGAACAAACTGTGAAGGAACTGACACAACGTCTGCAGTTTGCCGAAACACAAGCACAATACCAGAGAAGTGAACTGGAACGTTATCACCAAGCTTGTTCTGAGGGTAATACCTGGAGGAACGAACTGCGATCAAAAGAAGTTGAAATAAAACAATTGGACATACAATACGATCAGCTGACATGTGAGTACGAAAACCTCCAACGCAGCATGGAACAAATGACCATTAAGTTGAGTACCGCCCATGCTCATGTACAAAAGTTGCGTGATCTACCATCTGTGGAACAGTCGAGCAGAAAGACAAATGATAAGGCAATGCGGATTATGAAACAGGAAATTAAAGAAGCTGTGGTTGTCAGGAATCATATGGAAGCTTACGAAGTTGCTATCGGAAGTCCAGGTGACCTGAGGACAATTGGACGAAAAAGTACAAGACATAGCAATTCTCGAAGGATTTTGAATGAAACAGCGAGAAGATATTAGAAATCTCCAAAGAGAGCTGCAAACGGCGCGTGCGCAGCTTGAAGATCTGGGTGGTTCAACGGAAGCTGATTCAAACGGTGGAAATTTGTCCTTAAAAGCAGAAATCGACACTTTGAAGCGCGAGCTTTCAAAGCGTGACGACAATTACCGCGATGAAGAGAGATTGTCAAAAAAACATCTGCGTCGTCTGGAGGGATTGCACACCCAGCTGCGCAGGTTCGAAGAGGAGACCGAAAGCTCGAACAAAGTGTTGGACGAACAAAGAGCCGGATTAGAGGCGCGTGATCATGTAATCCATCAACTCCGTTCACAGCCGGGGCAAGTGTTGAGTGTGGAATTTGAGAAATTACAAGTTGAGAACCCCGCAGAGACTCAGAATATAAACCTCGAACTTTACAGTCAAATTGCAGAATTGAAACAACGCCACGAAAGTTTGTTCCAATCCGGTCTTCGATGCTGCCGGATAGCCAGAGCTGAGCTGAACCTCAAACCAGACGCCAGGCCAGTCTTTAGACCAAAACGTCCAGTGCCGTACGCAACACAACCAATAGTTGAGTCTGAGTTAAATAGGTTGCAGTCGGAAGGCATAATCGAGCGCGTACATTACTCCGAATGGGCCGCACCCATCGTTGTGATAAAGAAAGGAAACGGCAAGGTACGTATTTGTGCTGACTTTTCAACCGGCTTAAATTCCATGTTGGAGAACCACCATTACCCTTTGCCTATACCTGAAGATTTGTTCACCAAGCTTAACGGTTCACTGTTGTACCGATTCTACTTTACTGTTGTAACGCTTCTTCTTTACCTCTGCTCTCTGTCCAGACGACTGTCGTACTGCTGATAGCTGCCCCTTAAGACTGCGACTGTCTGACTGATCAGTCACGCGCCCAGCCAACCGACGGAATACAAAAGGCCAGAACTAGGTAGACAGAGAGACGTATTGTATGAGAGCATGGCGCAATAAATAGGTTGTGGACAACTACTAACATGATAATATTGGAGATGCTAATTGATGTTAATTAACACAACTCAAATGGCTCAAGTTCATGACCCAACTTGCCGCTGATTCCACATCGATTCGCATTTTGATCTGTACTCGAGTTCGATCTCTAGTTGTAGATCGATCCGCTTCTACGCCACTGCTCTCGGCTTGGTCGCTGGCTGTAAGCTTTCTCTTCGTAACATAACCCACCAACACCAACGAAGGAGAGCTGATCCTTGTCTCTCAAGATGCGAAATTCGTTTTAAGGGGTTTTTACGCAACTACAACACCACGCAATTAGTCTTAGAATCCTTCGTTGCTTGAGTTCCTGTTGCCTTTTCTTTCCCTGAGAAGCATATGCTGCTCCCGCCCCCACTTAATCAAGCTAGCGCCTACTTTGCCCGCTAGCTTACCTTTCTCTGTCCGAGACGCGTACCTGTCACCTAGTACTACCACCAACGCGCTGGAAAATTTGGGAGGCGATTTCTCGCAACCAGTTCCCATCCGGTAGGCCCACACACATCCAGGAAAATGCTGGACGGGCGTTTCGTCCTGCTCGGACTTATCCACGGCACATTTTTCTCCTACTCTTCTTGGAACCGAACTTATACCTCGTGCGTTTAAGGTAACGACTTAAATCGTGACGGTGCTGTAGCGCCACTACTGATTACTAGCTGTGATTTAGCGTGGCTCATCTTCAAGTACCGTGCTCGTTACGAGGGCGCAGAGGATAGGGCTTCCCCCTAAAGCTACAACTGTCCGTACAAGCCACCACCGATCGGGATGGTAGGTGAGCTGTACTTTGTGACTGTATCTAGTCGATTAATAGCAGGTACTGTTCCCGCTGTAGCCTTCATGGCGCATATGCACATTCGGCTATACCGCAAATTGAATCGCACACCATTTGTCTGCCTCATTCCCCTGAGGTGGTCATGTCCATCTTTATTGTCGAGCCAATCCGATATTCTAATTTTACCGTTCGTTACCAACTACAATTTGCTTCTGATTTCCTTGTTTAGACTGTGATGGAACTTCCCCTATCGTGAATACTTGTTGAACTTCCTAAGTACTAAGCTACAATCGTCTGTCAGCAATGCTTGTACTGGCCACCGCAACGCTGTCTAATGCGCCGTAGTTGGTTTTTCAGCTCCGCTATTCCGACTGCAACATGCTTTGACCTAGAACCCTATCCTATCTAACAATACTCTTAAGATTTAAGAGTGAACGTGCTGAATAAGCTTGCAACTCGGACACAGGAAATCTAAACTAACATTGAGGATTTAGAAACCGTGTCGCAGTATCATGCATCCGATAGATAGCAGTATGTCTGCAACGGTGAATGACAACTGAGCACTAGGTGGTGATAATGAATGTACTTCTTTGGCTCAACGAACGATATCGAATGTCTTACGTTCTTCTAGCCACATGTCACCTGTGCTCATCCGAACGGCATCATTTTACTCGCTCCACGTCCGGTAGTCACTGACCTACTATCAGAAGGTCAAATCTCTGACAACTAGATTCGACAGGTATGAAATACCCGACTTTCACGGCTGTTGTCCGTAATTGGATTGAGGCACCACAGAACATGGTTTGCAACCGGCACCTATAATGCGCTTGATGTTGCCTGAATGTGAGACAAGGTTGCCGGACAGATGAAAACACGTTAAACGACCGTTTGTGATCGGGCAGCATTTTGCACCTTAGTACAGAATGTTTACTCAGGATATCTGTGGTTTACATTAGATACTCGGGTTCCCCTCTTATTCTCTCTTCGGGCAGTTTATTTATGCTTATTTATGCTTACATGACAGGAATGCGTCCACCCAAACTACTTATATCCTACAGTTTATAAAGATGATGTGCTGGTTCGCGATATAATGCTCAGAATGATTAATTTAACCCCTGCTCCACACATAGAATACGTAACAGCGGCTCCAAAATCCCACAATTTCACTAAAATACACCTTTTTACAGGCAACTCCAAGCATAATGCTAACAAGTTAGCTTGCTAAAGTATCAAAATAACGTGTCGTTCACTCAACTTCACGCGCGCATCAATTCCATCTCTCCCTGAGTGGTTACATACATGCGCTATCGGTGACACTCTCCTTGGTCATGGGACATTAGCCAATGTGATTCCCTGGATGTAAGTGCAGGACTAGATGTGTGCATCTATAGGGCAGAAGTATGCTCCCGAGTAGGCTGACACATTAGTGTTACCGGAAGGCAGACAGGCATGAGAGTGTCAGTGCTAAAAACACTGACTGTAGCTGGTCAACGTAGGATGAGGTGTTTGAGCGTTCTCCCTCAGCAGTCCTTTAACAGAGCTTTTGTCGGAAAGAGTTACCATTGGTTCGTATTCTGACCCGGCCGTTAGCCGGTGTCCCTGTGGCAAATTTCCAGCGCATCTTCGAGCAGTCCGTGACGTATCGAGCGCACAAATTTCGATCGGTCTAAGGTGCACGGTATCAGTGTCACATTTAGGCTCCAGATTAGTATTGCCTGGTGGAAACAATATACCGCATGAGGATAATAATAATAATAATAATAATAATAATAATAATAATGGGCATATTTCTAACTAAGTGAAAAGCTGTGACCATAATTGGCACAGGACATATATACACAGGTGATGTCATGCTCTTGCAAGAGCCATATCAAGTTATCTTCTTGTATTTGTCAGCAATTCACGCAAAGTATTTGTCCCATATGTTCGTCTTATGCGCTGGTAGGAGGCAACTTTGCAGTTTGACTGTTGTAGACGCGGAGGACTAATTGCGTTGCGTGAAGTGGTGGGATTACACAAATTAGACTTTATCTAGTTTTTCAGTGAATGAATGTTCAAATGGTCTTTCCACGAAAAACGACATATTGGTGTCCAGGTAGAGGTAGCTTCCCAACTAACTACGAAAGGATTTCACAGTTTCACACGACCTGATGATGAAGGGCAACTGATTCCACAGAGAAGCCTATATGGTGAGAGGAAAGCTAAACCGCAAATTTGCCTTGTATCGCCGTATACTCACGGTAAGGACTTCGTTACCTAGGTCTCGCGTGTAATTGTGCTTTCATGTTAAGCTCCGTTAGTTCATTCGTGTGTAGAGAAGAGGAGGAAAGACATTTGTCAGCTCCGTCAATTCCGATTCAGTGCAGGTTGGACGCAACTGGCTGCGAAGCGGCATACCCCGTGCCCCTTGAAAGCTACTCCTACCGGGTTGGTCAATGGTTAGAGGTTAGACAAATGCAGTCTCCTGGGTCATCCATGTCTGGGGTTCACAATGGGATAGCGTCCAATTCTGTAAAATTGAATCACTGCCAATCATAAGAGCCGAAGGGTCCGGAGCTCTAACTTCCCAAACATACCAGTTGAAGCATAACGGACCTTCACTATTGTGGGTTTTTGTTCTAATTCTGCCTGCCTCTACGCTGCCAACCCAGCCGGAGTAGAAACAAAACATCGAGGCCTGCTAGACTGAAATGCATACTGAACAGAACACGGTTCATTTTACGGGTCACATGCGCACACCGCCGGTCCGTCACTGAGGTGTTTCACGTCTCTTGCCTGAACCTATTGAACCCTGCTGGTGGCCTTCCATGTCTTCCTGTAGTTATTAGCACGTCCGCACCACGGCGACCCTCGCGGCGATGGTGAACTGGCTCCGTCAACTGCTCTGAATTGCGTGGTAACCTGTGGAGTGAATTGCAAGCTGAGTGGGTCATCTTTCCGCTTGGTCTATCGCATGCCGTACTAGTGTCATGAAAATGTGTCGCGTTCTTATTTTGCGGCCTCTGAATACCTCCCTTTTCGAATTGAGTCTGCTTTTGCAGCGTTCGAACTAGAGGTTATTCAAAGCTTTTCGCCTTGGGTCAACTTGTAGTCATTGTGGTCGTCTCTGATTTCTCGTTAGTCTGAGTTGTGGGTCATTTGTAAGTTGCAGCTCTTGTTGTGAACCAGGAAGTCACTCAGATCCATCTTCCAAGCCAAACATATCTAGCAGTATGTCCCACGAGAAAGACGGCGGTCCCTAGGTACCTTGAGTTTTGCCGTAATTCCACCTCATCTGATTGACATGCCTGGCCAATTTCTCATTTCTTACTATTAGCTCGTAGTTGACTCGACCATTTCTGTAGATCACTCTTCCTGTCGACCACCTCCACACTTGTGTCATGATGACGGACTGATTTTATCAGCTTTCCGCGTGACTTGCAGCATGTCCACTTTACGTCTCGAAGCCTTGTCACAATCTTAGGTTGTGGCCTCCGAATAGCTTTATAAATCTGAGGTTCAAAAAGGTTACCACTAGGTTGTTGGTACTAATAAACGAGCTACTGGTCTCTCCGATTGTGAACATCTTGACTGCTTCCAAAGTCCAAGCATGAGCAGAAGCCCATTGGATAAGCGAAGGTCAGGTCCGAATGCTCGCTTTTTCGACTTGATCCGCGTGGCACCACTCTCAAAGCGATTGTTGCTCAGTCAGTGTAACTTCTTTTCACTGCGCGGCCTAATGGTTTGACTGCTGTAAGCTTGACTTCATCGCAGCCACGCATAAAGTTTTTCCCCTGATCTACTATACGCTGGAACCATCCTAGAGCATACCAATACATGTGAATACAAATAAGACTACTGCTGCCTAGAGGCCAATAATAGTAGGTTATCCGAGAAACAGATGTTAAGATGTTCACGTCATAAAAATTGGGCGTCGCGTGTGTAGTGTTTTCTGGCTGGCAACACCCACTTCCCATTTACTTCAGCTACGGTCCTAGCGATCGAGTGACCAACGCTCACTTCACTGGGAAGCACGGTCTACATAAGGATTGCACGTCGCAATCCAACCACACAACGAGCACTTATAAACAACCATCTAATCAAGCATTTTTACGTCATCTTGAGGCACTCATGTTCTGTCTATGGAGCCTCTTTAATAGGACAGGTAGTAATATCTATAAGCATGAACGTATAACGCAATTTCTCGATTAGAAAAGGACAGACAGCTTTGAAATTTATACCTGGATGAGAAATTGTCATTTCAATGAAGCATAGTTCTTCAAGTGGATCTACGCTGCCAGAAGCCCGTACTGGAGATTATAGCGAACGAAGTCCTGTGCAGATGCGAAGCCAGACAATACTTCATCCATGCAATTTGCAGTGACGATTTAGTTCTTAAAAAAATTAAAAAGCGCCCTACCATAATGTCATCTATTTAATTTCGTCCGTATCCACAGGGCGTAGGTAAAATCCACCACCTTGAACTCCTCTCAGCCAAAGCAGATTTCGGCAGTCAGTTCCTGGTGAACGCATTGCTGTCATTATCACTATCCTCATTATACATGTCAACTAGAGGTGGGAAACACCTCAGCTACTGTGCCGCAATACATAAATGAAAAAGGAAAATAAATACAACAGTTGCATTCCAGCTGAGCTATCGGCAACGGATTGGCATCGTTCCGGTAAGCTATCAGCCAGCTACTAAGCAAAAAATTATTGTGTTTTACGCTAAGAAACGAGATCGTAGGTGGAGGGGAGGCTAAAAGGGATGGGGAGGGAAAAAACACAACAAGAACGCCACTGAGGTTGGCTCATTGCCACGTCAGCAAGTGTATCCAGCCAAACGTGTTCACCGCCGTTTGGACGCCAACCAGGGAGCCGTGACGATCCGACCGAGGCCAGGACAGAAGAGAGGGCGTTCATTCCTCTTGACCAAGTCATCGCTTGGCCAACCCTCCTCTTCTCCCAACCACATCCCCGGTGAGCGAACAAAGCACGTCGAGGAAGTCGATGGGTTGGCATGCGCAACACGTGGCCCAGCCATCGGAGCCTGGTGCATGAAATGACGGTGCTGAGCGGTTCATTTCCTTTTCCTGGGCCGTAAACAAGGCGTCGAACACGCTCGTTACTCACGCGGTGTTCCCACCATACGTGAGCCAAACTGCGAAGGCACAAGTGGTCAAACCTAACTAGACTCTTTATGTCCGCTGATATTAGGGGCCAGATCTCGCAACCGTACAGTAAGGTAGAACGTACCGCTGCATTGTACACTCTACCCTTCAGGGAGAGAGTGATGTCGTGCCGCCGCCATAGGTGGCGAAGGTCAGCGAAAGCACTTCAACCTTTTTCGATACATTGCTGTACTGCAAGTACATTTCTCTGAATGTCCTGCTTTATGCATCACAGCCATTCATAGGTATGGAACTGAATTTCGGCTGTGAACAGCTAGTGGTGCAAGCCACTAGTGGACATGGGCTCGATTCTCCCTGCAAGGGAGCGAGGGAATGTACATAACCGACGAGACACACTAGTGCAAAACGACCGCCTGGTGCTTTTCCGGATTGATAGTCGTATTCAAAAACTTAGCTTCGTTTTTGCCCTCGATTCGCTTATCCTACTCACACTCCCATTTAGCACTCGTTGGCCCATCGTGTGAGCTTGCATTTGATTGGTTGCAATGTGAACCTCTATCGATTTAATTGTACTGCGCGTGTGTGCGAACAGTTTCCTCCATACATACGTTCCGGTGCTGTTCTGGTCTGCTGCTTTTTCGGGATACAACAAATTGGCGTCGCGTGTTACCGATGTCTTTACATGCTACTGCCCCTGCACCGTTCTGGACTGACTGTGCGGTTACTCGAAATGCAGAATGCTGGGAGGACTTGTAAATTAGTTTTCCAAATTATATTTCTGTGCTACCAGTTCCCAGTCCATCCGGGACGCTGAAAACGGAGCATACCTTAAAGCTTTTGCGCTTTCACCTCGTCTCAGAGGGTCAACGTGTACATGATGCTCAAAACCACCGGGAGCAACCCATGTTGACAGAGGCCTTATCGGCCCTCGATAAACATTGGGATGTCCGAGTGAACACCTATACTTCTCGGTACAATTTTTCGCAGCTGAAACAAACACCTGGTGAGTCAGTGGATGCATTCATTTCTCATCTTTTTGTTCTGTTCGTAAGCGCGACTGCAATAGGGTTCCAAATAAAAAAGTGGAAGAAAATATTCAAAGGCAACAATTGATTTCTGGTCCCATGGATTCTCGGATCAGAAAGAGTCTCTTAATGGAGAACGCAGAAAAGCTCACATTTGACAGGGCCGGTGAGGTGGCTCGCGCGAAGGTCGCAGTCACGGAACAAAACAAAATTTTCCTCTCTAACACAGGAGCGACTGAATTTGACCGTTCTGATTCTGCACGCGCTCTGACGCGGTCCTCAGTTAGAAATAAGTGTTACCGTTGTGGGAATACTGAACATTGTGCATATGATAAGTCATGTCCTGTAAAGAGTGAAATCTGCCGGAATTGCGGTAAGACCGGTCATTTTGCTCGGGCTTGTCGTTCCCGCGCCATCTCTTTAATTGATTCTGCAAATCACTCTAGAGAGTCTCCGGTCACCAATGAACAATCTATATAAGTTGTTAATGAATGTGAACATCCACTTTCGTCTCTAACTCAAGAACACAAACTGCTTTCACCAGATGTTCGTCGTGTGCTTTTTGAAGTTAGTAATAAAACCTTTTGTCTAGACATGGAACTAGATTCCGCATCACCAATCACAGTTGTGCCATATTGTTTTTACAAACAGCATTTTGGTCAGCTAACTGTACATCCTTCCGATTACACTTTCAGCAGCTACTCCAATGTTGATGTGGACATACTCGGTTTTTTTACAGTTTTAATGTTTCTTATAAACAACGGGAAGCGAATAGTTGAAGTTTACGTCTCTAAAAGTGATAGCAAACCTCTATTGGAGGTAATGCCATTGTCTTATTGAACATATCACCATGCGTCAACCGGATGATCATTGCCAGCGTCAACCTATATTCGTTGGGCTCCAGTTAATCAAATCTCTTTCTTCCGCACCGCATTCGGTTGAGCGCGGATTACAAACCGTTCAGCATTTCTCAACCTAGGCCTGTACCTCTGGCCAAGCGAGAAGCGTTGTAGCAAGCTTTGAAAAATATGGTCACGGAAGACTTGATAGAACCCATACAGTGTTCTGAATGGGTTCTTTCAATGGTTGCCGTTCAAAAGAAAGGTGGCTCTAGTCGTGTATGCACCGACCTTCAAGCGCTTAATCGACGTATAATTGTGAACAAGTTCCCTCTGCCTACTATCGACGAGTTGATGGTTAGGCAATCAAACACCAAACATTTCTCGAAACGGGATATTCGCAGTGCATACTACCACATGCCAGTGACTCCAGATTGCCGACATTTGACTGCTTTCCTCACGCAAGACGGTTTATATCAATACAAAGTGCTACCAATGGGCGTTAGTAGTGCCCCAACAGCTTGGCAAGAAGCTATTACTCCATCGTTAGCAGATTTCAAAGCATGTTTTGTGTATTTGGATGATATTTGTGTCTTTGGTAGTAAACCCACTGAACATCAGAAAAAACTTCATAATGTGTTGCATAGACAGAATGCACTAAATCTCCTCCTAGATACCAACAAACGCCAATTTGTTGTAACGGTGCTCGAGTTTATTGGACATGTTATTTCTACCTCAGGAATTAGGCTTTATGTACAGAACACCAGTGCCATTTTCGATTGTCCAAAACCATGCAATATTACACAGATGAAACGTTTCTTCGGTTTGTGTTCTTATTACTTTCGACATTTACCGAATTTTGCGACTCTTGCCGAGCCGTTGCAGAAGTGGATGCGCCAAAACCAGGAGTTTCGTTAGGGCATTGAACAAGACAATGCCTACATGACCATCCGAGCGACGGTTGAATCCACCCCCATGTTAGCGATCTTCAATGCGCACTGTCCAACGTTTGTTTCAATGGAAGTTTCAGGTGTTGGCTTAGGTGCAGTTCTATCCCAGCTGCGCGATGGCGAGGAGAAAGTGATTGCGTACGCATCGCGTACCTTGTCTGATACTGAAATAAATTATTCCGCCAGCGAGAAGGAGGTAATCGCATGTGTTTGGGCATGTTAGAAATAGCACTTTTACTTATTCTGACGTCGATTCACTTTGCGTACCAATCATTCTGCTCCTACAACGCTACTAAGGCACGATAACGAAGGCCAAAAGCCGGTATGCTTGAGTCGCTGGTACTCGCGTTTATTGAACCATGATTATGAAATAAACCTTTTGTCAGGGTGCTTTAACTAACTTGCAGATGCACTATAGAGAGTCCCTTTCTCTAACGAAGGGGAAAATGAGTACTTAGAGGAGGTAAAAATGATATCACAGCTCTCAGACGGAACACCGACACTAACGTTTGATCTGATACGAAGGCACTCTGACAAAACCTTGCTCTAGCGAAGCTTCGGGAATACATACCCACTTCATGGCCCAGTCGTACCAAGATCCAACCCGAGTTATTTCCATACTATACCCTATGGCATGAACTTTCTACTGTGAGCAACTTCATTGTTAGAGGCGAGCAGATTGTGGTCCCTGCAACCCTGATTCCGCTGGTGGTTGCATGTGCACATGAAGGTCATCCAGGAATTGTGCGGAAAAAACTCGGATCCGAAAATGCTATTGTTAGCCGAAATTGGATTCAAGCCTCAAGGTGGTTATTCGGGAATGTTACACCTGTCAACAATCCGATAAGAGTGCAAGACCCCTGAATGCTCCAGTTCAACCTATCGTGTACCTAATGAAGTAGTTGGCAAAAATTGCCATCGATATTATGGACTCATTTGCCAATACACCTCCACAGAAACGAAACGTGCTAGTGGCTACATGTTTCTACAGCAAATGGCCAGAGGCCATTCTATGCGGGGATGCAACTACAGCCCTCATCATAAAGTGGCTCCGTTGTTTGTTTGCAAGGAACGGTTTGGCAGAAGTAATGGTCACTGATAACGGCCCACAGTTTCAAAGTAACGAGTATGTTGAATTCCTAAGGCGCAATGGTATCAGACACACGAGGACTGTACCTAATAATCCTGCAGCGAATGGACTCGTGGAACGAATTAACCGTACTTTGGAAGAATCTCCAGAAGTCCTTCGGCTTTCTGGAGAATCCTGGGATGATGCGTTGGTATCTGCATTGGCGGTGTACAGAACCACTCCACATACTGCAACGTCAACGACTCCCTCAAAGCTAATGCTAAGGCGAACAATTCGAACTCGATTAAATGCAGCCTTTACATCCGAAGCAACCGCCGATCACAGAGAATACGAAAGACCGGCTGTTTACCAGGCTAAATATAGACGCGTTGGGAGAACCTGTCCTCCAGGGACATTTGTTCGTGTGAGACTACACAATTCCAGCAAAGGAGATGATGTGTTCGGACCGCCGACCCATGTGGAATCTGTGTGCACGCCAGGAAAGTTGGCTGATGGAACAAAGGTGAATGGAAGACGGCTGCATACAGCGCTTTCTCAACGTGTTATTGAACAGACGAACACACCTACAACACAGCGCTCGGTACAAACTAATGCAAACTTACGACGTACCGGTCGGATACGCTGCCCTGTCTACCGATACGCTTTAACGGATAACACCACATAACAATTCTTCGGGGTGGTGACATTAAATCAGATCGTTTATGGACATGCAGTGCCGATATTTTTACGAACAGAGGAGGGGACAATATGGTGTTCAAATACTTTGCTTTATGTTTGCCCTCGATTCGCTTATCCTACTCACACTTCGATGTAGCACTCGTTGACCTATCGTGTGATCTTGCATTTGATTGGTTGCAATGCGAACCTCTATCGAGTTAATTGGATTGCGTGTGTGTGCGGACAGTATCCTCCATACATACGTTCCGGTGCTGCTCAGCTCTGCTGCTTTTTCGGGATACAACAGGCAGTTAACTTATGTGGCTCGTGCTATAATTGCGATGAACCAACGGAAATAACATCGTCAACAATGATCATGACCCGCACAATCGCGCGTGAATAGCAACGTTTTCCATGGAGATCACGAACCACATTGTCTGTTGAGCACACATCGCATAATACAGCACACATAGCGAATGAGTTTTGAGGTCAAGTGTACAGATAGCAAAGACGTATAGCCTGATTACATGTTGTTCATTTCGAGAGGTGGTCCTGATTGTCCATCTATCGCACACACATAGATGAGCCTCAAACCTGATGCTGCTTTGCAAATGATCCTGCCAGTAGAACGCAAATGAGACGACTGATACAAGCGACCGCCATTTGGATAAGGTGCATCGTTTTGTTTTTCAGGCAAGTTGTCAGCCGAGACACGGTTTGCATGATCAGTTGCCTTGAGAGAGAAAAGCAAAATATCAGATGTTATAAGCCAAAGTTTGAAACGCTGTTGATTCTGAATTGAAAGCCACTTTTGTAACTAGGAATAATATTTCATGATTTTAGACAAATGGATGCAACACAACCCTCTGGCCAATGTGAGTAACTTTCGAGCTGCATTTATGACCCAGGCTGTATTATATCTCGGTACTGTAACAGGGGCACGGATGTCAAGTCCAGCTGTTGTAATCAATGTAAACAACAGCACTGTTTCAATTTGGAACTGACGGCGCCCGCCTGTCTCGCTCCAAATACCAGTTCAAAAGTACATCGGTTGCAGTTGATTGACCTTTTTAACATAACCTTAACCCTAACGTTTCGCATCCGAAATATACTAGTCGTGTGAACGCAGTCGTAGGTTCACTTTCAGTGGTCGCACTTGCTTTCGCATTCGGTTGGTCCTGCGCCTTCGATGGGAAGCATCGATGGGACATGTAATTCGGAAGCATAGAAGGGAACTTTCAAAGAATAAATTAATTGCAGATGATCGATCGCCCTGATTGGTGTGGATTAAACTTTACCCGATGGTTAAGGTGAGGTGGAACTTTCAGATACTTTGAGTGTGGCAGAACATGGTGTTGCAATAAATGAAATCATTCGCTTCGTTAAATAGAATATGGGGTCTTGAAGTCTTCAATTCAAAATGTTGACCTACACTTTAGCGCAAACTAGGTATATCTTATCTAAATTGCTTTGAAACTAGGAAATACATTTGTGGCTTGTAGATATAAAGGTAGTTAATAGTGGAGCGCATTTCTGCTTTCGAAATTAAGCATCAAAGTTTGATGCTGCTATTGAATAGCATTTCCGAACAGTGCGTGAATTGACCAATTATCTGAAGACCTCCGGCTAATTAGATGGTAAATGTTCTCTTGGTCATAGTTGTTTAGCCTAATTTCGCGAACAGTGGGCGAAGATTAGACTGTTTGTATATATATGTATATATTACCAACACTATATCAATTATGATAGAATTGGCTGAGTGCCACAACACATAAGAAGCCAAAGAGATCATGAAAGGGAAGACAACTGTTAGGATAGAAGAGTCTCACAGCAAGTTCGTCATTGTGTACAGTCCTTGGCTATATCCTCCAGCGTTTGCAACAAGGTGTGCTTGGGGTCCTTTGGTCCCCAACGCGGGAGTCAAGAACGCCCGACAACAGCCAGCTTCAAGGTTTGCGCCTTAACACATTGGATCCAAGTTTTACATTGCCCTCCTTTTCGTCGCTTCCAAGTCAGGCCTGTGCTCGCAAATAGGGCTCATCGTGGTAGCCCTTTGGTAGGCATGCGAAGCACATGGGCAAGCCAGTGAAACCTCCGCAGTGAGATGATGCTATCAATCGCTCGGCGGAGTTCGTTAGATCTGAAGACTCGCCGATGGATTTCCTCGTTACTATTGTGGTGTGGCCATCAAACACCCGCAATGTTTCGCAGGATGCGGTGATCTAAAACTGATAGCGGCTGAACATCGCTTTTGCGAACGGGCCAAGTCTCACAGCCGTAAAGCAGAATGGCTCGCACCGTAGCATTGTAGACTTATCCCTTGAGAGCGAGGCTGAGATCACAACGAAGCCACAGTTGACGAAGGTTAGCGAAAGCGACTGTAGCCTTGGAGACACGCAGAGAGATTTTATCCGTCAAACCGGCAATACTAAGATAACTCCCAAGATAAATGAATTTGTCGACCACTTCCAACGGATGCCTCGAAAGGGTGAGAGAAGGACATGCGCTTGTCCAGTCCTGTAACAGGACCTTACATTTGGAAGGGGCAAAACAACCCAAATTGAGCGGCGGACATCTCCAGTCTGAGTAGCACATGTTGGCCGGCTTGGGAGGACTCGCAAATCACAGCGATGTCATCAGCGTACTCTAAGTCTCGAAGGCAGTCACCAGGGAGCAGTTCAACACCGCCGGACTTAGAGTTACCCAGGGCATTATCCAGGATCTCGTCCAGGGCGAATTTGAACAAGAATGGAGAGGCTGGGAAACCCTGTCTAAAACCTCTGGTGATATTGTAAGGGGGTGAAATGTCTCCGTATGCTTGCATGCGGCCCGAAGTTTGATGGTAAATAGCACGGCGAATGCTGATGTACTTCACAGATACTCCCCTCTTCAGTGAGCAGTCCCAAAGAGCCACACTGTCAACAGAGTCAAAAGCGGCTCGAATGTCCAATAATATGACCATGGCTAGTCGACTGAACGTATGGCGATGTTCAAGTATCTGGCGGATCGTAAACATGTGATCGACGCAACCGCCACCCGAGCGAAATCCAGCTTGTTGTTCCCGAAAATGCTGTTCCTGTTAGCAACTGATCCTCTGTAAGAGTTTGGATGCGACATAAATGAGACCGATGTCACGATGGTTGGAGTAAATAGTCCGGTCTCCATTTTTCTTAACAGGGAAAACATCCGCTAAATTCCAGTCGGATGGAATGGTTTCAGTAGTCCAAATCTGTTGAAATAGAGATGTCAGTTCGCGAGTGATAGCTGGACCTCCATATTTGAACAGGCAGGATGAAATTCATCTGGACCAGGTGATTTGTGGCGCTTTAGTAGTCGAAGCTCCTTGGAAACCTCAGCCTCTGTCGGTGCAGAAACATCCAAACACTAGGGAGCACTGTTAACCCCGGAAAATAGACTCAGTTGCGCTGCTGGCCAGTTGAATTGATCTTTAAACAGCTCTGCCCATCGTACCAGACGAAGGTGACGACTGTGAATTAGTTCACCGTCGTTCGCACGCAGAAACCTCACTCAATGTTGGTCTTCTGCCTCTCGTGGAGCGAAGAACTTGGAAGAGTTTGCGGGAGTTTCCTGATGAGGATGCCCCCTCCATCTCGACGACGCGCTGTGTCCACCAAACCTCGCGATCCTTCTTGAGGAGCTGTCTGATCTCAGCATCTGTGGTTTTGCGTAGTGCGTTTTACTCAACTCCGGCTAGAATTGTTCGACGACGTTCCATTAATTGGAGAGACTGTGGGGAGATCCAATGACTAATAGCTCGTCTAGTGAGGTCACAGACCAGCGTACCGGACTTTCGAAAGGCGCTCTGGATCTGTTCCCAAGGTGTCTCAACGTCGAAGAATAGAGAACGTAGATTGGAGACTGATGTGTTTTGAAATGCGCCGAGAACCTTTAGAACGGCGAGCTTGTCTGTGACAAACCATTTCCGGCAAAGCTGTTGGGTGCCTACAAAACGCAGAACGAAGTTAGCACACACGAACGCATGATCCGAAGTCAGATAAGTGTTCCATATTGACTGGCAGTCGGTTATGCAGCCACACGAACGGTAACTAACAGCGAGGTGGTCAATTTGCGTCCAAGATTGACCAGGCGCCAGAGGCCGCCAGGTGGCTCGTTGGCGACAGGAACGTCGGAAATTGGTGCTAGAGTGGAACAAGCTGTGGGCGGCGCACAGTTGCAAGAGTCGGTCGCCGTTGTCCGTCCTGCGAGTACCGTGGCTGTGTTGGCCCCCAAGTTCGCGGTCATCTACCTCTAGTCTACTGACCAGCGCATTTAAATTGCCGGCAAGTATCACTATGTTCGTGCGGCGTTTCTTGCGAAGGACGTTGGTGAGTTGTCTATAGCACTCGTCTTTAGCTTCGTCCAGGTTGCAGTCAGTTGGAGCGTATGTCGCCACAATGAATAACCAGCGGCTATTGGTCCCGTAGTTGGAACATCGCACTGAGCTTCCCAAACGGACTGTACAAAGACCACTGTTGACCGGGAACCAGTCAATGAGCGCTGTCTCAGCACGCGAGAATAACGCAACTCCTACGCCGGCGCATAAAGAGGCTGCCGCTGTCGCATCTCCAGATAAGCGCAAGGAGAATGTGCAATTGGAACTTGGGAGGGTGAGGGAATTCGCAGCGTTGTGCTGGAGTCTTGTAAACGGGTTTCGGTTAGGCAGCAAACGTTGACTGAGAGGGTTTTCAAGGTTCGCGCAAGAGCAGCTTGTGAACCAATGTGCATGATCGTTCGAACTTTGAACGTAGCTAGCTTAAAGAGCAAGCGAGGTGCAATAAAAGCCTTGCTGTTGGTATTGGAATGTATGCGATCGGTTTTGAGCTGTTCCTTGAGGAGGCCAGAGGTACCGTCTTTATTTGCAATGCACTTTTGGAGACTCGAAATTGATGGCGGGTTGCCAAGAACAGGAGGATTGTATAAACGTGGAACGAAGAACGTGGTTTGCAGTGCGCTAGAGTGAGGTATAGCATGCCCAGCCGCCAGCACCTCGGCCAAAGAGAGAGAGTTCAGAGAGCAAGAGAAGTGAGCAGAGAGTTGTAAATCCATCATTTCATGTGTTGTGTAGGCATACAGCTTCCCGGTTGCCCAGGTGGAGGAAAGGGGTTAACTTAGGGGGCCCACCTAGAGGCTTTGTTCATTGGGATCTGAACCGCAAGGCAGAGCAGCAAATTCAGGGAATCGCACCCATTGGGAGCCGGTGACGGATTTCTCGGTTCATGCGCCTTTCGTTTGGCTGACTGTTAAACAAAGGCCCAATACTCCCAATAATTCAGCGTCAAGCTAAATGATTACAATGCTCCAGCGAGGTGAAGCAAGGGGCAGTGACTTTATTTAGTGGCGAGTCATGTCCGCCACGTCGCAGTGTGGTTAAACGGACATATGTGGCTTTTTATGAGGTGGACGCTTGCCAGGTGACAACTCACCACGTCCTGGGACACTGCCATCGAACCTTTCGCTGGAACGGGATTATCCTGATCCACACAGCTGGCACCATGAGGAGGTAGTTTGGCAAGCCAGCTACTGTTTGTAGATAGATGATAAACTTTGCATCGGACCTCCAGTATTCACGGGAAAATGTTCATCACTCAAGAAACGATGGCGCGAAAGTAGTCTACCTTATCCCAGTTGAACTACCTTCCTCCATCGATTCAAGTAACCGGGCCTTATCTTAGGAGCTGACTAACAGCCGTGTCTATCTAAATCACTGTGACATGGGAAAGAGCACAGAAATGTGCTTGGTCACAGAGCGCATGATACCCGGGGAACTTGCACTCCAGAACCTCAATCTTCTCTGGTCATGCAGTCGATTTGCAATGTGCACATCAT
This sequence comes from Dicrocoelium dendriticum, assembly GCA_944474145.2. Taxonomy (NCBI): domain Eukaryota; kingdom Metazoa; phylum Platyhelminthes; class Trematoda; order Plagiorchiida; family Dicrocoeliidae; genus Dicrocoelium; species Dicrocoelium dendriticum. The sequence goes on from OX104062.1 coordinate 52,094,288, forward strand.
GGAGCAATGGTTTATAACGGGTAACAAAGCAAATGCTTGTCAACTCCAGCCCAGGCGCGGATGATGGATCAATGCCGGATCAACATGAGAAAACCTTCCGGAGACTTTTCAATCGGTTCGAATGTAAAGTACAGATATCACCAACGCGCGACCGCATGTGGCCCAGGCGAGAGGAAACTCCCCCAGTAGTGGAAGGGACCGCATGGCGTACTCGGTCGACGAGGCCCCGTACACACCACCGCTCGACAGGGAGATAGGCGGCGAGTTATCCCTAGCGAATTGTGGAAGTGGTAAGAGCGAGGAGAGGAAAGTACTGCATACATGAGGCAGCCCCGAAGGTCGGAGAGACAACGTGAGAGGTCGACGGCCGCGGAGCCTTTAGGAGAAAGATGTGTGGTGCACTAATAATGAGTAGTATGGTGAAATGAACAGGCACGATGAACTCATCGAATAATGGATCACGGCGGACAACGGGCGGGTAGTGTACGACTCAAGTAGCCCTGAAAATGGATGACGCTGGAGCGTTGAACCTATGCCGCATCGTCACGGCAAGCTGAGTCGATAGTACAGGGCGCAACGTCAAGTCAAGTGCACGCAAATGAGTTCGACTGTTCTGTTTTAAATGTTATACAATGTATATATTCGTTCCCTAATACATAACTCGTTCGCACCGCCCCGCCTACTCCACATAGCTTTCACAGTCTTTGATGTTGCGCAGCGGGTTCAATAAAGAACAATAAACCGAGTGAAGACAGTGTACTCTCTTCTCACGTGTTTTCGTCTTTAACCATTACAAATCGTCATTAGAACTTCTTTCCTGTAATGGAATGCCAGTGTTCGCATCCCCTAACAAGTGGGCACCTACGACCCAATCTTGCCTAACACCATACATGGAACAGACACAATAAGGCAAGCGTGTGCAATGTTGTTAGTCCGGAAATGCGTACACGGCTGGCAGGAATGTGGTTTTAGGTGGAAACAATGAGTGACATGTGGTGCGGAACCTGTGATTGACAGTCCGGTGTGGCGCTCTGGCTGCGGTTTGTGCAAAAACAAGGTAAACCGAAGAGCTCGCACAGACTGTATAAACGAAAGGATACAGATTCCACATTTGCTGTTTGATGTTGCACCGGAGGTTGGTTACAGCGTCAGTAGTCGTCCAACGTGCCTGTGGTAATGGCCATGGACGCAGTTCGAACTCTGAGGAAACGAGTGCATTAGTATGTAAGTGGTTTGTGATGGGTAAAGTGATACAAGTTTCACCGGTCCCGTGGTTGTTCGGAAGTGGAATTACAAATTGCAAGCCTTCATATGCGACCAAGATGAAATGATCATCAGTGATGCAACAGGATAACAGTAGATTAGAAGCAAGATTGTGCAAATGAGTTGGTAACATGCAACGAAGCTTAATAAGTTGTTAACGCTAGTACTTCGAGTAGATTACAATCGAATTGCTCATCCGTCTGCACGGAATTTACGTGCGTCACTGTGGGTTTTAATTCCGAAAATTTAGTTTGAGTATATTCCGGAACGCTCGTTTATGTAACCCAGTGTGGCGAGTTCAATTCG
>OX104062.1:52095876-52134007 GCA_944474145.2 Dicrocoelium dendriticum
CATGCATATGATGGCAGCTCAAACAGTGATATGAACACATCAATCATTACCGATTTGCAGATAAGGAGGTAGTTGTAGTCTTCACTGAAGCGCTAGAGTGATAGCGCACCCATCGATCGATCCAACGATCTAGTGGAAGAGATGGATCTGACACTGACTATTCATTGCCTATCACGTGACAGTTTCGGGTGAGTGATGGAAATCAGCTGTGGATAATAGACGTGTGGGGTGCACGTGTTCCGTAGTTAAGGCAACCGGGACTGATGCAAACTAGAGTAGATGGTAACGAGCCGTTTCGCCTGAGGTCAACCAAGCATGATGGGAAAATTTCTGAGCGATTGTTTGGTGTGGGTGTGCATCGTCGCGGCAGAATTCAAGGCAATGTTTTAAACACGCTACGGGAACTTCGTCAGGCCAAATTGAAAGCACGAATTTGTAAGACTTGCTCAGTAAGCTAGAGCAATAATAGTGAACCTTTTTGCCAATCTTTAAATTTCACCCAAAGCCACACAATTAACAAGCATGTATTACTATGGGGTCATAAGTGTCAGTGCACCTGCAAATATGTTGATGAAATACATTAAGTGGAGGCCGTTAATAAGCTTTAGTTACCCCCGAATAGTTGGGAAGTTCCAGTCAAGTGGCATCTTGTATATGTAAAAATGTGTAAGTTAGGGAAGCTTTGGCACTGTTTACGCATTTCCTAATAGGCGATAAAGTTAAGGTTATATTTGCAAACTTGCAGAAGCACCGAATCATTAACTGTCTATCTTATGAACAAGTATAGGGAAAATGATGAAACGGGAATATGTCCTAAACCGACAAAAAGATATGGGACCTGACGGCAGTTCCGGTCACTAAAAGTGCGTTAATGCTGGAATCGTCTCATCCTTCTTCATAGAAGGCGAACACTGTGCACCTGCGAATATGTAAAAGAACCGGCAGAAAGATACGGGCAGGAACTTAAATGATAACTACTACCCGAAGAGGTTGGTGAGACAGTATCGACAGTAGGGACTCCCGGTAATGAACCAACCACGAAAAGCAATCAGGAAGTAAGGAAAACAGTTGCTTCTCAGAAATACCAATCGCTGCATTCAACAATGTTGCTTTAAAGTTCTTTACATAGAGTGAGCACCTAGGTTGTTGAAATTCCAAGCAATACCCCATCACCTATGCACACAGTCCAAACCCTTAGGGGAGCTGCATATAATGGGAGGAGAGGGGAACAGGCGACGCTTGTTCCCGCCGTCAAGCAACTGGCCTCAGTACAGAGCCACATAAGGAGGTACTGCGGTAACGAACGTAAATCATACGTATGAAATGAAATCACTGAGCCGGTTGGAGCTGTCAAACATGTGGCTACCAGTCCTATTCCGACCACCCAACCGAGCACTGGCAGGTAGATCCGGGTCAAGCATCAACACCACAAGTAAAATCTTAAATGTGAATACGTGAGCAGAATTACCTTAGATCCCATTTCAATATGCCAAAAAGCAATCTGTTCTACAAGTAAATGCCATTGTTCTTTCCAAAGCAGTTCAGTTGCTGCTATTACTGTCATAAATCACTACGAAGTTCCCAACGAATATATTTCAAAGAAACCCATAAAGGTAATCAAAAGTCAATGTTAGCCAACTTATGTTTTACTCCGTTTTAAAGACTCAGTAGTCTGTCTAACCGATGTAATTAGTATATCATTTCACTAGCCTGATGAATAATTATCGAAAACATATATGTTCGCTAATATTGACTTTTGAATACATTTTAGTACACCTATCCTAGTGTCACCTAGAGAATATGTTGATTAATCCATAGAAATGGTAACAATTGTTCGTCTGCAACACTTCTGTACACGATAGTCTTCGGGTTTGGTTAGAATTTTCAGACGGAGATTGCCGAGATTTACCTGATTTCAATACATGCCGTGCGACCGAGCTTACCCAGGCTCACTTCAATCTCAACGGCAGTCTACGGGGACATTGCACGTAACACTCAATGCTTCCTGCAAACAGGACAACAATCATTAGCATCCGGGTATCTAAACTCGTTTGAACTCATAATGCTCCAGTCGGTTTCAGGCCTTTTTTACACATGGGGGGAATCGATTCTCTGTTGGCCCACGCTCAATCATGGTCCTTTAATTCCGTTTGATTGCGATATCGTGAGTTTCGTATATAGGCAGAAATGCGTTCATTGCATCCAGTTGTCGGCAAAGGTAACACGTTCCGAGGAGGCGCGTTGGCCTCATCTACCGTTAGCGTTTTGAAGCAATAACGCGTGGATCTAGGTTTCAGCAGGTAATCCATTATTATCTTCAACTGTCGGACTAGTCGAGCTCTAGATGTGTAACATAATGAACACATAGGAATGCATTAATTATCCGAATTAAATTCAGCTTTGTTATTATTTCGATAGGTCCTCTTACCTTATCCATGTTGGTTCACGTGACCGGCGGAGAGGATTTAGGGAATTCAATGAATCCAGACAACGAATCGATTTATCGGATTGTGATTTAAAACCATTCCAAATCGCAGGTAGCTAATAAATAGCAATCCTTTGGCAATATGCTGAAGATCTGATCCTTCGCGTCATCCAGCGTCTCCGGACTACAAATGCTTGAGGCTCAATAATGCAAGCAACGAATCACGTTCCGTTCGTGCTGCAGAGGTACAAAACTTACAAAGTGTGGGTATTGGGTGAACAATGTAGATTCTCGAGAAAATATTTCTCACTTGCAGAGCCATCATTCTGTCGCTTCAACAAAAAGTCCAAAAAGGCGAATTTCCCTCATACTGCTGAAATGCAACGACGAATATGCATTGCTGAAATGTGATATGGCTACATTCGAATCCCAAGTATACCTTTGTCCTCAATACATCTGCGATATGAATGTTACAATGTGAAAGGCGGCTGCAAGTCCGCCTTCGATTTCCGCGAGGAAAACGTCAGTATGAGGCGGTTTTGAGTGGTCCCCATCGCAAGGGAACAGGTACCCAGTTAGACTTATCTGAAAACACGCAACGATCCTTGTGCACCAGGAAGCCGTCAAGACTGTACCAGAAAAAGACGTGTTTTTCTCAGCTCCACTCAAAGTATATTTCGCCCATGAGTTGAATCACAGGGACCAAACCTACGCAACCACTTAGCCACTTGCAGGAGCGTAGACTGCGTCCGTTGTTACACATCTCAAGGACGGACTCCCGGTCCGGTTCAAACCATATATGCTGTTTCAATTTACTTGCACCGATGGTGCAATATATCTCGGACACATGACCAGGTGTTTGTCAAAACGCGTAGCAAAACACTACCAAATATCTCTACGAAGAGCCAAGGCTAGAAGCATCGACAGTGCCATAATGGAGCATTGCTCCTAAGCAGCAATGAACTTCGGATAGCAGATGCGTTTATAGAGTTTTACCCCGTTCCACTAGGTCATCCGAAAGGGTCTCTTGAAGACGGCTAAATCGATTGCTAGCAAACTGATGCAGCATGAATTGTGCAATCAGAGAACTCCCGTACCAGCCCTCCTTTTGTCTTAGCCTCACGACATTTCCCCACATGTCGAACACTGGCTGTGAGGACTGCTCCCAATGAATCAACCTAAGTGTCGATCTAATTCACTGGTTCATTTGATGACTAATTCCATTTTTCTCGTTAAAACGATTGTAGCTTAACAGCATTCCACCCAACTTCAATTAACATAGTGGGTTATCTGATTCTTTCTCATAATCGTAACGGCCTGATGAAAAGTATCGAACAAACTCCTTTCGCTAGTTGGACTTCTTTCTAAGCATGGGCATGAATTCAAAAAATAGCACCAATGACTTTTCGGTTGTGTCATATCAGTATGGATGTCACACCCTGAATGCAGTCGATTCCAAGTCTCCTTACGCAGAAGGGAGGCAGTCACTACCTAACCTGTCTTTTCGGTGAGTGCCCCTATGCTCAGTGTGCTCGCTGTCGACTCGTCACCTTGGAATTGTACACAGTTGGATAGACTAATGGAAAACAGTACAATCTGCCGAGTGCAAATGCAAAGTGCGTAGTGTCGAGAGCTGGGCTCCGTTGATATTCCAACTCAACATTGCGCGCATGATGTCCTAATGGAAGGATGAACGCGTACGCACGTACGGTTCCAGCTCAAGAATGTGGCGGCAGAGTGCTGGATCGCTATGTCTGATCATCTAGACATTTTACTGGCAACTTCACGCATAGTACTAATAAGTAAGCTTGTTAAAGTATCAACATAACGTGTCGTTGACTCAAGTTCACGAGGACAACAATTCCTTCTCTCCCTGAAGGGCTGCATGCATGCACTATCAGTGACGCTCTCACTGGTCATGTGACACTAGTCAATGGGATTCCCTGCATGCAAGCACAAGGCTAGATGTGTGCATCTATAGGGGACAGTTATGCACCAGAGTAGGTTAACACATTGGTGTTACCCGAAGGCAGACATGGATGAGTGTGTCAGTGCTAGAAACACTGACTGTAGCTGGTCAACATAGGATGAGGTGTTTGAGCGTTCTCCCTCAGCAGCACGTTAACCGAGCTTTTGTAGGGAAGAGTTACCATTGGTTCGTATTCTGACCCTGTGGCAAATTTCCAGCGATTGCTCGAGCAGTCCGTGACGTATCGAACGCACAATATGGGATCGGTACAAAGTGCACGGTACCAGTGTCACATTTAGGCTACAGGTTAGTATTGCCTGGTGGAAACAATATACCGCATGAGGGTAATAATAATAATAATAATGATAATAATAATAATAGTAATAATAAAACCGATATTAATGGGCATATCTCTAGCCAAGTGAAAAGCTGTGACAATATTTGGCACAGGACACATATGCACAGGTGATGTCATGCTCTTTCAAGAACCATATCAAGTTATCTTCTTATATTTGTCTGCAATCCACGCAAGGTATTTGCCACATACGTTTATCTTATGCGATTATAGGAGGCAAATTTGCAGTTTGACCATGTTGTAGACGCTGAGGACTAATTACATTGCGTGAAGTGGTGGTAGTTTACCAAGTAGACATTATGTGGACTTTCAGCGATTGAATGTTAAATGATCTTCTCACGAGAAATGACATAGTGGTTTAAATGTAGAGGTAGCTTCGCGACTTACTACAAACGGATTGCACGGTCTCACACGACCTGTTGGTGAATGGCAACTGATTCCACAGAGAAGTCTATATGGTGAAAGTTAAACCGCAAATTTGCCATGCATCGTGGTCTAATCAGGGTAAGGACATTGTTACCTATGTCTCGCGTGTAATTATGCTTCCATGTTAAGGTCCATTAGTTCATTGGTGTGTAGAGAAGAGGAGGGGAGACCTTTGTCAGCTCCGTCGATTCCGACTCAGTGCAGGTTTGACGCAACTGGCTGCGAAACGGCATATCTCTGAGGATCGTCGCCGTTGCAGTAGGTGCAGCAGAGACATGCGGTACTCATCAGATGGCAGTCAAGTAGCCGTTTGCAGCTTTCTTCTGTCGGTGCATCAGAAATGATCTCCGGTAGGTTGTTCCAATCATTCACTACACAAATTGATAGGGCAGTCTCCGAAAGGAGGTGAAGTAATCGGCTCTTGTATAACTTCCACTTGTGGCCCTGTGTCCAGCCATGCAGGTGGAGCAGAAAGTGCTTTTGTACCTCACTTCAAAGTTCTTTTCTTAGGATTCGTCTGGTGTAGATAAGATATCCACGGCACCGACGATAAACCATTAGGAGTATGTTCAGTATTCTGGGTTGAACAGGGTAAGCAAGACCACGACGCTCCATGATGGATTTCGATCCACGCCTCTGAATTCTTTCTAACAAGTCGCATTCAGATTTTAAAAGAGGATAGGTAGCTGGATGCCAATACTCTAATATCAGGCGGATATGTGATGTGAACAGAGTTCTGAAACTTGGAGGAGTAATACGGGAGAACGACCTCCGTAGAGCAATGGGTATTGCCATGAATCAGATTGTGTAGCAGTCTCCAGTTTTATTTTCGTCTTCGCAGCCAAAGCGGATTGATATAGAGTTGCTGGCATCGCTCCCGAGAGTTGATGATAGAATGTTTTCCAAATACCTGCTTAGTAAATGACCGTTGGAGGCTTTCTATCGATGTTCTGTCTGATTTCCTCATATTGCCTCCGAGTATGCAGTGATACTCCAAGATGGGACGATTAAGGATTTTATGTCGTTCAACTTTAGATGTGATTGTATGCAGGGTATGAGAGATGTTAGTTAAGGATTGTCTGCATCGTGCTATCTGCTGTTCTAAGAAGCCAAACGTACAAGAATACCTACTTCCAAGGTCACGGGGAGACCGGTGTACACAGATGCATTCGCTGTTCCGTGGGATAGATACTTCGGGTGTCAAGCGACCGCGGCACATGACACCTGACTGTTGTGCTTAAAATGTCATCAACCACTTGTCGCATCAAGTCTCAAGCGAATGAATGTATTCTTGAATGAGTGGTAGTACATTCGAAGCTCAACTCCTCGGTACTTGTAGACAAATGTTCTATCATCACCAATAAATGCGTCACGCCGTGTTTCTTAGCCGAACTGCTATCATTGACACAAAGAAAGGAAATAAATGTACCGAGCGCACATCCTTGTTTAACCCCGCTGGGAATTGGACGCGGAGAATAGCAATAGTCGCCTTAGGTGACTATTTTAGCGGGACCGTTTATGTATGATGATGGCCAACCCGTTGTTGTGTTGCGGACTTCAAAGAAATTTATCTGATTCGGTAATTGTTTGTGAGACACCCGACCGTATGTTTTCTGCATGTGCAAGCATAGAATTATTATGACATAGTTTGAGTCAATGGTGTCCGGTATGTTGTTTAGGTAATGCAGCTACCGTAATGTGTACGAATGTTAGTCAAGGAAACTTGTTTGGGACCTGTCTATTAGCCCCAGTGAGTTGCTGAACTTCCTCCCACATTTTCCTATCAATTTCACGAATAATCCGGCCATTATAGGCATGTTTTGCCTTGGTCTGTTATTGTCAATCTCCTTTGTTGCACATCCTGTGTGGCGAGGGCTGATGCATGAAGTTTTGCATTGAGAACGAAGTACTTGGATCCCAGTGAAACGGCAAACATATTCAAGCGGAGAAGTGACATATCAAGACCTCACAGTTTCATGGCGGATGGGGGGATGCCATCAGGTTCCAGAATTGAGCATGTTTGAGTGGAATGTGTTGCTTGGCGGATATTGTGGAGGGTAGTAACATTTTAGATGGAGCCTTAGTGTAATTATAGCGTTAGTGTCAAGGGTCATGTAGGTGGAGAAGAAAGTGCTAAATGCACCTGGATGTTGTCCACCAGTTCGGTGATCAATGAAAGTGCTAGTTGGTTCTTCGACGGAGAAATCTGACCAGCTCTTTTGCTTTACATATCATTGATAGGATTGCTTGATCTTTATGTGTTCTCCCCATGAATTGTAAGTGCTGGATTTCAGAGAAGAGTCGATGAATCTGTGAAATCATTGTAAATTAGCCTATCCGTTTTTATCGCGCGATCGGTTTGCTGGATTTCTGAACAATCGAACGCTCCGCTGCTTCTTTTTAAACGTCACTGATTCTTTTTTTGTGCAGCAACAAGGGATATGGCTTGTTGAAACTAATGATAGAAGTGTTCCACCACTGTGCATACATTGTTGGAGAGGAAGAAGGCAGCCCAATCGCAGGACCGGATTATTGGACGAAACGGTTTCTAGTTAATATTGCGGCTGGTGTAGTAGGATGCAGGCACTTGTTTGGTGACCATTTTAACGGTGCACGTTAAGCGTACCATGTTGTCGTCGCAACCAGGGATGTTCTCTGAAATATCTCTCTGTACGTTGGCCATACCCAATATAAACATCACGTCTATTATGTTCGTCAACCTATTTGGTATAGTAACCCACTGTGTCCAACCAACTCTGATTGAATAAATAAAGGCTCTGTGTATTGACAAGAATAGTTGGGAAGACCAGTGTATCTTCGGTATGTTGAAATCACCTACAATTATGCTTTGTTTGTGCATCAACTCCGATGCAAAATCGAAACCTGAGGTGATACGGACAACATTCACGATTGATGAATTTGGCGGGTTGGAGGTAGATGCAAGTAAACGAAGTGTCCTGAGACGGAGAACCAGAGAGAATCAGGGACATTTACCAGTGGTGGATGTTCAAACCGATTAGGTGTACATATATGATGCAATTACAAGAGGCGTCCTCCACTTTTACAGCGATCTTTACGAAAAAGGTGTTAAATGGGGGTACTTGGATTACAGTCTAAGATATCGGCGGGGTAGCACGTTTCGGTAACGAGGGTGTCTTTCAGCTCGTTTAAATTTGAAAGCATGCTTAGGAAATACCGTTTGTTGATAATCCATATGGCGTTAATCAGACGTAATGAAAACATAATATAAATGTTGGAATCAGCGTTCGCGTCACTGTTGTGTGAGTCATAGTAATTGCGGATTACTTGAGCGGTAAATATATGTGGGAGCATTGGGAAAGCGACCATTGCTAAAAACCTTGTGGGTGGAGGTAGTATGCCTTCCGCGATCGCCGGTATACCTTGTGAAAGAGAGGGTTGATGTCTCAAGGATACATTGCGTTAGACTTGACGCTGAGCTTATCTGGTCATTTGGAGAGATTGCAGAAATAATGGGTGCATATATTTGTTACCTGTCACGTATGTAGCGAGTGTGAACGGCCGCGGCCCCATGCAGATATATATATATATATATATATATATATATTAAAATTGCTACTGTATTATCTCGTGGCACAACTTCAAAACGTCAGCCATACGAGCGCATTCCAGCACCTTGTCTCGTAATATCACCGTAGCCGTTTACGTGACGTGTGAAACCGAAGACTGCGGAAATGTACTCCGATAAGCCTGCTGATCCTTTACCCCACGGGCCTGCTCATTTTCCTTGCATTGCGGAGGAGCTGAAGCGAAGAAGATTAAAAGTGACTTCTTGCTCTCACATGGCTAACACCGCAGTTGTCGCGTACTCCTTCAGTCCATAGACGCTGTGACTTCGGCGGAATTATTTAAAAATCCTGACGTACTGCAACAAGTACTACCGCCCAAGCACTGCGAGTCGTGATAAACCAACCGCCCGTTCAAGTGAAAGTCTGGCGCCGCCGATCCTAGTTGTCCCCTAATGGAATACAACTAACAACGTATGAATTGGACACAGATACTCTAGGCCGATGATCCACACCAGTCTGGAAGTCGCAAGCGGCTCACAAAATAGGACCAGTTAAATAATTCTGAATACAGATGGAGACTATCAGTGACTTGACTGCTAGCCTCAAGGCTTCGTCAATCGCATCACTTGACAACGAAACACATCACTTTAGTACCAAAACTGCCGTATTGCTAGATGCCACGTCGTCACTGAAGCCAACACGGCAGGGTCAATAAATAGTGGCGGCGCACGAAGTTCACTCGGGTAAATCAGGTAAATACGGAAACCAGCCGAACGCTGTTCTCTCATTGACCCACGTCCTTTCAGCTTGATGCGAATCATTTACAGCGCGATCCGCGCACGCTAACCCTGACACGAACAACTGTCACAGGCTGCAAAGCAAGCAGGTATTTTTGCATGCAGGGACATTCATTGTTACCGACGTGCAAGCTACACCGCTACATGTTGTCATCAGAAAGCAGTGAGATCCTGAAGCCTTGTTGGACGATGACATTAGCTCCACAACGCATACTTACAATGCCTTTACAGTGTTTGCAACAGCACAATACGCAGGCAGCGACTACGGTGAAGCGCAAATATCTGTCATGCCCAGGGTGGATTTAAACAGCAACTTCTTAACTTGGTGCAAATCACATGCTCAGCAGCGTACTACCTATGTTGTAGATTGACGGAGGCGATCTCTGAATCTCCTGCTTGTTTTGTCTCCTTTGAATGGCATCGTTACGAACAATATTTTCTTAGGGACGTCGGGCGCTCGTTCGCTCACGGTTTTCGCGTTCCCGTTTGAGTGCTTTGCTAGGAAATTCTCCGTAGGTCCATTTTCGCCTACTGTAGAGGAGACGCGTTGCAGCTCACATGTAATCGCTTTCGCTGAACATAGCTGGCTAGATATTTCAAACCTGGTACGAACCGAAGCTCGTTTACAATTCACGGGGCACTAAATGTCAAACATAGGGTAGTGTACCATTTGGGTTTCTTTTAAGCGAGCATCTAAACTTGGAAGGGGTTGTAAGGTTCGTTTTCGATTGTAAATTCGATTGCGCGGTAACGGTTGTTTAGCGCCAACAGTGGTTGGGTCGGCAGTGTGTACAACGAAGAGTGTCATTCATGTAGCAGCTATATGAATGCACGTGGTATATATTACATCCTGATGATCTCTGTATGCAATCTATCCAATCCGCTAAGTAGATATAAACGGCTGACAAAAATACGCAAAATAGCTGGTTTCAGATTATCCTATCGAAAATTTGTTGTTTCTTGCTCTTTTGACACTGACAGTTGTTCGTCGTGTAGTTCAGCCTACCGTGCTCGAAATACTAACAGTCTTAGTCGAGACTGTGAATCACTCTCTCCGCTTTCAACTGACCGATGAGATAGGCAACAGGAGACGTAGTCACTGAATGTCACACAGGATGCATTTTGTGGCGTCGAAGCTGCGCAAAGTGAAACAAGCGTGATCTCGTAACGAGTTGACAGAGAAAAAGCGGATGGCAGGCGGCGCTACTGAATATCCAGAAACAGAACCTCAGACAAACGAAAATTAATTGATGTAGTATTAAAAGGGGAAAGCAAGATTTCATGCTATTTAAACTAAGTAAGGATACCGGGATTAATCCATCTAAGATTCTTGTACTATACATCTTGTTTTGTGAGGGAAGTCTTAATTGTCTCAGAACTATAAATGTTTTGCATATGTTTGTCGTTGAATTTAGGATTTACTATCACGGCTGACGTATGTGCAGCCGTCGAAAGTTTAGCAGAACAATCGTCCTGGATCTGTGTCTGCCAGTTTCGTGGAAGGGCGAAATCCCTGTGTCCGGTTCAGAACTACTTCGGGCAGCCTCCGCCTAGTACACTATGATGTCCAACTTAGTCCGGATCACGCAGTAGGACAACTGTGGGTGACAATAGTTGTGGACGAAAGCTGTTTCAACGCACTCAGAGGACAGCATAAGCAGCCACGGACGCGAATGACAAAGAGAACGGTCCAAAGCTTGAAGGCTGCAACCGTCTTCCCCAATTAGGCCAGCATGGTATACAACGTGACCACCAACGCCCGTGCTGTCGCACGGACGGGCTGTTACTGTGCCGGGGGCTTGAGAACCAGACACTCAATGTCATCGCGTAGCCGCAGCGAGTACATGAAAGGCTTGTCTGGAATTCAGGACAGATGCTTACCGGATCTGAGCTGCGGCACATGACTGGATCGTTAGTGGAGTACGCTTGCAACATGTGACTGCCTGAGTGCCACAGAGTACGTCTTCATCCCCAATACGTGCAACTGACTCAGGAGACTTTGCCGTGCAACTACTTTTGTGAATTTAGTGCCTACTTGCCTTCTACTTTCTGTACTCTGGTTGCATCTGAATTTCTCAATAACTGCTCTTGCCTACAGTCCTTTGTCTTCTACCACTTACGGAACCACGTTGGCTACGCGCTGTTAGTGCGATCCACTAAGAATACTGCATGCAGTTTATATTAGGAATGGGTAGCCGGTGGATGATCAAAACATTATGCCGCTTAAACATTATATCAACAAACGCAGTGAGTAAAGCCTATTGTTGCCTTACGTCCAACTGGTCATATAGCATAAATGACTGGGAAATATTCACATCACCGCTGAGATGGCATTATTTAGATACAATGTGACATACCTGGGACATGGAAATAGCAGCGGCTTTTTTCCATGAGGATATAAATGCATGTCTATGCAGCATTTACAGTGTAACTCGACAAACAAGCCACATGCATGAAATGGAACAACATTACTCCCGCTAGCACATGATAGAAAATCAACAGGTTTGTCAGTGCCCCCCATAGCACTCATGATTTGACCGCGCTGTATCAACTTCACAAGGAAGATGGCGGATTGTGTGTATGCCCAGTGGAAAAGCACATTTCTGATGAACACCAAACTCTCTCAGGTGCGTATAAACCATCGTAGCTCCTGCAGTAATCTAAATAGATGCGTAACTCAAGGAAAAAAATTAGCGCAGCGCTGCAGAATGTCGGCATTGCATCTATTGGTCTGTCATACTTCCTTCGCACTTGGAATCTCCGAGAATACCTGTTAAATGTTCAGCTGCAATTGATGCCCCGCAGGCAACTTCCAATTCTTTGCAATCGTGGTCGACCACCGACCCTCCGTGGGAGCGTGGACCACTTGAGTACACGCCATTTACCACGGTTTCCCCACTTGGCGCCGCAACCATGCACCGATATTCGAATGGGGTAAACGACTGACAATCCCCTGTCTCCTGCTACGGCATCTTGCGCGTGGTGTCCGCTAATCGCCTTATGTCGCCTCTGGGCCGCTGTACACAGAATACGTACCCGACCTACACAGACGTAATGCCACCTGCGTGCCTTCCATCGAATAATAAGCACCATATACAACACGGTTTACTCCTCCGCATTGCCACAGCGAACAGAATCAACCATCTGCTCTCCCAACACCAACAGTGGCGACAACAGCGACACATATCTGCGACTAGTTAAGGACCCATAATGCTCTGCATTTGTCATGCAGAGCATTTCATGCACCAGGATCCCTGCTATCCATCGAGCAAAAGTGCCAACTACTTTAGCGAAATATGGTTTATTCAATCATATAAATCGAACAAATGAATTAAGCGTCCGTAATTTCCTTACACATGTCGCATCATCTGCTCGCAGTGATGTGACATAACGCATCCGCGCGCTTCAACTACTACCTTTTCCAGAAACCTTGTACTTCACCCGCTGTTGCTCAGAACGCATTCCCGATCCCCTCCCAGCAGCTCGCCATACCTGATCCTCATTGCGTCCTTCACCTATGCCTCGGCAACACTCCATACGCCTTCAATAGGGTTCAGTGATGGAGAATATGGCACTAGCCGTGGTAGTATTTCTGTTTGATACCTTTCCTTCTGGAAGACGCTCTCCAGGTCCGTGTGACAATGCGCATTGGCGCTTATCAGAATGCACTGATCAATGAAATGCGATCCCTGGGCATTCAGAATTTCTCGAACCCACTGTGCACACCGTCGTTTGTTGCAGCTGCCACGCAAAACCGCAAAAGTTATCAATGCTTTCCTCTTCATCGCGCCAATTACATGCACATTCTGGCCGTGGTTGTTCGCCAATTACACTGTGTGCGACTCCTATGCCTTGAGCGACCCTTAGTACGATTGCAAAAGAGCTTAAAATCGTCGCGTCTATTCATCCGGCAGCTTTATCTTCTACCTGTAATTGTAACAGTGTCAAGACGAACAATGCGTCGCATTTTGTTCTCCAATTTGTTCATTGATTCCAGGATTGTATGCAACTACTTCCTGGTTATAAGGCGCCCGTCCAGATATATGGGTACCATGGTAACGCTCACCTCCACGTCGTATACTGCTTGCAGCCTCAGGCGAAGAGTGCACAGCGTGCCGGTGGACTCTTCCGATATCCATGCAACAACAGCATTTACATGGCTTTCTGTCAGAGACCGGCGATGAGCCCCCGTATTGCCCACTCGGCTCCGCCGATTTCAACAGGCGTATCCAACAGCGGCACGTGTTCACGTTCACCTGAAGCAAGGAAGTAACGGTCTTCCAATCCTTCCCTTCCTCATACGTTTTCCGTATGCTTTCCCTCACGTTCGGAGAGTGCTACACGTACTGACCTCGTCGCCGCATTCCGTGTGTGCGCAGCGAACTACCGAACACCCACTGTCTAACTCTGTATTCGCCGTCCCTTTGATTGTCATCAAATGGATCAAGCATGAGGCCCCGGGATACATTGTCGTCATGCAGGCGAGACCGCGGATTACCATAGCGCAGTCTATCAGGTCCCAGCCTAAGGACATCGCATGATTTCGAGAAGCCAGTTTGCATGGCACGGCTTGCTACCCAACCGACAATAACACGGCTGAGTCACACCGAAAGCTGATGAAAGCAAATCGTCATCATCGCATGATTGCTATGATGCGGACTTTATCCTACCTATATCCAGACAGTCAAGCGTCACAGCAAAGTCGAACCTGTCCAGACAAGAGATGCGATTCACCTGTGACAGCCCGCCGAAATAAGAGCATGAAACCTATAAACTTAACCGTGTTCTGTTCCTACTATCCATTGGTCTAGCATGCTTGATGCTCTGATTTGCCCCTGGATTGACTCGCATGGCAGAGAGCAGAGAGAAAGCAGCGTTACAACATTTGCTTAATGACCTGGTCTGTCAACGAGCTCAAAGTGTTGTCGCTGCGTTAGCACATTGTTCCTCTGCGTGATGATGAAGGCATCAACTGATACGAGGAAGGTCATGGGCCATCCATGTGCTTGTTAATGGAACACACGACATCGCATACACGGTAACAAAGATTGGACGGCATGAGGCGATTAAATGCCATCGTAAATAGCCGACAACAATCCCGGCACACCGATTCTACGGACACTGAAATTCTCCTTTCAAGTTATTCCATGTTTGGTTTATTTCAATCTAGCTAGCTGTTACATTTGTGTCGTCCGCCGATGAGCAAAACACAGACACATACACATCGATTGACCGATAGCTGATTGGTCCGCTCTTTTTCTTGTACTGATTGGTTCTTTTTCGACTTTTTCATCTGGTGTAACCTACAAGCTATCCATTAAAGATTTGACACGTTCAATCCGGTGTGGGTTCTTATTCACTTCTTGCACGGACTTAGGGTCCAGGTGCGATCCAGCCATACTCGAGTAATACGTATCAGAATTGCGACGGTTGCTACTAGCCATCTTGCGGGACTGTCATGTTTTTGGCCTGATGGTGTAGGCAAACCCTCTCCACGGTCGTGGATGCAGTGGAAAACATCTTTCCAACATAAAATGACTCTCTTTTCTGTGTTAATCCCCTCTATCGTGTTATCCGATACCCATTGGGTTATGTTATTCCGCCAAGCCCTTGGATCAGAAGGACAACGTCAATTTGATGCTATGAACTTGATGGCTATGACCAGTATTGTGCACGTGATCCAGTTGTTTGAGGAAGTGTGAGGAATCCAACAAAGTGTGTGTTCCGCTCGTTATCAGTTGTTCAAGCTACAGCAGCGATGCGGAGAAAGTGTAAATGATTTCATTGCCCGCATTTATCAAGCTACACCGGAATGCCAGTACAATACCATTCATTCAAGTCGGTTTGAAGAAGTCGTGAAAATCCAGTGCCTAATTGGTGGGGTTAAAGAAGATGGTGCGAGGAAAAAAATTATTGTCACAGGAGGAGGAAACCCTTTCCTGCGAAATGGCATGTAACCTTGTGTGTCAAAGGGAAAAGCTAAAATCCCAACTATCCACCTTCAACCCTCCTCAGCCTGTGGAATTTGTAAACAAACTGTCACCACGGTTATCCTCTGAAAACAGGGTACGGAAGTTCGTCTGCTACCGATGCGGAGATCAGCACACTTATCCCACCCAGTGTCCTTATACTCACACAAAGTGCAGAAAGTGCGGAAAACTTGGCCTCCTGGTGCGTGTTTGCCGTTCCCCACGGTCACAAGTCTCGATCAAACCATTGAACTCCGACGACGGTGAGTGCCCAGGTTCCCAGCTAAATTTTATGAACCATATAATTTCAAACTGCGCAGTTATGACGAAAGTGTCTCCATATAGGAGCACGCTTCATGTTAATAACGAACCTGTTTTATTTGAATTCTATACTGGTTCCGCGGTGACATTGATTAGTAAAATCGCGCTCTCATCGTTACCCGACCTGGAACCGACTGATACCGCTTGTAGAACTTATACAGGAGAAGTGATTGATTTACTTGGGAAGTGGCAGGTACGAGTGCAGCCTTAGGGTAGATCACACAGTCTGGTACTTTATGTCGTGCCTCAGGCTCCAGTCAATTTGCTTTGTCGCGATTGGATGCAAATGTTACCACAAGTATTAAATATTATCCACTCCGTGGGGTAGGATACATTTGAATCGGTCCTTAAACGATATCCATAAATGTTTGACGAGCAGCAGTTGGGCAGACTCAATAATTTTAAAGCAAAAATCCATATGTCAGACTCAAGTACACCAACGTTCTTTAAGATCAGAACACTGCCCTATTCCTTACGACCTAGAGTGGAAGACCAGCTGAAAAGTCTTCAAAGAGAAGGTATGATTGTACCAGCCCAATAAGCTGAATGGGCGGCCCCGATAGTGCCTGTACTTAAGCCCGACGGTAACGTACGAATCTGTGGTGATTATAAGCTTACAGTAAATCGAGGTGCCATCATAGACCGTTATCAATTACCGAAAATTGAGGATTTGTATGCCAACTTGTCTTGGAGGAGTCAAGTTCACTAAATTGGATTTGTGTCACGCCTATTCGCAGGTAGAGTTTGATGAGACCTCCCGACGCCTTACGAAGATCAGTACACATTTGGGGCTATTCGAATACACTAGACTGCCTTTCGAGATTAACTCAGCGCCGGCGATCTTCCAAAGGATAATTGACAATATCGTGCATGACAAACCGAACACTTGCGCCTATCTCGATGATATCCTTATCCCAGGTCGCACAGAATAGGAGCACTTGTACACGTTGGACCGCGTGCTGCATAAACACCCTGAACACGGTTTGCGTTTGAAACGATCCAAATATGATTTCCTGGTTGATTCAGTTGCCTACCTCGGTTATAGACTGGACAAGCATGGCTTACACGCGCGGAAAGATAAATTACAACCCATTATTTCTGCACCCTCACCTCGTAACGGAGCCCAGTTACGCTCGTTCGTAGGAATGCTTTCCCATTATCGTTGGTTCTTACCTAATCTTGCTTCTGTTCTAGCACAACTTCACAACTTGCTGAAAAAGATTCTAAGTGGGCATGGGGCAAAGAAGAGCAACAAGCATTTGACAGGGCAAAAGGTCTCCTTGCTTCTTCACCAGTCTTGGTACATTACAACCCCAAAAAACCCTCATCCTACCGTGTGATGCTTCACCTTTTGGAGTCGGGGCAGTGCTGGGACATAAAGTCCACGACGGAAAAGTTCGCTCTATTGCTTTCGCGTCCCGCACATTACAACCTGTTGAGGAAAATTACGCACAATTAGACAAGGAAGCACTGGCCGTAGTATGCGGAGTAAAGCGGTTCCATCAGTACTTGTGGGGCAACCAGTATGAGATACTGACTGACCATAAACCACTGTTATCACTTCTTAGTAAGGAACGAGGTATAGAACAACTTAACCCACCCCGAATGGTACGATGGGCCCTCCTACTTTCTGCTTACAATTATCAAATCCGATACATTGCCGGTCCTCACAATAATGTCGCTGATGCGCTTAGTAGATTGCCACAGAGTAACCAACAGGAGGAAGGAAGTGACGCGCCCTACGAGTTTGTTCAACTTTTGCAACACCTGAATACTACACCCATATCTGGCGACATGGTTAGGAAAGCTACAGACAGAGATCCCATTCTATCGACTGTGAAACGTATGCTGCTGCGTGGCTGAGGTTCGCGAGCCCCTGGTAATCTGCGTCCGTTTTTCAATTGTAGATTTGAGCTGAGCCTGCATGAAGGATGTATCCTACTTTGATCTCGCATCGTTATCCCATTGACTCTCAGGTCAGCTGTACTGAAAGAATTACATGATGCACATCCAGGTATTGTCCGCATGAAAGCCCTCGCCAGATCCTACTGCTGGTGGCCAGCGATTGACCGAGACATCGACGCACTTTTGAGTACTTGTAACACATGCCAACAATATCAAAGAGATAATCCAACATGCCCAATTCACCCTTGACAGTTGCCCGACAGCCCATGGGAACGTGTCCACGCCGATTGCTTTGGCCCGATCGAAGGAAAAATGTTGCTACTTTTAGTAGATGCGTACTCCAAATGGATTGATGTGCACGTTGTTGCAAACGCTACTGCAGAAGCTACAATCAATGGCGTATGCTCTAGTCTATCTACACATGGCATACCGAAAACATTAGTCACTGACAACGGTCCGCAATTTACGAGTGCAGCGTTCAAAAAATACCTGCAGAGCAACGGCGTTCACCACATGACTTCCGCACCGCACCATCCAGCGTCAAACGGTTTAGCTGAAAGAGCGGTCCAAACCGTGAAAGCTGGTCTTCTAAAGCAGCGTAATGGCTCGTTACGAACCAAACTTGACCGATTCTTGTTTGCATATCGAACCACACCGCTAGAGTCTATCAGAAAGAGCCCTGGGGAGGCAATGTTCGGGCGTCGACTACGTACGAGGCTAGACCTACTTTTTCCAGACCCTCGTCAGACCAGGCGTTGCCAGCAACAACGTATGCATGAAAGTGGACGCGTACCGGTTAGGCCCCAGTAGTCGATAGTGGAACGTGATGTTTACACGAAACTACCACATGAGCAGTTATGGCAGACTGGCACCGTGCTTACGAGCTCAGAAACGGAGGTCGAAATACAACTAGAGAGTGGAGAGACAGTACGCAGGCACAATGATTTCATCCGGCCCCGCACCCCAGTCACACCGTACCCTGGGGAAGAGAAAGTAGATAAATAAATAAATAAATCTTTTATTCTCAACAAGGTGAGGCACGCCTTTACAGGCGTGATCATTTTGACATAACCATGCATGATCAAGAATGTGCAAAAATCCTATTAGTTTGCCATAGCAGTTTGTGTTTGTGTAGGGGGTATGTATGTACGTCATTGTGTGTGTATATGTATGTAGCTGTGTATTGTGTGCTTGTAGTTGTGCTGCTCCAATCTTCAATGTTTGACATCGTCATCAATATGCGAGTAGGAGATTGGTGTCCGTAGGCTGGATAGAATTATCCGGATATCCACGGGGCAGTGACTTTATTTTGTGTCGAGTCACGACCGCCACATCACAGTGTTGTTAAGCAGACATTTGTAGCTTTTTATAGGGAGAACGCTTGCCAGGCGAAACCCACCACGTCCTGGTTCCAGAAGATCTGGAGGAGACAAACAAAAAGCAAACGGAAGAAATCGAGCAGCCGATTGCTATTCGGAAACCGCACCGCTTACCTAAGCCGATAGAACGTTACATTTCACAACTGTGATTCTATCTGTCACGTGAGGGGATGTTACATGTGTGTCGTCCGCTAAACCGCTGAGCCGATGAGCGAACCCAGACACATACAGATCGATTGACCGATAGCTGCTTCGTCCACTTTTTTCCTTGTGCTGATTGGTTCCTTTTCGACTTATTCATCTGGTGTAACCTACAAGCTATCTATTACATTTT
Organism: Dicrocoelium dendriticum; assembly: GCA_944474145.2. NCBI lineage: Eukaryota > Metazoa > Platyhelminthes > Trematoda > Plagiorchiida > Dicrocoeliidae > Dicrocoelium > Dicrocoelium dendriticum. The sequence goes on from OX104062.1 coordinate 52,115,305, forward strand.
TTGACACGTCCCATCCGGTGGTATTCTTATTCAGTTCTTGCGCGGACTAAGGGTCCAGGTGCGATCCAGCAATACTCAAGTAATAAGTATCACTAGCCTAAGTAGCCGGGTATCTTAGTGAAAAGTTGCGCTAGGCTTTATGATTGGAATTGTTATCCGATGACATTCATCGCCACATGCCCTGTAGTCATGGTTACCAGGTCAACAAACAGTGTGTTCCCATATCACAAGTATAGATTGCATATGACGTCCCTTATCACTTTCCGATTGCGTCTACACACTGTCGCACCAGGGGTCACAAACTGCAGGGGAGTGTATCAGTGTACGGTCGCGAACGGTCGCGGCAAACATGTACACATTATGGGCGCCAGGACCAGCGAAGCATTGATAGGTTTTGCTGCTTAACTTCTGAATGCAAAATAGTGGACACTATTGCTCGATCGATAGCAGGGATCCTGTTGCATGAAATGATCTGCATGGCAAATACAGAGCATTATGGGTCCTTAAACAGTCGCAGATATTTGTTGCTGTTGTCGCCTCTGTCGGTGTTGGAAGAGCACATGATTGTCCACAAGTACCGAGGAGTTGAGCTTCGAATATACTACCACTCATTCAAGAATACATTCATTCGCTTGAGACTTGATGCGACAAGTGGTTGATGACATTTTAAGCTCCACGGTCAAGTATCATATGCCGCGGTCGCTTGACACCCGAAGTATCTATCCAACGTAAGAGCGAATGCATCTGTGTACACCGGTCTACCCGTGACCTTGGAAGTAGCTACTCTTGTACGTTTATCTTCTTAGAACAGTGTAAGTAGCAGATAGCACGAGCCACAATCCTTAACTAACATCTCTCAAAACCTGCATACAATCACATGTACAGTTGAACGACTTAAAATCCTTAGTCGTCCCATCCTGGAGTATCACAGCATACTCGGAGGCAATATTGGGAAATCAGACAGAACATCGATAGAAAGCCTTCAACGGTCATTTACTAAGCAGGTATTTGGAAAACATTCTATCATCAACTCTCGGGAGCGATGCCAGCAACTCTATGTCGACCCGCTTTGGCTGAGAAGACGAAAATAAAACTGGAGACTGCTACACAATCGGATTCATGGCAATACCCATTGCTCTACGGAGGTCGTTCTCCCTTATTACTCCGCCAAGCTTCAGAACTCTGTTCACATCACATATCCGCCTGATATTAGGGTATGGGCTTCCAGCTACCTATGCTCTCTTAAAATCTGAATGCGACTTGTGAGAAAGAATTCAGAGGCGTGGATGGAAATCCATCATGGATCTTCGTGGTCTTGCTTACTCTTTTTAACCCAGCAAGCTGAACACATTCCTAATGGATTATCGTCGGCGCCGTGGAGATCTTACCTACACCAGACAGATCCTAAGAAAAGAACTTTGCAGTGAGGTACAAAAGCACTTTCTGCTCCACCTGGATGGCTGGACGCCGGGCCACAAGTGGAAGTTATACAAAAGCCGAATACTTCACCTCTGTTCGGAGACTGCCCTATCAATTTGTGTAGTGAATGGTTGAGACAACCTACCGGAGATCATTGCTGATGCACAGACAGAAGGAAGTTTTGAACGGCTGCTTGACTGCCCTCTGATGAGTACCGCATGGCTCTGCTGCTCCTACTGCAACGGCGACGATCCTCAGAGATATGCCGCTTCGCAGCCAGTTGCGTCAAACCTGCACTGAATCGGAATCGACGGAGCTGACAAAGGTCTCCCCTCCTCTTCTCTTCCCACCAATGAACCAATGGACCTTAACAAGGAAGCACAATTACACGCGAGACATAGGTAACAATGTCCTTACCCTGATTATACCAGGATGCATGGCAAATTTGCGGTTTAACTTCCACCATATAGGCTTCACTGTGGAATCAGTTGCCATCCACCATCAGGTCGTGTGAGACCGTGCAATCCGTTCGTATTAAGTCGCGAAGCTACCTATACATTGAAACCATTATGTCATTTTTCGTGAGAAGATCATTTGAACATTCATTCACTGAAAGCCCAGATAACGTCCACGTGGTATAATACCACCACTGCACGCAATGTAATTAGTCCTCAGCGTCTACAACATGGTCAAAGTGAAATTTGCCTCCTACCATCGCATAAGATAAACGTGTGGGGCAAATACCTTGCGTGGATTGCAGACACATATAAGAAGATAACTTGATATGGTTCTTGGAAGAGCATGACATCACCTGTGCATATGTGTCCTGGGCCAAATATTGTCACAGTTTTTACTTGGCTAGAAATATGCCCATTAATATCGGTTTTGTTATTAGTATTATTATTATTATTATTATTACCCTCATGCGGGATATTGTTTCCACCAGGCAATACTAACCTGGAGCCTAAATGTGACACTGGTACCGTGCACTTTGTATCGATCACATATTGTGTGCTCGATACGTCACGGACTGCTCGAACAAGCGCTGGAAATTTGCCACAGGGTCAGAATATGAACCAATGGTAACTCTTCCCGACAAAAGCTCTGTTAAAGGGCTACTGAGGGAGAACGCTCAAACACCTCATCCTATGTTGACCAGCTACAGTCAGTGTTTCTAGCACTGACACTCTCATCCTTGTCTGCCTTCCGGTAACACCAATGTGTTAAGCTACTCTGGTGCATAACTGTCCCTTATAGATGCACACATCTAGCCTTGTGCTTGCATGCAGGGAATCCCATTGGCTAATGTCACATGACCAGTGAGAGTGGCACTGATAGTGCATGCATGTAACCCCTCAGGGAGAGAAGGAATTGGTGTCCTCGTGAACTTGAGTGAACGACACGTTATGTTGATACTTTAACAAGCTTACTTATTAGTACTATGCGTGAAGTTGCCTGTAAAATGTCTAGATGATCAGACATAGCCATCAGGTCGACAGAATGCTGAGGCCTGTTTCCGCATTAATAATGTAGTGCATTGCTAGAGAACCTGGGCGGTCGCATATAATTATTCGTCCATCCTTTCGATCTTGTTCATCCACTGTGTTCAGATTGCGATAATCTCGGGATGCAACCAGACTTCAAGTTAGCCAGTGATATTCTCATCGTTGGGACCCCGTCCATTTGCACTGCGAACACCAAGCTACTAATGTTGCGTAGGGACTGTATTGTTCCTCATTCGCACACTGCTAACTCGGCTAGAATTTTATTATGGACGCAGGCACGAACTTACGACGAATTACCATAACTTATCCGGTAAGCCAGCATTGAGACATTCCATTGCGAAAAGTTGATCTCGTGTTTGCTATCACGAACGTCCTTTTCAAGTCCCCAGTTCTTGGAGGCGAACTCATTATCTGTGTGATCTCGATGTCACCATTTCGAAGATCTACAGACTTGTCTCTACTGCAGGAGTTCATCACTATGTGTAAGCTCGGACGCTGACGGCACGAAAATGCACTCGGTTTAACCGCTTTGAAACGTCTCCACCAGAGGCAGACTGTATGATAAACTGTTTGGGAAATTTCTGGGGGATCCGAACAACCTCCTCTGGTGGCGTAAGTAAACCGAGGTCCAGCTAGTGTTTGCATAGCGCAATTCAAGTTTGCCGCTCTACCGAGCACTGCTCGCTGAGTTCAGTGGGTCAGGGACGGGGGCGATAGGCGTCAATCACTGTTCCACTCCCAACTCAGGCTATCTCTACCTGATGAGCGCGAACAAGCACGAAACGCGTGGTAGTGTGCAGGGGTGGAAGAGAGACATTGAAACCCTGCACTACAGGTGCATTCTCAATGAGCTGGATGGCAGATGTTGACTTCCAAGTCAACCGAGACTCCAACTGAGATTGCGTGTCGCGATCCAATACATACGGCAGTTGCTCCAAATCCCGACAACCAAATTCTAACTGCTGTGCCAAGCAATACTCACGGATCTCAGTGGTCTATTGATCAAAGAGTAGGCCGGTAACCACTAGAACTTGTGTTCAACTCTCCGCTCAGGCTATCACTACCGTGAGTTCTAACGAGGACGAAATCCATCGTGGGGTGTCAGTATTGGGAGTGAGTAGCCCCGAAACCACTCCACTGCGGATCCAGTCTGAGTGCTCGGATTGACCGAGTTCCGATCAGAGATTGAGTGTCGAAATTCGGATTCACGATGGCTACATCAAGACTACAAACCGACCTCCGCTTTGCTTCAGTTTGCTTCACTAAGAAGTCAGGGCTTACGACACTACTACTGCAAATGCACTGCTGCGAATTGCTCACATTCATGCTGAATTGTGGTAGGATTAACTGGGAGAAAATGAAGCGACCTACTCATACGCAAGGGTAATAGGGAGTGCACGTGGGAGGAATTGGAATCATTGCAACTAATTTCACTCAGATTATGAACGCACATGTGCCTGCTGCTTCGTACTTTCTCCAATACTTGGCACTCGTTATGGCATAATGTTGCAACGCAGTGGAGATTGAGCTACGCGTTATCACATCTAGGTACGTAAGTACTTCAGAATTTGCTGTCTTTCGTGTGACCCAGTGGTCTTCGCCACCGATGCCTAAGAGTCAGGTCGTGGGTCCTGACCAAGGCGGCCAGATGTAGTGCGCATTACTGGTGGTTCACAGAAGAATTAAATGCGAGCTTCCAGCGCTTCTCCGCACGCATCGCGGCTGTCTGGCTGGGTTTAGGTGCGACGACTTCAACTTTGATCTACACAACATACGAAGCAATCGTTTGGGCTGTGACCTACTGTGGTTCTAAGGTACACAGAATCGATTGAGGTACCTGACCAGTTATTTCTAGATATGTTGCTGCCCGCATCCACTAGCGTTAGAAGACAGACGGCAATAAGCGCTCTAGGCGCGGTATCACTTGGACTTCTGAATCAACTGATGTGCCCACTGGTGGATAATCCCATGAGAGTCGCTTTCCCCCGTGCTCCATATTGCTACAACACAACGTAAGCTAACCTCCATTGGTGCAGATAACTTCCGCCACAGGTCGGCTCTGGCAGAGACCAAGATATTTGTCTTGCTTACTGGTTCGCCGCTAATTGCTGAGCAAATCTGCCTTACTCAGTAACGTGTAACCCTGCCGAAGCTCACTTGTTATTGCGCGTGATTGCTGACGTATAATCTACTGCGATCGAGAAACGCACCTAACGTGTTCCCGGCTCTTCTGAGCTTGTGTATGTCCAACCTTACAAATCACCTGCGGCACTCTGCCGCCACATTCTTGAGCTGGAACCGAACGAGCGTACGCGTTCATCCTTCCATTATGACATCATGCGCGCAATGTTGTTGGGATATCAACTGAGCCCAGCTCTCGACACTAACCACTTTGCATTTGCACTCGGCAGAGTGTACTGTTTTCCATTAGTCAATCCAACTGTGTACAAATCCAAGGTGACGAGTCGACAGCGAGCAAATTGAGCATAGTGGCACTCACCGAAAAGACAGGTTAGGTAGTGACTGCGTCCCTTCTGCGTAAGGAGACTTGGAATCAACTGCATTCATGGTGTGACGTCCATACGGATATGGCACAGCCGAAAACTCATTGGTGCTATTGTTTTTGAACTCATGCCCATGCTTAACAAAAAGTCCAACTAGCGAAAGGAGTTTTTTCGATACTTTTCATCAGGCCGTTACGATTATGAGAAAGAATCAGGCAACCCACTATGTTAATTGAAGTTGGATGGAAGGCTGTTAAGCTACAATTGGTTGAATGAGACTGAAACGAGAATTAGTCACCATATGAAGCAGTGAATTAGATCGATACTTAAGTTGGTTCATTGGGAGCAGGCCTCACAGCTGAGGGTACGCTACCAGTGTTCGACATCTGGGGAAACGCCGTGGGACTAAGACAAAAGGAGGACTGGTACTGGAGTTCTCTGCTTGCACAATTCAGGCTGCATCAGTTTACTAGCGATTGCTTTAGCCGTCTTCAAGAGACCCTTCCGGATGATCTAGTGGAACGGGGTAAAACGCTATAAACGCATCTGCTATCCTAATTTCATTGCTGCTTAGGAGCAATGCTCCATTATGGCACTGTCGATGCATCTGGCCTTGGCTCTTCGTAAAGACGTTTGGTATTGTTTTGCTACACGTTTTGACAAGCACCTGGTCATGTGTCCGAGATATATTGCACAATGGGCGCTAGTAAATTGCTACAGTATATATGGTTTGGACCGGACCGGCAGTCCGTCCTTGAGATGTATAACAAAGGGCGCAATCCACGCTCCTGCAAGTGGCTAAGGTGTTGCGTAGGTTTGGTCACTGCAATTCAACTCATGGGCGAAATATACTTTGAGTGGAGCTGAGAAAAACACGTCTTTTTCTGGTACGGTCTTGACGGCTTTCTGGTGCACAAGGATCGTTGCGTGTTTTCAGATAAGTGTAACTGGGTACCTGTTCTCTTGCGATGGAGTCCCCTCAAGACCGCCTCTTACTGACGTTTTCCTCGCGGAAATCGAAGGCGGACTTGCAGCCGCTTTCACATTGCAACATTCATACCGCAGATGCATTGAGGATAAAGGTATACTTGCGATTTGAATGTAGCCATACCGCATTTCAGCAATGCATATTCGTCGTTGCATTTCAGCAGTATGAGGGAAAACTCGCCTTTTTGGACGTATTGTTGAAGCGACAGAACGATGGCTCTCCAAGTGAGAAATATTTTCTCGGGAATCTGTTGTTCGGCCAATACACACACTTTGTAAGTTTTGTACTTCTGCAACACGACCGGAACGTAATTCCTTGCTTGCATTATTGAGCCTCAAGCATTTGTAGTCCGGAGACGCTGGATGACGAGAAGGATTAAATCTTCAGCATATTGCCAAAGAATTGCTATTTATTAGCTACCTGCAATTTGGGATGGTTGTAAATCACAATCCGATAAATCGATTCGTTGTCTGGATTCATTGAATTCCCTAAATCCTCTCCGCTGGTCACGTGAAACAACATGGAATAAGGTAAGAAGACCTACCGAAATTATAACGAAGCTGAATTTAATTCATATAATTAATGCATTCCTAAGTGTTCATTTTGTTACACATCTAGAGCTCGACTAGTCCAGAAGTTGAAGGTAATAATGGATTATCTGCTGGAACGCAGATCCACTCGTTAGTGCTTCAATTAGCTAACGGTAGATGAGGCCAACACGCCTCCTGGGAACTTGTTACCTTTGCCGACAACTGGATGCAATGAACGCATTTCTGCCTATATACGAAACTCACGATATCGCAAGCAAACGGAATTAAAGGACCATGATTGAGTGTGGGCCAACAGAGAATCGACTCTTCTCATGTGTACAAAAGGTCTGAAACCGACTGGAGCATTATGAGTTCAAACGAGTTTAGATACCCGGATGCTAATGATTGCTGTGCTGTTTGCAGGAAGCATTGAGTGTTACGTGCCATTTCCCCATAGGCTGCTGTTGACGTTGAAGTGAGCCTGGGTAAGCTCGGTCGCACGGCATGTATTGAAATCAGGTAAATCTCGGCAATCTCTGTCTGAAAATTCTAACCAAACCCGAAGACTATCGTAAACAGAAGCGTTACAGACGAACAATTGTTACTATGTATATGAATGAATCAACTTAATCTCTGAGTGACGTTAGGCTGGATGCACTAAAATGTATTCAAAGTCAATATTAGCGAACATATATGTTTTCGATAATTCTTCATCAAGCTAGTACAATTATACACTAATTACATCGATTAGACAGACGACTGAATCGTTAAAACGGGGTAAAACATGTGTTCGCTAACACTGACTTTGATTACTTTTATGGGTTTCTTTAAAATATATTTGAGCCTAGATGTGACGAAATTCTACCTATACCATTCAACTCTCCCTACTACTCTTCTGTAAAATATATTTGTTGGGAACTTCGTAGTGATTTATGACAGTGATAGCAGCAACTGAGTTGCTTTGGAAAAAAATGACATTTACTTGTAGAACAGAATTCTTTTCGGTATATTGAAATGGGAACTAAGTTAATTCACCTCGCGTATTCGCATTTAAGATTTTACTTGTGGTGTTGATGCTTGACCCGGATCTACCTGCCCGTGCTCGTTTGGGTGCTCGGAATAGGACTGGTTGCAACATATTTGACAGGTCTAACCCGCTTACTACGCTCACGCGATTGCATACCACTAGAGATTCCTCCCACCTAAGCACCCATTTTTGTGTTTTTGCCTGTTATTCCCTATTGATGCTATCCAAAGGTACCTCAGTGATTTCATTTCATATGTATGATGTACGTTCGCTACCGCAGTACGTCCTCGTGTGGCACTGTACTGAGGACAGTTACTTGTCGACAGGAACATGCGTCGCCCGTTCCCCTCTCCTCCCATTATATGCAGTTCCCCTAACGGTTTGATCTGTGTGCATAGGTGATGGGGTATTGCATGGAATTTCAACAATGTAGATGATCACTTTATGTTAGGACCTTCAAAGCCACATTGTTGAATGCAGCGCTTGGTATTTCTGAAAATCAACTGTTTTCCTTACTTCCTGATTGCTTTTCAAGGATGGTTCGTTACAGGGAGTCCCTACTGTCGATACTGTCTCACCAACCTCTTCGGGTAGCAGCTATAATTTGGGTGCTTGCCCGCATCTTTTTGCCGGTTCTTCTACATATTCGCAGGTGCACAGTGTTCGCCTTCTATGAAGAAGGATGAGACGATTCCAGCATAAGCGCATTTTGAGTGACCGGAACTGCGATCAGGTCCCATATCTATTTGTCGGTTTAAGACATATCCCCGTTTCATAGTTTCCTCTATATTCGTTCATCAGATAGCCAATTAATGATTCGATGCTTCTGCAAGTTTTCAAATATAACCTTAACTTTATCGCCTATTAGGAGATACGTAAACAGTGCCAAAGCTTCCCTATCTTACACATTTTTACATATACAATATGCCACTTGACTGGAACTTCCGAACTATTCGACAGTAACTAAAGCTTATTAACGGCCTCCAGTTAATATATTTCATCAACATATTTGCAGGCGCACTGACACTTATGACCACATAGTAATACACGGTTGTTAAATGTGTGGTTTTGGGTGGAATTTAAAGATTGGCTAAAATTTTCACTATTATTGCTCTAGCTTACTGAGCAAGTCTTACAAATTCGCGCTTTCTATTTGGCCTGACGAAGTTCCCGTAGCGTGTTTAAAACATTGCCTTGAATTCTGCCGCGACGATGCACACCCACACCAAACAATCGCTCAAAAATTTTCCCATCGTGCTTGGTTGACCTCAGGCGAACGGCACGTTACCTTCTGCTCTAGTTTGCATTTGTCCCGGTTTCCTTAACTACGGAACACGTGCTTCCTACACGTCTATTATCCACAGCTGATTTTCTTCATTCACCTGAAACTGTCACGTGATAGGCAATGAATAGTCAGTATCAGATCCATCTCTCCCACTAAATCGTTGGATCGATCGATGGGTGCGCTATCACTCCAGCGCTTCAGTGAAGACTACAACTACCTCCTTATTCGCAAATCGGTAAGGATTGATGTGTTCATATCACTGTTTGAGCTGCCATCATATGCAAGGGGCTGTATTCATCCCTAATTTGTCCATGTGGTCTTTTCTAAAGCCTCAACAGTGAGCAACCACACAGATGGCACACACTACGATAATCAATGTGGCATCATAGCAATTTAGAAGTTTCTGCCTCAAGCTCCTAATGGCTCGCATTACTTGCTGATGAGAAGTTGCCATCCATCTCCAAGGTCATGGAATCTATAGTTGTGTTATCTGGTAAACTGTAACATCATCACGCAAGAGTAGCACGGTTTCCGTCGACAGCGGTCATGTACAACGAAGTTACTAATCACACGCAGTAGTTGGACCGAGGCACCTGACGCTGGTGAAGGCGTTGATATGATCTAGCTGGATTTTTCCAAGGCTTTCGGTCGTCTAGACCATCGAATACTACGCTCCAACCTCCAGCAGTACGGGATCAATGACCCTCTTTCAAACTGGATTGCCAACTTTCTACTTCAACGGCAATTAGTGGTCAGAGTACGGAGCTCTTATCAGACCCAATACAAGTCGAGTGTGGTGTGCCGCAAGGCTCAGTTCTATGTTCACGTTTGTTTTTTGGTGTTTGTTAATGATCGCGCACAGGGAATCGCTTCTAACTTTCTAACGGTTGCCGACGATATTAAGATTCGGCGCAGGATCTAGGCGAACGCTGAGCAACATGTACTTCAGAGTGAGCTATAACATCATACTTTCGGTAAATTGCATGCATGACTCCTGAGTGGAGATTTACAACAATTTGCCGAGAAGCGGCGAATGCCCCGGCATAATAATAATCATTGGTTTTAAGTAGACTTCAAAACGTTTGGGCGGAACCGCTTCCATCGTCACCATGTGTTTGTGTAATCCGACACTGAATTTATGAAATATCAGGTTGCGGGAATCGTGTTAGGAGGGCTGGGGGAAGCTCCCCTCATATATGTATCATATACCATCAGTGATAATCGGAGGGCGGAGAAGCAGATATCCGAGATGTCGAGTTTGGTGAAGCTGAGAGTTGATAAGTATTTCGCCGAAGCCGGATATATAAATCCCCGATTGTTTAAGATAATTGGATGGTGGTAAATTTCGCGTGTTTTGGGGAATTGTGCGCTTATATAATTCGAGATCACTGATGCGTTATTTCCGGAGCCATATTTGTCGACCTTCAGCTGGTGCGTACGCGCCATCCGGTCGGTGTCACAAATTCCGACATCCATGACGTGCATCGATGATCCCTTCACTGCGAGTATATCTGGTTTGATGAATGAGGTCGCTGTTGGAATTCTTGGTTTGAGAACGACGTTCACTGTTCGTTTGCGACGTTTTTGGCAATTTGCTCTGCAATGACATTGTGGCGTTTACATCGTGCTTCATGGTTGATGCTACATGATTGTAGGACATGATACAGAGTCTCCTTTTGTCCACAGTTGCCGCGAAACAGTAGCTCGGATTGAGTCTCAGGCGGTCGTCCCCTTGCGCATCGTACTTTTGTAGAGAGTGACCCACATCGAAGCTGTATTGCTCGCAAGAACAGTCCAGGGAATATCCTAGTCGGATTCCGCAGCCAGTGATGTGCAGCGGATGTGGTGACCACTCCCCGGAGCGGGCACAAGTCTGCTGAGCTAAATAGCTCGTCTTTCCTTGCTTCTGCAGTTGATATTTTATCCATCACCACACGGTTGCCGATGGTAATATTGGAGCGCACCAGTCGATGAATGGAGCCAGCTGCGGGATCTCGGATGACCCAGCTAGTAATTGGGTGTGCATTATTAGGATGTCGTTCTAATCGGTCCTTCCGTAGCTGTGGAATAGTGGCGGATAAGCAGGGTATACCGATACCAATGTCCCCGATTGAGGCGTGGAAATAAGCCAGATTTGTGTCAGTGGGCAACCGGAGCCATTTTCTCACATTTTCTCAAACAAGCCTGTCCATGCGTTTTAGCGTCTGTTTGTGGACAACGGCCAAGCAGAGTTTATGTAGATGCCTTGGAAGCAGGAACGTCTTCAGAAGCTGCAAGCGCTGGTAGGGTTTTAAGGGCGCTTTTGTAACTTCTTCCAGTTGAGCTCGTAACTCGCGGGTGGAATTTGGCGGGAGCATACCTTTCCAACTAAAAGGCAAGCCTAACATGGTGAATTTCTTTTCTGGCTGCAGGGAAGGAATAATAAAATCTCCATGGTGTATCAATAGTCAACCCAAAACTTGCTGCAATTCAATGTCAGTAAATGCAAGGTGCTTTCCATCCGACACCAGAGCAACTACTCATACCGACTCAAAACGAATATACCACAACACTCAACTCTAGAACGTGACTTGGGTGCCCTGGTTTAAGATGACTTGGGTTGCTCCAGGCAATCCGAAAAGGCATTGACGACTGGGAACCAACACGTCGGGCTTTTGCGACGGACGTTTGGACAAATAAACAGTTCCATATTTCGAAAAATGTGTAGTGCGTATGTTCGCCCCTATGTCGTATAATCAATTCAAGCTTGGCATCCATGGCTGAAACACGACCATAATACACTGGAGCAACCACAATGCCGGGCATCTAAGAACGTAATTGGAATGAGCAATCTTTCATAAGAGGAGAGGCTGCAACGATTGGGGGTATTCAGTGGAAGCTCTGGCAGACTATGTGGTGACCTGATTATGATATACTTGATTCTACGTGACTGAGATCATGTGCACCGCCCTTGACTACAACTCAGCAGCAATGCAAACCTGAGGGCCATTCATTGAAACTCGCTGTACAGTAAAGCCGTCTGGAGTGCCGCAGAAATTTCTTTTCCATTCGTGTCTATCACCCGTGGAATACTCTCACAGCATCGATCGTCACTGCACTGACACTAACAGTATTTAAAAGACTGTTGAATGACGCACTCATCGAATTACACTTTCTCACTTAGCACTACGTCTCCCTTCTACACCTGGAGTTTACCATGGAATTATTTTCTGTTAACTGCGAGTGCTGTGAATCTAAGCGTATGGCAGAACTACAGCGGAGCAAACGATAAGTCCGTATTTTCATATTTAAAGTACTAACTGTTTTCTTATTATTATTATCATCCTCAATATGGTTACGTCGATATCCCCACCAACCAGTTAACGGGACTTGTAAAGCAACGTCTCTTAACTCGTATAAATTCATTGTTCATTGTTCAAAATAACCGTGGTAATGTGACCAGGTGGGCCGCGGATCAGTCTTAAATCGTTTATCCCAAAACGAATGATCCGCTTGATAGTGTCAACATTCCGAGATCAAATTGCTTCCACTGTTCGATATCGATACCTTGTCCTTTGAATGTGCTGCCACGACAAACGCTTGCCTACCCACGCCTCTCCCCCCAGATGTAAGATGCAAACACTTGCTCCGCATGTACACTGTAAAAGTATTAGATGCTTCCTTGGTGTTATAATTTCACAGAGGCTTCTCTCTCACTTTGCGATACCAGCGTTCTACATGGGCTTACTCATATATCACATCAGCGGAGGTGGGTACACCATGCAAGTTAATAGTGACTGGTGTGGGATCTCGACCGAATTATCCGACTTCACCTTTTGTTCCCAACTTGTTTTCGGCGTGAATTGTCCGCACCTTTGATCTGCCTTTCAGCGTGGCCTCAGCCTCGGGACTTTGCAAATCTACGCAAACCTTCCTTGTTCAGGTCTTCTTCACTTCGCTTCCTTTTGCATGTGATCTACCGGTGAATCCTGGTGATTATGCAATATTCGGGGTCAGTGGCCATACTGGAAATGTTCCAGTCCCTTTTGATTCACGCAGTTAGCAAAGGGAGAATGCATTTTTCAGCCTCCTGACATGTGGCGTACGTCGCACTCGACGTTTCTTCCCCAACTACTTATTAGACCGCGTTAAAATGATGCGGAAGTCCTGGTATGCTCCACATAAGTTGTAAGCTTAAATGGTGCTTCCCATGGCTCCAAACAGTAGCTAGTCAGAGAAGAACGTGCTCAATGCCAACGAAATCCATCTATGCCACGCCCTTACAACCCTGGAAGTATGAGCTTACTCAAAGTCAAAAGCTGCTATCGCGTCATCACACAGAGGCTGTGCGAAGGGAAATATGCTTATCTTGACACATTTTGATGGTAGATTAATGGTTCGCGCTGTCCTGATCAACTTCGAAGTGAGCACCACAAAGCACTCAAACTGCGCTGTTTGTGACCTCTTCGTAGTTATCTACCTATGTGAAGTTCTCGCCGGGTATGGCTCCTATCGAGATTGTCCGACATTTTGTAACGCAGCCAATATCACTAGACATAACAAATTAGCGGGCCAGTAAGTAGTTCTTACTTCCCCCTATCCGTATTCTCAGAACCATCCCCTGCACATTCGGAACAGCTACTGTTAAAGAGAGTTACAAACAACTTTCGTACATTGCTATTCTCTTTCAAGCTCAACCGTTATCTATCTTACAAACTGTTTTTAAGCTTAAATTCAGTGTGTCACTGAAGCAAAATAACTGATCAATAAGACTATGTGATTGGTCTGCTTGATACGAGCTCGGGGGAAGTGGCGTGACTGCCAATGTTACTCGTGTTTGGTTTGGGGCCAATGTAGGGTTAAAGTATGGACGAGTGTTTCTGTGTACATGGGTCCGGGTCATTGAGGCGAATTTCGATCGCCTCTGCTGTCAACAGCAGGCGGTATCTGACTGCCCGTGTGTAACGACCTGGGACACAGTAGATTGGTGTGAATACCCCATGCGCGTAAGCTTCACCTCAACACCGATTGTGCCCCAAAAGCTTAAAGACGGAAGATGTCGGTCGCGGACATCCTTCTGTGTGTACAATTTCTCTTGCTCGTGTCGAGCAAGGTATGTTGGGAAACGACCAGGCGACTATCCGTTAGGGCTCGAGAGCATTGCCGAGCTTCGCTCTACAGCGGTGAGAGGAAGAATGTAACGATTACAATGTTGTCACACCTAGCAGACTCCGACCTTCAAATAAATTCGCATGATGCATTCACACCAGTCTACTGTGTCCCAGGACATTACACACGGGTAGTCAGATGCCGCCTGCCGTCGAAAGCAGAGACGATCGCAATTCGTCTCTATGACCCGGACCTATATACACAGAAAAACTCGTCCATACTTTAACTCTACCTTGACTCTAGACCAATGCGAGTAACATTGGCAGTCACGCCACTTCACCCGCCCTCACAACATTCAGACCAATCACGTAGTCGTATCGAGCAGTTGCTATGCTTCGTTGACTCACCGAATTTATACGCTTTTTGTCTATTCTAACCTTCTTCGTCGTGGTTTTATTAGCCTGATAGTGAAACCCTGAAAACAAGCTTGTTCGCTACTTTCTGTTTCTGATGTCTTATTCAGGCATTATTTCTCATTGTTTTGTAGGATAGCAAACCTAATCACCTAATTGATCGTTGGAATATTCTAACCTAGATTCGCTTAACATTCAAGCTTTAGTACTAGCCTTCATACCGATTATCCTGGCTAAGAAGACAACCCAATCCTGAGCACCAAACCTTGTGCAGTGGTTTCGTCAGTCGCGATCAGCATCGAACGGATGGTGAACAGCCTCAGAGCAATATGATATGATTTCACATGTTCAAGATATACGCTAGCAATCATGAGGACCGATGAGTATCAAGCGCCTTCCGAAGCAGACAGTCTGAGTGTGCTTCAAAAAGAGGTAACCGGTAGGTTGACCTTTTGCGAAGCACACAGGAGTTTGGGTTCATCCATGTCATCTTTGATGTACAATGCCTACGTGCGAGCCCATGTTGCACACGCTATCTATGCTTAAACAGCCTTAGCTTAATTGTGACCTCACAATGTCTGGTAATGAAGAATACCAAATGTGTTGCACCACCTTTTGCATCAGGAACGGTTGCAGAAAACCGGGTTGTTCAATGTGCGCTGCTGGTGGTTACGCGGAGACCTCATAATGGCACACCAAGCACTGAGCGATTCCGATCACGTAGGCCGCCACCGTGTGAAACTCAGCTCGGACACCAAACTGAGAGTTAATTTCTTGAAATTAAGCCACAATACACAGTAGTGCAGATTGTCGATGGACTTACTTGTCTTTTCGAGTCTACCAACCCTAGAACGAGCTTCCAAACACAGTTATTTGTACCCCTCCCTAGCCTTTCGAAAACGGTTGGATAACGAATTGAACTCGCCACACTGGGTTACATAAACGGGCGTTCCGGAATATACTCAAACTAAGTTTTCGGAATTACAACCCACAGTGACGCACGCAAAATCTGTGCAGACGGGTGAGCAATCCGATTGTAATCTGCTCGAAATACTAGCGTTAACAACTTATTAAGCCGTGTTGCATGTTACCAACTCATTTGCACAATCTTGCTTCTAATCTACTATTATCCTGTTCCATCATCGATGAACATTTCAACTTGGTCGCATATGAAGACTTGCAATTTGTAATTCCACTTCTGCACAACCACGGGACCGGTTAAACTTGTCTCACTTTACCCATCATAAACCACTTACATACTAATGCACTCGTTTCCTCAGAGTTCGAACGGCGTCCATGGCCATTAACACAGGCACGTTGGACGACTACTGACGCTGTAACCAACCTCCGGTGCAACATCAAACAGCAAATGTGGAATCTGTATCCTTTCGTTTATACAGTCTGTGCGAGCTCTTCGGTTTACCTTGTTTTTGCACAAATCGCAGCCAGAGCGCCACACCGGACTGTCAATCACAGGTTCCGCACCACATGTCACTCATTGTTTCCACCTAAAACCACATTCCTGCCAGCTGTGTACGCATTTCCGGACTAACAACATTGCACACGCTTGCCTTATTGAGTCTGTTCCATGTATGGTGCTAGGCAAGATTGGGTTCTACGTGCCCACTTGTTAGGGGATGCGAATATTGGCATTCCAATACATAAAACAAGGTTGTAAAGACGACTTGTTACGGCTATAGACGAAAGCACGTGAGAAGAGAGTGCACTGTCTCCACTTGGTTTATTGTTCTTTGTTGAACCCGCTGCGCAACATCCATATCTGTGAAAGCTATGTGGAGAAGGCGGGGCGGTGCGAACGAGTTATGTATTAGAGAACGAACGTATACATGGTATAACATTTATAACAGAACAGTCGGACTCATTTGCGTACATCATTCGCGATGCCACTTGACTCCACGCTGCGCCTTGTACTATCGACTCAGCTTGCCGTGACGATGCGGTAGAGGTTCAACGCTCCAGCGTCATCCAATTTCAGGGCTACTTGAGTCGTACACTACCCGCCCGTTGTCCGCCGTGATCCATTATTCGATGAGTTCATCGTGCCCGCTCGTTTCACCATACTACTCATTATTAATGCACCACACTCCTCGCTCCTAAAGTCTCCGCGGCCGTCGACCTCTCACGTTGTCTCTCCGACCTTCGGGGCCGCCTTACATATGCAGTACTTTCCTCTACTCGCTCCTACCACTTCCTTAATTCGCCAGCGATTACTCGCCGGCTATCTCCCTGTCGAGCGGTGGTGTGTACGGGGCCTCGTCGACCGATTACGCCATACGATCCCTTCCACTTCAGGGGGAGTTTCCTCTCGCCTGGGCCACATGCGGTCGCGCGTTGGTGATCTCTGTACTTTATCTTCGAACCGATTGGAAAGTCTCCGGAAGGTTTTCTCATGTTGATGCGGGATTTCTCCATCATGCTCGCCTGGGCTGGAGTTGACAAGCATTTGCTTTGTTACCCGTTATAAAACACTGCTCCATGATGTGCACAGTGCAAATCGGCTGCATGACCAGAAAAGCTTGAGGTTCTGGAGTGCAAGTTCCCCGGGTATCATGCGCTCTGTGACCAAGCACATTTCTGTGCTCTTTCCCATGTCACAGTGATTTAGATAGACACGGCTGTTAGTCAGCTCCTAAGATAAGGCCCGGTTACTTGAATCGATGGAGGAAGGTAGTTCAACTGGGATAAGGTAGACTACTTTCGCGCCATCGTTTCTTGAGTGATGAACATTTTCCCGTGAATACTGGAGGTCCGATGCAAAGTTTATCATCTATCTACAAACAGTAGCTGGCTTGCCAAACTACCTCCTCGTGGTGCCAGCTGTGTGGATCGGGATAATCTCGTTGCAGCGGAAGGTTCGGCGGCCATGTTCCAGGACGTGGTGGGTTTTCACCTGGCAAGCGTCCACCTCATAAAAAGCCACATATGTCCGTTTAACCACACTGCGACGTGGCGGACATGACTCGCCACTAAATAAAGTCACTGCCCCTTGCTTCACCTCGCTGGAGCATTGTAATCATTTAGCTTGACGCTGAATTATTGGGAGTATTGGGCCTTTGTTTAACAGTCAGCCAAACGAAAGGCGCATGAACCGAGAAATCGGTCACCGGCTCCCAATGAGTGCGATTCCCTGAATTTGCTCCTCTGCCTTGCGGTTCAGATCCCAATGAACAAAGCCTCTAGGTGGGCCCCCTAAGTTAACCCCTTTCCTCCACCTGGGCAACCGGGAAGCTGTATGCCTACACAACATATGAAATGATGGATTTACTACTCTCTGCTCACTTCTCTTGCTCTCTGAACTCTCTCTCTTTGGCCGAGGTGCTGGCGGCCGGACATGCTATACCTCACTCTAGCGCAGTGCAAACCACGTTCTTCGTTCCACGTTTATACAATTCTCCTGTTCTTGGCGACCCGCCTTCAATTTCGAGTATCCAAAAGTGCATTGCAAATAAAGGCGGTACCTCTGGCCTCCTCAATGAACAGCTCAAAACCGATCGCATACATTCCAATACCAGCAGCAAGGCTTTTATTGCACCTCGCTTGCTCTCTAAGCTAGCTACGTTCAAAGTTCGAACGATCATGCACATTGGTTCACAAGCTGCTCTTGCGCGAACCTTGGAAACCCTCTCAATCGACGTTTGCTGCCTAACCGAAACTCGTTTACAAGACTCCAGCACAACGCTGCGAATTCCCTCACCCTCCCAAATTCCAATTGCGCATTCTCCTTGCGCGTATCTGGAGATGCGACAGCGGCAGTCTCTGGTTGCGCCGGCGTAGGATTTGCCTTAAGCTCGCGTGCTGAGGCAGCGCTCATTGACTGGTTCCCGGTCAACAGTGGTCTTTGTGCAGTCCGTTTGGGAAGCTCAGTGCGATGTTCCAACTACGGGACCAGTAGCCGCTGGTTATTCATTGTCGCGGCATACGCT
>OX104062.1:52134078-52325059 GCA_944474145.2 Dicrocoelium dendriticum
GTCGACCAACCATAGTCATATTGTTGGACATTCGAGCCGCTTTTGACTCTGTTGACAGAGTGGCTCTTTGGGACTGCTTACTGAAGAGGGGAGTACCTGAGAAGTACATCAGCATTCGCTGTGATATTTACCATCAAACTTCGGGTCGCATGCGAGCAAACGAAGATATTTCGCTCCTTACAATATCACCAGAGGTTTTAGACAGGGTTGCCCAGCCTCTCCATTCTTGTTCAAATTCACCATGGACGAGATCCTGGATGCTGCCCTGCGGTGTTGAACTGCTCCCTGGTGACCGCCTTCGAGACTTAGAGTACGCCGATGACATTGCTGTGATTTGCGAGTCCTCCCAAGCCGGCCAGCATGTGTTACTCAGACTGGAGATGTCCGCCGCCCAATTTGGGTTGAGTTTTGCCCCTTCCAAATGTAAGGTCCTATTACAGGACTGGACAAGCGCATGTCCTTCTCTCACCCTTTCGGGACATCCGTTGGAAGTGGTCGACAAATTCATTTATCTTGGGAGTTATCTTAGTATTGGCGGTTTAACGGATAAGATCTCTCTGCGTGTCTCCAAGGCTAGAGTCGCTTTCGCTAACCTACGTCGACTGTGGCTTCGTTGCGATCTCAGGTTCGCTCTCAAGGGACGAGTCTACAATGCTACGGTGTCAGCGATTCTGCTGTACGGCCATGAGATTTGGCCCGTTCGCAAAAGCGATGTTCAGCCGCTATCAGTTTCAGATCACCGCTTCCTGCGAAACATTGCGGGTGTTTGATGGCCATACCACATCAGTAACTAGGAAATCCATCGGCGAGTCTTCAGATCTAACGAACTCCGCCGAGCGATTGATAGCATCATGTCATTACGGGGGCTTCGCTGGCTTGCCCATGTGCTTCGCATGCCTACCAAAGGGCTACCACGATGAGCCCTATTTGCGAGCACAGGCCTGACTTGGAAGCGACGAAAAGGAGGGCAATGTAAAACTTGGATCCAATGTGTTAAGGCGCAAACCTTGAAGCTGGCAGTTGTCGGGCCTTCCCGACTCCAGGGTTGGGGACCAAAGGAACCCAAGCACACCTTGTTGCAAACGCTGGAGGATATGGCCAATGACTGTACGCAATGGCACACTTGCTGTGAGACTCATCTATCCTAACAGTTGTCTTCCCTTTCATGCTATCTTTTCCTTCTTATGTTATGTGGCACTCAGCCAATTCTATGACCAAGATAATGTTTACCATCTACTTAGCCGGAGGTCTTCAGATAATTGGTCAATTCACGCACTGTTCGGAAATGTTATTCAATAGCAGCATCAAACTTTGATGCTTAATTCCGAAAGCAGAAATGCTCTACACTGTTAACTACCTTTATATCTACAAGCCACAAATGTGTTTCCTAGTTTCAAAGCAATTTATATAAGATATATGTAGGTTGCGCTTAAGTGTAGGTCAACATTTTGAATTGAAAGCCTCAACATCCCATATTCTATTTAACGAAGTGAATTATTTCATTTATTGTAACACCATGTCCTGCCACACTCAAAGTATGTAAAAGTTCCACCCCACCTTAACCATCGGGTAAAGTTTAATCCACACCAATCAGGGCGATCGATCAGTTGCAATCGATTTGTTCTTTGAAATTACTCCTCTATACTTCCGAATTAGATGCCCCATCGATGATTCCCATCGAAGGCGCAGAACCAAGCGAATGCGAAAGCAAGTGCGACCACTGAAAGTGAACCTACGACTGCGTTCCCATGACTAGCATATTTCGGATGCGAAACGTTAGGGTTAAGGTTATGTTAAAAAGGTCAATCAACTGTAATCGATCTACTTTTGAACAGGTATTTAGAGCGAGACAGGCGGGCGCTGTCCGTTCCAAATTGAAACAGTGCTGTTGTTTACATTGGTTACAACAGCTGGGTTTGCCATCCGTGCCCCTGTTACAGTACCGAGATATAACATAGCCTGGTTCAAAAATGCAGCTCGAAAGTCACTCACATTGGCCAGAGGGTTGTGTTTCATCCATTTCTCTGAAATCATTAAATATTATTCCTAGTTACAAAAGCGGCTTTCAATTTAGAAACAACGGCGTTTCAAACTTCGGCTTATAACATCTGATATTTTGCTTTTCTCTCTCAAGGCAAGTGATCATGCAAACCGTGGCTCGACTGACAACTTGCCTGCAAAAGAAAACGATGTACCTAATCCAAATGGCGGTCGCTTGTATCAGTCGTCTCATTTGCATTCTACTGGCAGGATCATTTGCAAAGCAGCATCAGGTTTGAGGCTCATCTATATGTGTGCGATAGATGGACAATCAGGACCACCTCTCGAAATGAACAACATGTACTCAGGCTCTACGTCTTTGCTATCTGTACACTTGACCTCAAAACTTATTCGCTATGTGTGCTGTATTATGCGAGTGTGCTCAACAGACAACGTAGTCCGTGATCTCCATGGAAAACGTCGCCATTCACGCGCGGTTGTGCGGGTCATCATCATTGCTGACGATGTTATTTCCGTTGGTTCATCGCAATTATAGTACGAGCCACATAGGTTAACTGCTTGTTGTATCCCGAAAAAGCAGCAGACCAGAGCAGCACCGGAGCGTATGTATGGAGGAAACTGTCCGCACACACTCGCAATACAATTACTTCGATTGAGGTTCGCATTGCAACCAATCAAATGCAAGGTCACACGATAGGTCAACGAGTGCTACATCGAAGTGTGAGTAGGATAAGCGAATCGAGGGCAAACACAAAGCAAAGTATTTGAACACGACATTGTCCCCTCCTCTGTTCGTAAAAATATCGGCACTGTATGTCCATAAAAGATCTAATTTAATGTCACCACCCCGAAGAATTTTCATGTAGCGTTGTCCGTCAAAGCGTATCAGTAGACAGGGCGGCCTATCCGATGTCGTACGTTTGTACTAGTTTGTACCGAGCGCTGTGTTATAGGTGTGTTCGTCAGTTCGATAGCACGTTGGGAAAGCGCTGTATGCAGCCGTCTTCCATTCACCTTTGTTCCATCAGCCAATTTATAAGTTTCTCGCGTGCACAGAGATTCCACATGGGTCGGCGGTCCGAATACATTACCTCCTTTCCGGGAACTGAGTAGTCCCACACGAATAAATGTCCCTGGAGGACAGGTTCTCCCAACGCGTCTATATTTAGCCTGGTAAACAGCCCGTCTTTCGTATTCTCTGTGATCGGCGGTTTCTTCGGATGTAATGGCTGCATTTAATCGAGTTCGAATTGGTCGGCCTAGCATTAGCTTCGAGGGATGTCGTTGCCGTTGTAGTATGTGAAGTGGTTCTGTACACCGCCAATGCAGATACCAACGCATCATCCCAGGATTCTCCAGAAAGCCGAAGGACTTCTGGTGATTCTTCCAAAGTACGGTTAATTCGTTCCACGAGTCCATTCGCTGCAGGATTATTAGGTACAGTCCTCGTGTGTGATACCATTGCTCCTTAGGAATTCAACATACTCGTTACTTTGAAGCTGTGGGCCGTTATCAGTGACCATTATTTCTGCCAAACCGTTCCTTGCAAACAAACAACGGAGTAACTTTTTGATGTGGGCTGTATTTGCATCCCTGCATAGAATAGTCTCTGGCCATTTGCTGTAGAAACATGTAGTCTCTAGCACGGTTCGCTTCTACGGGGTGCATTGGCAAACAGGCCTATAATATCGATGGCAATTTTTGTCCATGACTTCATTGGGTACATGATAGGTTGGACTGGAACATTAAGAAGCCTCGCACTCTTCTCGGATTATTGAGAAGCGTAGCCTTACCGAACAACATCCTCAACTCTGGAATTCAACTTCGTCCATTAATAGTGTTGTCGCATCCGAGATTTTGTTCACACAATCCGTGGATGAGCTTCATGCGCACATGCAACCACTAGTGGAATAAAAATTGTAAGGACCACAAACTGCTCACCTCTAATAATGCAGTTGCTCATAGTAGAAAGCTCGTGCCATAGGATATAGTATGGAACTAACTCGGGTTGGATCTTGGTACGACTGGGCGATGAAGTGGGTATTTACTCCCGATGCTTTGCTAGGACAGGGTCTTTGTCAGTGTGTTATCGTATCAGGTCAAACGTTATTGTAGGTGTTCCGTCTGAAAGCTGCGATATCATTTTTACCTCCTCTAAGTCTTCATTTTCCCTTTCATTGGACTGTAGGACTCTCGATAGGGAATCTGCAAGTTGGTTAAAGCACCCTGGCACGTAGTTTACTTCATACTCATAATTCAATAATCGCGAGTACCAGCGACTCAAGCGTACTGGCTTTTGGCTTTTGTTACCGTGACTTAGTAGCGTTGTATGAGCAGAATGATCGGTGCGCAAAGTGTGTCGACGTCAGAATAAGTACAAGTGCTATTTCTAACATGCCCAGACGCATGCGATGACCTTCTCACCGGTGGAATATTTTATTTCAGTATCAGACAAGGTACGCGATGCGTACGCAATCACTTTCTCCTAGCCATCGTGTAGCTGGGATAGAACTGCACATAAGCCAACACCTGAAGCTTCCGTTGAAACAAACTTTGGACAGTGCTCATTGAAGATCGCTAGCGTGGGGGTGGATTCAATCATCGCTCGCATTGTCATGTAGGCATTGTCTTGTACAGTGACCTAACGAAACTCCTGGTTTTGGCGCGTCAACCTCCGTAACGGCTCGGCAAGGGTCGCAAAATTCGGTAAATGTCGAAAGTAATAAGAACACAAACCAAAGAAACGTTTCATCTGTGTAACATTGCATGGTTTTGGACAATCAAAAATGGCACTGGTGTTCTGTACATAAAGCCTAATTCCTGAGGTAGAAATAACATGTCCAATAAACTCGAGCACCGTTACAACAAATTGGCGTTTGTTGGTATCCAGGAGGAGATTTGGTTCATTCAGTCCATGCAGCACATTATGAAGGTTTTCCTGATGTTCTGTGAGGTTACTACCAAAGACACAAATATCATCCATATACACAACACATCCTTTGAGATCTGATAACGATGAAGTAAGAAATTTCTGCCAATCTGCTGGGGCACTACCAAGGCCCATTGGCAGCACTTTGTATTGATACAAATCGTCTTGCGTGAGGAAAGCAGTCAAAGGTCAGCAATCTGGAGTCACTGGCATGTGGTGGTATGCACTGCGAATATCCAGCTTTGAGAAAAGTTTGGCCTTTGATAGTTTAACCATCAACTCGTCGATAGAAGGCAGAGAGAACTTGTCCACAATTATATTTTGATTAAGCGCTCGAAGGTCGGTGCATACGCGACTGAAGCCACCTTTCTTTTGAACCGCAACTAGTGGATGAACCCATTCAGAACACTGTATGGGTTCTATCAAGTATTTCATAATCATATTTTGCAAAGTTTGCCACAACACTTCTTGCTTGGCCAGAGGTACAGGCCTAGGTTGAGAAATGCTGAACGGTTTGTAATCCGCGCTCAACCGAATACGGTGCGGAAGAAAGAGATTTGACTAACTGGAGCCTAACGAATGTAGGTTGATGCTGGCAATGACCATCCGGCTGACGCATGGTGATATGTTCAATATGACCATGGCGTTACATCCCAATAGAGGTTTACTATCAGTGTTAAAGACGTACACTTCAACTATACGCTCCCTGCTGTTTATATGAAACATTAAAACCGTAAAAAAACCGAGTATGTCCACATCACCATTTGAGTAGCTGCTGAAAGTCTAAGTGGAAGGACGTACAGTTAGCCGACCAAAATGCTGTTTGTAGAAACAATATGGCACAACTGTGATTGGTGACGCGGAATCTAGTTCCATGTCTAGACAAATGGTTTTGTTTCTAACTTCAAAAAGCACACGACGAATATCTGGTGAAGAAAGTTTGTGTTCTTGAGTTTGAGACGAAAGTGGATGTTCACATTCATTAACAACATATATAGATTGTTCAGTGGTGACCGGCGAATCTTTAGAGTGGTTTGCAGAAGCAACTAAATTAATGGCGCGGGAACGACAAACCCGAGCGAAATGACCGGTCGTAACACAATTCCGGCAGATTCCACTCTTTGCAGGACATGACTTAGCATTTGCACCATGTTCAGCACTTCCACAACACTAACACTTATTTCTAACTGACGATCGCGTCAGAGTGCGTGTAGAATCCAAACGGTCAAATTCAGTAACTCCTGTGTTAGAGAGGAAAATTTTGTTTTGTTCCGTGACTGCGACCTTCGCGCGAGCCACGTCACAGGCCCTGTCCCATGTGAGCTTTTCTGCGTTCTCCATTAAGAGACTTTCTCTGATCCGAGAATCCATGGGACCATAAATCAATTGTTGCCTTTGAATATTTTCTTCCACTTTTTTTCGTTGGAACACTCTTGTAGTCGCGCTTTCGAACAGAACAAACAAGACGCAAAATAAATGCATCCACTAATTCACCAGATACTTGTTCCAGCTGCGAAATATTGTACCGGGAAGTATAGGTGTTCACTCGGACACCCCAATGTTTATCGAGGGCCGATAACGTCTCTGTCAATGTGGGTTTCTCTCGCAAGTTTAGAGCATCAAGTATACGTCGACCCTCTGAGCCGAGGTGCAAGCGCAAAAGCTTTAAAGTATCCTCCCTTTTCAGCGTCACGGATGGATTGAGAACTGGTAGCACAGGAATATAATCTGAAAAAGTACTTTTCCAGTCTTCCCAGCATTCTGCATTTCGAGTAACCCCAGCGTCCGTCCAGAACGGTGCAGGGGCAGTATCATGTAAAGAGATCGGTAACATGCGACGCCAATTTGTTGTATCCCGAAAAAGCAGCAGACCAGAGTAGCACCGGAACGTATGTATGGAGGAAACTGTTCGCACACACGCGCAGTACAATTAAATCGATAGAGGTTCGCATTGCAATCAATCAAATGCAAGCTCACATGATAGGCCAACGAGTGATAAATAGAATTGTGAGTAGGATAAGCAACTCGAAAACGAAGCAAAGTTTTTGAACACGACTGCAAATCCGGAATTGCACCAGGCGCTCGTTTCACCCTATTGTGTCTCGTCGGTTGTGTACATTCTCTCGCTCCCTTGCTGGGAGAATCGTGCCCATGTCCACTAGTGGCTTGCACCACTAGCTGTTCACAGCCGAAGTTCAGTTCCATATCTATGAATGGTTGTGATGCATGAAGCAGGACATCCAGAGAAATGTACTTGCAGTACAGCAATGTATAGCAAAAGCTCGAAGTGCTTTTTCTACCCTTCGCTACCCATGGCGGCGACACGACATTACTCTCGCCCTGTAGGGTAGAGTGCACAATGCAGCGGTACATTCGATCTTACTGTACAGTTGCGAAACCTGGCCCCTAAGATCGGAGGACATGAAGAGGCTAGTTACCTTCGACCATCGGTGCCTTCGCAGTTTGGCTCACGTATGGTGGGAACAC
The DNA here is from genome assembly GCA_944474145.2 of Dicrocoelium dendriticum. Lineage (NCBI taxonomy): Eukaryota > Metazoa > Platyhelminthes > Trematoda > Plagiorchiida > Dicrocoeliidae > Dicrocoelium > Dicrocoelium dendriticum. Next base: position 52,141,496 of record OX104062.1, read on the forward strand.
CGCGTGAGTAACGAGCGTGTTCGACGCCTTTTTCACGGCGCAGGAGAAGGAAATGAACCGCTCAGTACCGCCATTTCATGCACCAGGCTGCGATGGCTGGGCCACGTGTTGCGCATGCCAGCCCATCGACTTTCTCGACGTGCGTTGTTCGCTCACCAGGGATGTGGATGGAGGTGGCCAAGCGATGACTTGGTCAAGAGGAATGAAGGCCCTCTCTTCTGTCCTGCTCTTGGTTGGAACGTCACGGCTCTCTGGTTGGCGTCCAAAAGACGGTGAACTCGTTTGGCTGGATACACGCTGACAAGGCAAGGAGCCAACCTCAGTGGCGTTCCTGTAGTGTTTTTTTTCCCTCCCCATCCCTTTTAGGCCCCCCTCCACCTACGATCTAATTTCTAAGCGTAAAATACAACAATTTTTTTCTTTTTGCCTAGTAGACGGCGGATAGCTTAACGGAACGATACCTATCCCTTGCCGGTAGCTCAGCTGGCATGTAACGGTTTTATTTATTTTACTTTTCATTTATGTATTGCGGCACAGTAGCTGAGGTGTTTCCCACCTCTAGTTGACGTGTATAATGATGATAATGATGATGACAGCAATGATTTCACCAGCAGCTGTCGCCGAAATCTGCTTTGGCTGAGACAATTTCAAGGTGGTAGTTTTTACCTACGCCCTGTGGACATTGACGAAATTAAATCGATGACATTATGGTAGGGCGCTTTTTACATTTGCTAAGAACTAACTACGTCACTGCAAAGTGCATGGATAAAGTATTGTCTGGCTTCGCATCTATACAGGACTTCGTTCGCTATAATCTCCAGTACGGGCTTCTGGTAGCGTAGATCCACTTGAAGCGTTATGCTTCATTGGAATTACAATTTCTCATTCAGGTATAAATTTCAAACCCATCTGTCCGTTTCTAATCGAGAAACTGCGTTATAGGTTCAAGCTTATAGATATAAGTACCTGTCCTATTAAAGAGACTCCATAGACAAAGCGTGAGTGCCTCAATATGACGTAAAAATGATTGACTGGGTGGCTATCTTAAAGTGCTCGTTGTGTGGTTGGATTGCGACGCACAATCCTTATGTAGACCGGGCTTCCCAGTGAAGTGAACCTTGGTCACTCGATCGCTAGGACCGTAGCTGAAGCAGATGGGAAGTGGGTGTTGCCCGCCAGAAAACACTGCACAGGTGACGCACAATTTTTATGACGTGAACATCTTAACAGCTGTTTCCGGGAAACTTACTATTATTGGCCTCTAGGCAGCAGTAGTCTTATTTGTATTCACATGTATTGGTATGCTCTAGGATGATTCCAGCGTATAGTAGATCAGGGGAAAAACTTTATGCTGGGCTCCGATGAAGTCAAGCTCACAGCTGTCAAATCATTAGGCCACGTAGTCAAAACGAGCTACAGTGAATGAGCAACAATCGCTTTGAGATTGGTGCCACGCGGATCATGTCGAAAAAGCGAGCATTCGGACCTGACCTTCGCTTATCCAATGGGTTTCTGCTCGTGATTGGATTCTGGAACCAATCAATATATTCACAATCGGAGAGACCCGTAGCTCGTATATTAGTACCAAGACTCTACTGGTAACCTTTTTGAACTTCAGATTTATAAAGCTATTCGGAAGCCACAATCTAAGATTATGACACGGGTTCGAGACGTAAAGTGGACATGCTGCAAGTCACGCGGAAAGCTGATAAAATCAGTCAGTCATCATGACGCAGGTGTGGAGGTGGTCGACAGGAAGAGTGATCTACAGGAATGGTCGCGTCAACTACGAGCTAATAGTAGGAAATGAGAATTGGGTCAGGCATTCCATTCAGATGAGGCGAAATTACGGCAAAACTCAAAGTCCCTAGGAACCGCCATCTTTCCCGTGGGACATACTGCTAGATTTGTTTGGCTTGGAAGATGGATCTGAGTGACTACGTGGTTCACAACAAGAGCTGTAAGTTACAAATGACCCACAACTCAGACTGACGAGAAATCAGAGACGACCACAATGGCTGCAAGTGGACGCAATGCGAAAAGCTTTGAACAACCTCTAGCTCGAAAGCTGCAAAAGCAGAATCAATTCGAAAAGGGAGGTATTCGGAGGCCACAAAATAAGAACGCGACATGTTTTCATAACATTAGCCGGGCATTCGGTAGATCACGCGGAAAGATGACTCACTCAGCTAACAATTCACGCCACAGGTTGCCGCGCAATTCAGAGCACTTGACGGAGCCAGTTCCCCATCGCCGCACGGGTCGCTATGGTGCGGACGTGCTAATAACTACAGGAAGACAGGGAAGGCCCCCAGCAGGGTTCACTAGGTTCAGACAAGTGACGTGAAGCACCTCAGTGACGGACGGGCGGTGTGCGCATGTGACCAGTAAAATGAACCGTGTTCTGTTCATACTACATTTCAGTCTAGCAGACCTCGATGTTTTGTTTCTACTTCGGATGGGTTGGCAGCGCAGAGAGAAGAGACGAAGACAGCATCACAACAAAAACCAGCAGCAATGAAGGCCCACTATACTCCAGCTGGTATGTTTGCGAAGTTAGAGATTCGGCCCCTTCAGCACATTTTATTGGCAATGATTCAATTTTACAGAATTGGACGCTATCCCCTTTTAAGCCCCAAACATGGAGGACCAGGAGACTGCGTTTGTCTGACCTCTCACCATTGACCAAGCTGGTAGGAGTAGCTCTCAAGGGGCACGGGGGCATCACCCAGTATTGCTCAATAGGTCAACGCGCTACCCAAACCGTCGCACCACTTTAAGGTCCAGGCTCGTTGGGACAGAAAAGGGTTTCCGTCCTTTTGAAAGGCCGTGTTTACAATGCTGTGGAATAGCACCGTATTACTTTATGGGATTAAGACGAGCCATTCGATCTGAAGAACTGAAGCCCCTTCAAGTCATTGTTCATCGCTATCTGCAGTGCATTGCTGGTGTCGGGTGGCACCGGCGTATCTGCAGCGATGATGTGCGTAGGCGAATGCTAGGCAGTGATACCTTAGCTAGTCCCTTAGAACAACTGGTAGCACTGAATGAGTTGCGTTGGCTTGGGCACGTACTACGAATGTCCAGTCACCGTTTGTCGAAGAGGGCCTTGTTTTGTCTGCCAGATGTAGAGTGGCGCAAGGCTTGTGGTGGACAAATGTTAACTTGGTAGAGGGAAATGAACGCAATTACGATCAAACTTGGTACCGTCGGTCCGTCTCGCTGTCCAGGCTGGACTCCACTTGACTCGCATTGTGCTTGACTCGAGATGTTACAGGACATGACGCGCAGTCGGCACCAGTGGGGCGTCGTTTACCATCACCTAGTCGGACTATCTTTCTAAAGTGTGTTTGGTACTGAGTTATCTATGGGCAATGGCTGCAAATGACGCGGGGCAGTGAAAGCCGCAAAGAAGCTGTCTCGCCGATACCGCCTTATCTTTGCACGATAGTCAGCTGCTTGGGATATCGTATTGTTGGAAATGTGTAGGCGTGTTGATGCTGAAAGTTTTCTTAAGGTATGAATGCTTTCCGGTAAGTCTTTCTTCTCTCCCTTATTGTTCTTCCTTCCGTAGGTCGTTTTGCTTGTATGGCAACGAAGCATCAGTTCAAATGGCTGATGTGCTCCTGTTGACGACAACGACGCGCTTTTTATTGAGTAGGTGACTCGGCTGCAGTGGGCCTGACTCTAATCGGTGGTTGAGCGCTTCACCGATGTATAAGAGCTCCTTCTCCGACCCACTCATAACCCAGAAACCTAGGTTAGTATGTTGGAAGCTGCAGAAAGTCAGTTGGATCGCTTGGTTCTGGCTTTCAAGGTTGCAGAAAAATCGAACGCGCAGAATGCATTTTATTGCTTTTTACGTATCCATACGTGTATATGTATCTTGCTCGTCACATGATTGCGACTGAACATGGAATACAAATGTTGGACTTGAATTTTCACTGTTTTAAGTCGATGTTAATTCCACACCTGTAATGGATGGTACAAATAACTGTTCATAAAGTTGCTATTTACAGTCCACTCAGACTTAGCTCACAGCTGCACTACAACCTGGTAACTTCGTTCACTGATTCCTTCTGCCAAAACAAACGTGTCTTGATCCAGAAAGTTTGCGAGCCACGCGTCAACTCCAAGGCCAGTTTACTTTTACACAGTGGAACTCCGACTGCTCTCTCAGTCACATATTGTCTAATGATGTCCGAACTAAATGCTCTCCCCTGTGGCGAATTTTCACTGACCTGCAGCTGAGTTCTTAACTCCCGATGCCACCACGTTGCATAGGAATTTAGGTCCACTCGAAGGAGGGATAGCTGCATAGAGAACACACTCCGCGTTTCCGACTAATTCGGATGCACCAGCACGACTTCCACGATTTCAGTTCCTACAGTATCGTTGGATACATCGATTCGCTCTGTCCATAAGAGGACACGAGGCTGGCTGTAGCTCGACATCTCATCCTACGAATGGACGACGCTTCCGAAAATCAGGTCCAACGGGCTCTCTATTTTAGTTCAGTACTCGTGATTATTGACAATGGTACCGGAACTCCAGAAAACGAAGAGAAAAATCAAACAATTTGGTGTTCTCTGTGAATATGTTTCTCGTGCTGAACTGCACGACGACTCTTACGCATGTATCGTGGTTTATCTGATGTAAATGGCAAACGTTTGGTTAGAAGTGACCAATTTAGAACGTAACCGGACCGATACATCTGACAGCTGATGTGTGAAAGAAGATGCTTAAAGTAGGCTTCAACTCACTACCAACATATCTGTGGCAGATGCCCGTATATCGCGTCATGATCGCACCCGACGTATGCAACCTGGTAAACGGGCTTCCGTGGAGATAGAACAATAGAGCCTTAGTCTATTGTGTAAATCAATCTGCTGCAGCCTGATTGCCTGATACGAACAGGCAGAGAACCATCGTCCTGAGTGGTACAAAAATCCATCGACACTGTGGTTATAGATGAGACCCCCTCCGAATTAGGATGACTAAACCCAAGATGTAGGGCATCAGTGCTTTCAACAAGGCTGAGTGTGAATCCCTCTATTAAACTGGCTTTTAGGGTCTAACGATGTGAGGTGTAACCCTGATTCGAATCTACGAACTTCGACTCTATGGGTATCGACAATCAGAATTTGTACTGATTACACACTACTGATTAATTTGACAGTAAGTCATTTTTCTTTGGAGCAGTCTGAAGTATCCGGTGATGGTTGGAGCTCAATCAGTCTCCTTGTTTGTACGGTTCATGACGGACACCGCACACATTTTCCTAATCAGCTGTTAACCGTGCACAGACGGCGTAGCGAGCCTCGCTAAAGCATTCAAACGTTTTGCAACAATTATTGGATGATAATGTGATCAACGATTACGGGTGCCGAGATCGCGATTCTGGGAATGTCCTTGTTCTGACACAATCGTCCCAGTAGGGGAGATGGTGCTATCCTATACTGTCATAACGACTTACAATGTGAACCACTGGATGATCCGGAGACGCGGGTCACTGATTCCATATGGTGTCGTTTGCGCCTGTGCTACAACGGCAAGCGCTTCATGGCAGTCGTATATCGCTCCCCATCGTCCACTCCAGAGATGGATTCCCACCTAATATCATCACTGACGAAATGCTTACTCCCAACTTACAGCCACGTTCTTATTTCTGACGATTTCAACCTGCACAACTCGGAAAGCTCGGAATCCCTCATCGAAGTATAGAAGGCCGAACTGCATTACCTTATGGCAATTATCCCGCTCTACCAGGTACAGAGCTGATAACAAACCATCGGTACTTGACCTCGTAGTTACAAATGAGGAACGCACGATCGACAGTCCATGTATAGACACCCATTGTGGTTAGGCGATCATGTCACCGGACTTCATAACTATGTGTGTTACACTGAATATCCTGGGGAACACACAGAACTAACACGTAGTATCCCACATTAGAACATCTTGAACAACCTAGTTGAGACGACCGATTGGGAGTTCTTGAAAGGTGGCTGAAATGATAGCGTCTGCATTCAGTTTGTTGGACGCTTCAGCAATCTAATCTCAAGTGCTTTGGAAACAAAGAGAGTTCGCTCCACTAACCACGCGTCTTTCATCAAATGTAGAACGCGAAATCACATGTCAATAAGGAATGCAGCTTGGCACACTTACAGAGCCCTTCTTTGTCCCGAAATCTGGAGCGATTACGTGACCCAGCACAACCACTGGAACATGCTTGTCCGTGAGGAAAAATTGGCTTACCAACAACATTTAGTCTGTAACATTGTCAACAACGGAAGTCTCCTATACAAGCATATTGACACTATCCGGAGCGTAAAGCTCGGTATCCCCCCACTTAACACGCCAGTCGGAGTGGCACAGAGTGCCGAAGAGGTAGCCAACGCCCTACGAATGCAGTATGCCCCAACCTACCAAAAAGACGTCCGCCAGTGTTACCTACCCACATCCCTATCCCCAACTTCAACACTCACTAACATCGATTTTACTGCCACTGCTGTGTTGAAGAAACTGCTCTCACTACGCACCTACAGTTCTCCCGCAATCGACTATATTCGCCCAAGGGCTTGAAGGTAGCAGCAACAACGCTGGTCGGGCCATTATCGCATTCCTTCCAAATGTGCTTGGATAAACAAATTGGGCCTACCCTGTGGAAACATGGCGTACTCACTCTACTTTACAAAAGCGGCAATCGCTCGGAGCCCGCCAACTATCGCCCAGTGGTCCTCCTCGCTGTGCTCTCAAAGGTGATGGAGACAATCATCGCTGAGGCTTTGGTAGACCAACTGGAACGCCACAACATCACAGCACCCGAGCAACACGGTTTCCACCAGCACCGTTCATGCACTACCAATCTACTGCTTGCACGCAGTAGTTGGACGGAAGCGGCCGATACAGGCAGAGGGACAGACGTCATTTACCTCGACTTCTTCAAAGCCTTCGACTGACTGGACCACTGCATTCTGCTTCACAGGCTCGAAAACTATAGAGTTGGTGATCCAGTCCTTGAGTGGATCAGGAATTTCCTGCAGGATCGGCAACCGCAGGTCAGAGTCCCAAGTGCGCTGTCCAATCTGATTTATGTCGAATGTGGAGTTCAACTAGGATCAATTCTGGGACCGCGCCTGTTTCTCGTGTTCATTAACAAGCTTACGCGTTTGGTTACTACAGATTTATTGCTGTTCTCTGACGATGTCAAGATGTGGCGGACGATCGCCGACCCGGCAGATCGCGATGCACTTCAGCGAGACCTGGACAGAGCGTATGGGTGGTCCTTCCATAATCTCCTCCAGTTCAATTCGGGGAAGTGTTAGATGGTTCACATTCGCCACCAGCCGAACATCACATACAAGCTTGGAGATCATATTCTGCAAGCAGTCACGCAGGAGCGCAACTTTGGGGTACAATTTCAGGCTGATCTGGGCTGCTCAGAACAATCTGAGATGGCGTCAAAGACCAGGAAACAACACGTTGGAATGCTGCGGAGGGCATTCGGGCGGTTTGATCCCTCTGTCTGTTCGCAGTTGCTTAATACCTACGTGCGGCCTCATGTGGAATACGCAATCCAGGTGTGGCAGCCCTGGTACAAACAAGACCTTGCAGCGCTCGAGACTCCACAGCGACGAGCCATGAAGCACGTCAAAGGGATGTCCCACCTTCCTTATCATCTTAGACGGAGGACCCTAAAAGTATACAATGGCCGGTACCAGCGCCTACGTGGCGACCATATTATGGCCTACCAGACTCTAAGAAATCCTAACCCCGTCTGCGGCCACCTACTACCACTGACGCATAACACGAATTTGAGGGGCCACCAGTACAATTTATCCATGCAATACAGTCGGCTCGAAAGTCGACGGCACTTTTGCTCTCTTCGTGTGTGTCAGCCTTGGAACGCCCTCCCACTTTACCTGTGTTTAAAAAACGTCCTGATGTTTCCCTAATCCACCTACCCTACGAGATATAGCATGTGTGTCTCGACAAACGATATACTGTGACGAAGGTTGCACAACCAGAATTAACCCAAACAACCGTGGTTGGCTCTTTCTGCCTGCCTTTGTGTTAACACTGTGCTGAATCTACCGAAACGTTTTCATTTTATCCCTTTGTTTCCTATTCACCATGTTGTGGTTCTGTTTTTGGTCTTCCTACGGCACCTGCTAAGCATCCGTTTTTTACCCGTAATATACCATTGTTCATTAATCGTTTCAGGAAATAACCTCGAAACGTGTCATGGAGTGCAGTGGTTTCAGGCGGGCAACACTCAATTTGGTTCTGCTTCATCAGCTAGGGTCCTAGTGATGGGATGGCCAACGTTCACTTCAATGGGAATCGCGGTCCACTTTGAGATTGCGCGTAGCAATCCATTCACACCACGTGTACTTCAACTTGACCCTCCATTTCATTTGTGCTTGCGACCGTAGTAGGATACGCACCTGCGACAAACGCTACGCGTAGGAGAGTTTTGGCAGGCTTGCACCAATTTGAACATGGGCTGCCTGACTTGAGGCGGGCAGTAGCAAACTACTGAGCACCCGGAGGTGCCCTCCCACCGTCAGAGAAAATGCGTGGCGCTCGCGCTCTATGCCAATCGAGCTGTGAGCTTATAACCCGTAGACTTGTTGTCTCCCATGGCTAGGTTTTACGGGAAGAGGGCCATCGACCACTTCTTAATCTCCGAAGAGGATGGACTAGGATACTGGCAGGGCCCCACACCTGACAGTAGAACGACTTGGGTGCTTGGCCAAAGCCTTCGATTAAATGTACACCAGCAATGCAGCAGGTCTATCACATGGCCAGTTCCCTGGCTCATGCGGATTGGTGTCCTGGCTCTTAGCTAGGAAAATGGCGTAACCTAACTCCCACTCAGCGGTCGCTACTAGGCGGCGTCCAGGACATGAGACTATGGCAAAGCAGTAACAGCAGTGGGTAGACCATCTGTCAGGACCTTGCCACCGCAAGCCAAAGTGCCCCATAAGGTCTCCCGCCATATATATATATATATATATATATATATATATATATATATATATATAGCGGGAGGGCCCGTGACACCTTGAGACTTGTGGTAGCGTGATCCGGACAGATCGTCGACCCGTTGCTGACATTGTTGTGCCGTGAGCCCATGTCCTGGACACCTCCTCGTGGCGATACCTGAGTGGGAGTTGGGTTACACACCTTTTCTAGCTACGAGCCAGGACACAATATTTCGCGTGAGTTAGGTGTGGGTGTCCAGGCAGTATCTTAGTCCAACGCCAAACATGAATCATGCCAATAATAATGATCCCATACAGAATCGGTCGTCGCGGAGCAGCACTAGGAAAAGGCAATTATTGGAAATACCTGTAGCTCGGCGTGTGGATAAGTGGGTTGATGCGTTCTCCGAGCTGGGCAATTTTGTTGCAGACCTTACATTGCCAAGCTAGGCCACCTCCTCAGTGCGGCTATAAGGGTTTGATTCGCAGAGCCTCATAAGCCACTGCCAGGTCCAAGTGTGTATTGCCTAGTCCGGAGAGCACATCGACCCTCTCATTAGGAAAAGGATCGTCTTACCAGTTACATACAGTTGGGTGGATAAGCGGAAGCATGATACCGCTAACGCCTCCCTTCTTTGTTCTTCCCTTGTACATACTCCCCCGACCCCGTTGCAGCTAACCCAGTACTTCCTCCAATCCAGGTCACCAGTCGTAAGATAGGCCGCCACCGCAATCGTATGCCTCCGCGCAAAGGGCTCAACATCAGGGGTTGGAACGTACACACACTGCTCGACCGGAATACGAGTGAGCGACCGGAGTGACGCATTGCACTATTCGACATGGAGCTTGCGCGCTGCGACATTGATATTACAGCACTCAGCAAGACACGGTTCGTTGAGCAAGGCAAGACGCAAGAGGCTGGTACTGGTTACACGTTCTACTGCGCGGGAAAAGTCACCTCAGTACCAGGTGAACATGGGGTCGGTTTTGCACTATCCGGCCGCCTAATTGGCCAGCTGGTGGCAGAGCCAACCAACATCAGCACAGGAGTGATGACTCGCTGTCTACGAATTGGAAGGGAGAAGTTGGCCACTTTTATTCGCACGTATGACATCACCATGTGCTGTCCTGATGACAAGAGAGATCAGTTTTATGCACAGTTATCTTCCTTGGTGAGATTTTTGCCGAGGTGCGACCGGCTATCCTTGCTGAGTGATTTCAACCCGCGCGTGTTAGGCGTGCAACCGCGGTGTGGACAGACATCTTCGGTCCGCATGGCATTGGCATAGCTAATAGAAACGGTGATCGGCTGCTCTCTCTGTACACCACTCAAGGCCTGACGACCACGAACACGCAGTTTGTGCTGGGTGCGAGTGATATAGCTACTTGGGCGCATCCAAGGACTGGTCACGCTCACCTACTCGACTATGTCATCGGATGTCCGCGTGACATTCGTGAAATGCGCATGACACGTGTACTGCGTGTAGTTGAGTGTGAAACTGGTCACAAGTTGGTGCGGACTAAACTGTACATATATTTTCGTAAAGGTATGTGTTGCATTGCCGCCGTGAACCGGTGCAAAATAATCTTCCTTCTCTAGGTACGGCTAAGAAGGGGATAAAACTGGAGATAACGATGGTTGCCCGCCTTGACGATGTCGAATCCATAGCGGCCTGTGGCATCACACCCGTGACCAGGTGGCTGCTACGGGGGAAGAAACGATCAGGCGAGTCAACTGTAAGCGGCTCGATCGGTCTGATGAAAACAGTGCGACCATTGGCGCATTGGTATCGGCAAAGAATACAGCGTTCGCTGCACAACTGCATGAGCCTGCTGCGTGTGAGAAGCATAGTCATTTTTGCGAACTTCGACGGTGCTTGACTGGAGAGCTGTGTCCAGTGACGTAGCAACTACTTTTGCCGTCCGGGGCGGTGGGAAGATACTCGTACATCTTCTGACAATACCTGTGACACCATCAACATCCCGTTAGGCTTCGACACTGATTCCTTTCGGAGCCAAGTTTTTTTCAAACTGCTACACTAAGAATCTGTGGAAATTTGAATGTAGCAATGCCACGTACTAAGCAAGCCTTTCAGGTTCCGATTGCCTGCTTGCTTGCCAGATACATTATATTTTTTCGAGAATCACATTCACTTTATCCTCGACTACATGATCGAGCTGACAAATCACTTGAACTGCTGAATGTTCGCAAGTAGCCACAGACCATAGACTTGAGGTCCGCATTAAGCGGATGGAGTTCAAATGATCTATAAACACTCCAGCCTGTTGTAAGCTCTGTAAGCATCAGATTTCCTGGAAAGTCAATCACTGCGTAACACACTGAAAACGTACTACTCCGAAGACCGGAACTGTGATTACTGTGCTACAATTAAATGAAATGAAAATTAATTTAATCACGTTTTACAACTTCCAAGTTCCAAATGCACGAGAATGCCGTTGCTCAGACCGATGGAGCCGAGCAGCCTAGCACTAAACGCAGGAGATGGCCGAGGTATTTAGATGAAGGCAAGTACACCGATTGCACAGATGGGATGGGCAGCAAGTCAATCAAAGCTGTTCCATTCAAAATGCAGAATCTGTAAGGTGCCTAACTGGATAGTGGAAAACATGGTAGGAAAGACGTTGAATAAGCACAAGACGCAGGGTTAATTCAGAGCTGACTGTGCGTGTGAATCAAACAGAGAAATGTGCACGGGGAACCAAAATGGAGCGAGATGAACAGGGTTGAGAGACGGATCAGGCTGGATAAACAGAGGGCGGTGGGTATTTGCGGCTGAAAGGATACGAACATAGTTTGTCAATGAAAGTCTTAGAATAAACGTGCAATTCTGATCCGGATAGCGAGAGGGACAAAGACTGCAGTGCGACAAAGCAGAGGAAGTGTCCGTTACAAGCCCAGCTTCCTATTCGTTATCCCCATTATTAACACATCTGCACATACTCCCAAAGTATTGCTGGAATCCCGTGTGGACGAGGAAAAGTATCGACTGCGCATGCTGGGCGGGTGCCTAGACACGATCCTCGTCTTTTTCAAGTCCACCATGTAGTTGGGGCTAGATTCACGGAGTGCTCTGAAGTCAACCACCACAAGCTTGACTGAAGCACAGCGTCACTCACAACAAACAGCCAAGGAAGTGATGGGGATGTTGAGAAGTCCTCTAGTCCATTTTGCAAAACCATCAGTGTTGCTACAAAGATGCGTTAAGTCTGTACCACCCAAGGTGTGAATGCAGCAAGCTTCTTTAATTATCGATTTGCATATATCATTGGAGTCACCGGATAAGTGTAGGAGCACCAGAGATAACGTTGCGAACGTCCAGCTTTTGCTAGGTCAGACAGTGGTTAGAAGTTCGGTTACCACCACTCGTTTTGCAGAAGCGTAGTAGAGAGAGTTGAGCTGTGTGAGTGGATATTAACCACATCTAGACCAAGTCAGACAGCTGCCACAAGTTCATAAAACGATTGGACGATGATGGGGCCACCCTGTCCACTACGCGGAAGTAACGTGCAAGTCAGAGGATAGTGAGCGTCGCCGGATCACAGCTAGTAAATCGTATCGGTCATTGTCGTCCCCCATAGCCCAGTGATCTTACCCACGGACTAGCGAAATTCGGGTCGGGGATTAGCTCCACAGAAAGCAGATGGAAAGCGTACCTCACGTTTTGTGTATAAAAGCAACTACGCCAGCCATATTGTACACATACGCCACATGAGCTCAGCTATTTCACTCTTCTGCGGAATAGGAAGATCCTATTAGGATCCTTTGTGGACAGCTACTTTTAAACCAGGTGTTATTGCTGCGTGAAATTCATCAAGAGCGGATGTGCTTGTTTTCCTTTGTCTATTGATGGTTTCGATTTTTAGGTTTCCATTAACGGGACAAATCCTATCCCACGCAGGATAAACCACATCTATGGGACTCACTGGCCTGCTGAACCGGGATGTGACACACAAGCCAGCTGGATGGCAACTGGGAACCTTCATGATTCTAATATAATGACACAGGGAGCAAGCCTCCATTCACTTCATAACTTTGGTACACTTCTTATGAGTACGATTCGATGACAATATAAAATGCATAAAATCAATTACTAGCTGGATAGTGCCAGAAATTTCGGCCTTTCCAGTGCGGTTTGTTCCCAATCCTGAACTCTACAACAGTTATCACATTTGTCCGAACTCTTTAGATAGAAATAAGCGGAATCGCGAGTAGATCGCTGGACTTCCCATTTGCTGAGTTGACAGTTTTCCAACTAGTCAGTCACGATTTTCTAGCAAGGCTTGGTGTAGTGGTTGGCGAATCATATTTTGGGTTTTTAAGTACCGCTGCGTTTGCACTGCGGTACTCATTCCCAATGTTGACTATGATTCGATTACGGGCAAGTTGCAGTCCCACCTATCTTCGGGACTACATCCGATGCGACAAGCCTTACCCGCCTAATCGGGTGTCCAGGCAATCACGCCCTCGGCGCCCAAACTCTCCTCCAAAATACAACTGATTCCCACAATCCGAACTCTCCACACATGGTACAAATAGGTAGTATAATGTGGTGCTAAGAACTAAGCTGAAGCTTCAAAAAATATTTTGCCGCAGCTACATCCATGAATATCAGCAGACAACTGCTTCATCCTTCCGACAATCGTCAGTAGGGCATGGGTGATATCACATCAGTGGTTTTATGGAATGCGAATAACTGATGTGTTCAGACCGGACGAAACGGACACTCGGTGCTTTTCCTAGCATGCAGTGCTGCTCCGCTAGATTACAACCGCAAGTAAACACTAAAAATGTACCCACAATCCATTCTATCACCAATCCATGTTACTGAGATTGTCAACATTAAGGTGCGCTGTAACAGACCACACTCATGTAATGTTTTGTCACTCTGGAACCATGAGATTTCTGTTATGCGTCACCAATTCGAGGTGTATGCAAATACACGTTACAATCTCGGAGACTCTGGCACGCTCACACGAGGTTGTTAGTGGAAGACGGACAGAGTTTGTACTTCAAAGTCCACCCACATCCACAACCCACTCAGTGTTGCTACGTATTGATCAATACCGCACTGACTGGCATTCTGTGGTGAGCCGCAGTGCTTGCGAAACAGGCAGAGCGATACCTTGTAGTTTGGATTCCATAAAACTATTTCCGCCCCCTTGAAGGTTGATAAAATGCCCCGAACCTCACATTAAGAATAAACCTATCCACAGTTTGGATGCTTCTTAGGTCCGAAACTGCTTACCAGATACTTATATTTACCAGACTATACCAGACAATGACCTGAAGGATGTTGGAATGGTCTGGAAGCTAGCTAGCTCCCCATACAAGGGGAGCTACGGGGCGCTAAAACACAAGTGAGTGGGAAACACCACGCTGTTAATCTGCACGTGTTCAAAAACTACCAACCGTAAGATAAAGAAACTGCAAAGCACTCAGCCGTTCTTCCATTTGATTGGGGTACGGCAGGAAGTTGTCCAAAATTGTCAAGGTTGTATCCCTGTAAGCCCACTAGGCTTCAAGCCAAACCACAGCAAAGCCCACTAACTGTCAAGAACTGCATTCTAATGACTGGTTTAGTGAAGGAAACCCACAAACATATTGATCATGAGTACTCAAAGGACATGTAGGCAATGCGCGCGCGCACTTGCGCGCGTCACGCGCGGATTCACTATTCCCCTCCTTAAATGAACACGTCATCTGATTAAGTTGAAGGTGAGTACGCTTCTTTGACATTGTTTCGGGCGGTTGACACCACATTACGTGTCACTGACGTGTACAATTGTCTGGTGTTAACTTTCCTGCCATCTGAAAGTTGGTACGTTCCTTGTCCCAACGTCCGAGCAATACTGACGGGATGACATGTCGGTTGACCTTTTCGTGATTTCCTTTTGTAGCCGGACAGATATTCCAGGGCGCAGTAGTAAGGCTAACATTCTGATACCGTCGTCGACGCTCAAGCTGGTGGGGATCGTTGTTTTCGGGGGCTGATACCGATGAGTTCAATTTCGTCCACAGTGTCCTTCCAAACATAAGCTTCCCTGGTGTGCGATCGGCAGCTCTGTGCTGCAGCGTTCTGTGTGTAAACAGAGCCTTGATCACTGCATCTTCCCACTGCATACCGAACAAACGTGCCTCCTGTATACTTTCCTTTAGTGAGCGGTTTGTGCGTTCAATCATACCGTTGGCCGCAGGGTTGTACAGAACAGTGTATAGATCTTTTAGATCGCGGAGTTGTAAGAACCGAGTTAATTCATACTTTATAACTCGTGTTTCATTATCTGTCACAATCTCCTTAGGGGAAGCCAAATCTAACAAACAGATGTCTTAGCCACCGTATAACTGTTGATGTGTTCACGTCACCATAAAGGTGAATCTCAGGCCATTTACTGTAAAATCACGTGGCCACCAAACAATTCCTCTGATGTTGTGGTGTAGAGTGAAATGGTCCCATGATGTCGATCGCCACTTTGGGCCAGAGTTTCATTGGATAAACGATCGGCTGGACAGATGCATCCAGTAGCGTAGCAAGGACCTTTGCTGACTGGGGCGGTAACCAAATTTGCCACCCCCTTTCCTTGCATAAACTTAATCCGTAAACTCTCTATATCTCGAACAACCCTTAACTACTTTGTTTCAGGGAACAAAAATAAACGGCGAAATTTATGAAATACGTACCTCACAAACGTATTGTTCGTGCTTTACTGGCAGCAAAAGTATCAATAACATTATCAGAATTCAGTCCATCGGCTATATCTCTCTCTATGGAGAGAATTGCCAAGTCCGTGAGTCGTGTCTGGCTCATAGTTGATCGAAGGTGGTTCTTTATAAGCTTGAGCTTGGAGAACGAACGCTCACGACTGGCAATGCTGATAATCTGTGTAAGAAATACGCATAACACTATCACAATATTTGGTGCAGATTCCGCGAGGTGAGATGTATGTATGAAGCCCAGAAGTTCGAATGGTCCATTGATTTCATCCTTTCCGGGAGCTTTCACAAAATATAACAATCTTCTCATTTCCGCATCCAATTCCATAAATCTTTGCTCGATTTTGTCACCTGCCTGTCCTTCAGCTAGCTTGATCTTAAGTTCCTTCCAGTTAAGGAATGCTTGCGCCTGAGATTTACTATATTCATGTTCCTATACGTTTGAGTTCAATTTTCACCAGCTCCGGAAACCCTCATCTGTCGAAAAGCTAGATTGTTCCGCCGAAAACAGTTTGCAGCAGAATCAAAACAGGGATTCAATGGAACGAGAATACTCCATCCAGGTTCGCAATCTCCACTCTCGGTTTACTAACTCACGAAAAAACTAGTTCTTCGTAAGCTTCATAGCCACCCCCTTTGTATTCGTACCAGGTCGAACAACTTCTTTGAATTCATAATCGATATGCTGCACAGCAGTGGATCCCTATCGAACAAGCATAGTGCGTACTTCATGGTGGATCGTAATTGGCGACCGACCGACATTCGTAAAATCGGTTGATCGTAATGTCCTCGCCCCAGGTAGCGGTTCGCTATCCAATTCTTCCCATTCCCACGCATCTTCTGCACCAGGTTCGCAGGTAATTCCCGCAGCATCAACGCTGCAATGTCGCTCTCTATCGGGTCGGTATCAACGTTACCAGTAGTAACTGTATTTTCGTCCTCAGCATGATTGACTCCTTTCATTTGTGTCACCTCGTTAATGGAATCAGCTTTGATGAATCTTAATAGACCACCTTCGTTCTTTTTAGTCTCTTCTTCTCTGGTCCTCTTCTTCCTATAAAAAGCCGCACCGCTTACCTTCAATCGATCCGTTAAAGGATATCTATACCGAACATTCACTCAAAATCTGAAAAACGCAAAAAGGTGAAAGCTATTGACTGCTCAGTATTAAACCTAACAAAAAACAGAGATTAAAATAATGATGGCAAAGGGTTAGGAAAAGTTAAACAACCCGTTTCTATCGGAATAAAATAGCAAAACCGCAAGCGGATTACGGTATTGAGTACAGCAATCAGTAACACCAAATGTACCAAACTGAGCAATTTGCGATTCCACACATATCCGCGTCAACAGTGTACAAGTTGTTTTAAACAGCCAACGAATAGGACTTCAAATAACAGGTCAACGCAATAACCAAGCCGCAGTACAAGGCTAGGGAAAATAAACCGAGATGAAACTGCCACAAGTATGATGATGTGTGGATGTTTTCAAAACACCATCTGCGCGCACACTGGTATTGCAAAATGGATAAGTAATCGAAACAGACTGAGAGGCCAGTGCAACATGTGAGCTTCACTCACACCAATGTCCAAACATGATTGTCGGATAGAACAGTGGAACGTAGTGGGTCAAGTTCAAGTTCAAGTTCCGGTGGAACTGGAACGATAGAAGAATCTTGTGAGTGTTCCATCTTGAGTGGATCGTTGAGCCAGGAATTGATGAAGTGCACAGAATTATTGATGGACCTGAAACGGAACACCCGTATCGCACCCTGGCCAACCAGTTAATGCCCACTTTTCCTGCCCTAGAAGTCTCTGCTGTAGCAGTCCCGTGAAGTAAGCAAAGGATAGGAAGAGAAATCGAAGGTACAGAATAAGGAAACTCACTTGAAATAAGAAAATAGTACCAAGGCATGAAGACAAGTAGAGAAAAGAAAATCGAAGTATGAAGATGCGAGTTAGTCAGGAAAAGGGAAAGGTTTCGCGTTAGCACCCAAGAGTGTCAAGTTGCCGCCCAAACCCCTTAACCGTAGATTCCCTGATAACACTTTCCGGAAGCATGTTCCAGCGCTCGATAACTCGGCGTGACAACCGGATTTGCACCCTAGTCCTTTCGGACCTCGGTTTGTCCAGCTTCAAGGAATGACCGCGTAGAACAGACAATCTAACGTACTGAATAGCCAAGATAAATCTGGACCAAACTTCCCAGTTAAGATACCGTAGGTTAGAATTAGGTCCCCTCTAAGCTTTCGGTAGTGCATTGAATGCATTCCCAAACTAAGTAGACGCTCGGGGTACGTCCGTCCTCGTAATCCCTCAACTAACCTCTTACCCACCCGTAAAACCCTCTCTAGCTCCATTTTGTCCCGGACGAGGCAGGGCGGACAAGCCTGGACGCAGTATTCCAGATGAGACCGAAAGAAAGCCGAGAACAGTTTCGTATAGATGTCGCCCGTCGACTTCGAAAGAACGTCGTATTAACCACAAGATATGAAAACCTCTGCTTTTGGCCTTCTTCCAGTTATCACCGGAGCCTAAAGCCGAAGAGAGTACTACGCCTAAATCAACCTGGCTAGATACACGGGGGAGTTCGACCCCACCGACTAAGTACTTCTCAGGAGGACAACCTCCTCCAATTCGAACAGCGGTACTTTGCCTGATTTATGGGCAGTAACCATAAAGTAGACTAGTTCCAAAGCTTAACCAAGACTCGCTAAATAGCTTCGGAACCCCCAAGAACTTCGACAATATTCCACAGCTTCAGGTCATCAGCAAATAGCAACGATGGTACCTCAAGCTCCGCGGGTAGGTCATTCACATAGATAGAGAACAGCAGCGGTCCAAGGACCGAGCCCTGCGGCACGCCACTGAGGACAGACTGCCTAAACGAGAGGCCACGGCTTACCCGTACACACTGTTCTCTACCATCCAAGGACGCCAGCTAATGAAGGTCGCGACCAGATACCCCAACGATGCTACTGGGGGTGTAATCCTAGGTAGATGATGAAGGAAAGTACAGAGGACATACGCAGAATTGGACACAATGATTTCGATGGCAGCTACATGCTGACGCATGTCCTGACTGGAGGAAGAGTAAGTGCCTAAGATATGATGAACGGTTCAGTGTAAAGTGCAGAGTAAAGCGCAGTTTTCCTTGAAATGGATGATCATTTGTGTGATGAAAGTGTCCGCAAGGTGACACCTAACGTGACCACCTGGAATGATAGCGTTTGCACAGGTGTGACACCTGGCGTAAACTTTTGTTGGTCATACAGTGTAACATTGAAACGTTCAACTGTCATTTGTTTTGGTAAAGTTGGCACTGCACACCTAGCGTCGAACCGTCGTCGGTCTAAAAATGTCGCTCCTTGTCACAGTCTGCACCATCTGCGCTCACACTGGTGTTGCAAAACTGCTAAGTAATCGAAACAGTCGGAGATGCCAGTGTACCAAATATGAGCTTCACTCACACCAATGTCCAAACATGATTGTCTGACAGCATAGTGGAACATAATGGGTCACCGGCGATGCTACTAGGGGGTGTCGTGATAAGGAGAGAACAGGTGCGTAAGCCAGACGGTAGGTACGGGGTAAACTGCATATTAATTTCCAAGGAAATGGGTGATCCATTGAGTTGTGTCAGTCTTTTGGTACATTTTGCACTTCGCGCCTAGTGCCGAACGCTCATTGGTCGGAACATGTCGCCCCCTGTCAAGTGGCGCCCGATGCAGACCCCCCCTCGACCCCCTTGCCACGCCTGGGGGTACGTCAATCGGTTTCGAGCATTTGTCGGCTTTCTGACACATATCACATAAACGAACATCCGCTTTCGCCATTTTTGATACATTCGGCTACCAAAAATGCTCCTGAAACCGGCGCTTCTTTCTCACGATGCCAGGATGTGCTGCGCGTGCGCACTGGATGAGTTTTGATGACAATTCGTGTGAAGCCACGAACCTCGATCCTCGCATAAGGGAACCATCATTGGCCGCATGTTCGTGTCCTAAGGCATTAAACGCGCATAGTTCCCCACTCAGTTTTGTGTAACGAGGCCAGCTCTCAGAGAGGTAGCGGGAAACGGCTAGTGAATTCGGATCATGTTGGTTGCCTTCTTGGAGATCTGCTTTAGCTACAGCGGTAAGGCCTCTTGACTGTGAAACGGAACTCATTACTTTTTTCTCGTCGTCATCTTTGTTATAGCGGTGGTAAGAAAACTTCGCCCTTCCCCGTTATTTTGTGAGTTTGCCCCATTCACTCTTATTCATACCATCCCCTTTTACGGTTCCTCGTATACATTCACTTTTGCCTCACATTTGTGATTAGCTGGTATTGACATTGAATCTCTGTACATTTCGCCCGTTCGTAAGACACCGTATCGATCCTTCGCCCCTGGAATTAGCTTTGATTGGTCGATCGTCAGCCAGTCTGCATAGTCTGTGTAGATGCCCTAACTTGAATCATGTGATTGATTTGGATACACAGACGCTTGGTAAATGGTTTGGCGTGCGGCGTGAACATTGTTCTCTATCCGGTCGTTCGTGTTCTCACTACCGTTAGTGGGTGGAAGCAGTCGCGAGGCTCCGACAAAACAATCTTTAGTATCCGGGTCGTCCAATGGAAGACCGGATAAAGTGGTTGCGATGTGATTATCGGAATTTGGGCGGAATGTGATTTGCAAGTCATAATTCAGCGAACGGGCATACCAGTGATTGAACCGTAGTGGCATGTGGTCGTTGGTTCCCCGACTAAGGAGAACAGTTAGAGCAACGTGATCGGTACGCAGTGTAATGTACCAGCCGAACAAGTATAAATGTCATTTTTCACAGACAAGGACACAGACGAGGGTTTCACTTTCACCAGTTTCGTTTAAAGATTTTGTATAGGATAACTTTCTAGAAACATACGCGATGCCCTTTTCTTTTCCGTTCTGTATATGGGACAGGACAGCTCCTAATCCAATATTTGATGGATCTGTGGAGACAAATGCTGCACATGTCCCATCCAAAATGACAAACATTGGGGTGGAAATGAAGCGTTTTTCAATTTCCTTGAAGGTAAACTGCTGTGCAGAGCCCCAGTGGAAGGTGGCTTTTTCCTGTTTAACATCCTCAACGCCTCCGCCAGGGTAGCGAATTCGGGCAGATAACGTAAGGAATACAGGCCAAGAGAGGGTTTAACTTCAGATGCACTTTTAGGGCTGGACGTTTCCGTTATTACCCGAGTATTTGTGGTGCATGGTCGAATTCCACCAGACGATAAGAAGTACCTGGGGAATTCTATTTCCGTAGTACCAAATTTGCACTTTTCAATATTAAACCGAAGATCTAAGCTCTCCAACCGCTGTAGTATGGCGCGTAGACTAGAGTCATGCAATTATCTTGAGGCGCCAAAGAAGCAAAAATCATCCACGTAAGCCACTTGCCCAGCTAGAACTGCTATTGGGTGGGTCATGAACTTCTGTTAAACTACCGGAGCGGAACTAAGACACATAGCCCAAAGTTTGCACTGGAACGAACCGCTGGATGCCAGAAAAACAGTTCAAGGCCTGAACATCAGTGTCAATGTCATGTGGAAAAAGACATACTTCAAGTCGGCCTTAGAATAAACACGCCAGTTCTCTTGGACAACAACTCAGCAACTATAAGAAGAACAAAATTTCGACCACCATTTGACTGTTCAGCGCCTACACCTCAGTAAATGCACACAGCACCAACATTCTTTAAGTGAGTCTACATGGTTATAACAAATATTTATGAATTGCGAACAGGCGTGGTACACCTAAACATTCACTTCTCCCGGATGCGTGCAGCACCTTATTGATTTGATCAGCTTCCAGAAAACATCGAGAACTTAAATAAGAACAGTGATATCTGCGATTTTACTTAGCTACTTACGTAAGCGCAATGCCGCTTCATTCACCTGCGGTTGTCATCAAGACACAGACGTTACAAGCGGGGCGCGGAGGCGGTCCGCCCCGAACGGCATGTGACAGGGGGCGGTATTTTTACTACGATTGATTGTTCAACAGTAAGTATAAAGTGTACAATTTCCGGATAAGCTGGGCGCTCAATATTTTAATGTTACTCTGTCTGACCAACGACACCTTTGCACCATGCGTCACACTTGTGTAAACGTTGTGTTCCCAGTGATCATCTTACTTGTCCCATTGTCCTCACTTTCAGCACATTCACCTCAGTGTCCCAAACGATCATCCATTTCATAGAAAACTAATGTGCACCTCACCCTGAGCCGAGTGTGTGGTCATCGCTTGCCTCTATTGCCCTCAGTCAGAGTGAACATTTACCACCACCGTTCCGCACAGCAAAAGTAGATGCTACACCACTGTCCACGTGCATTTGCCCATTGCGGTTGTGCCTACAACATAAACCGCGCTGTTATTTGCCTGCCGTATGCTTTAGCCCGACGGATCATGAAATATGGTGTCAGATCCAGTGTTGACAGAGCGCCCATCGGTCATATATCGACGTTTAGCCTGTGGGTTACAGATTACACGAGTTTAGTGTTGGCTGTAGACACATGGTGTGCTTCCATCATGAAATGAGCTGCGCAGTCCTCCCAGCTTTGTGTACCTCTGACATGTGTGCTACACCATCGATCGTGCTTGAGTGAGCGATTGACAGAATAGGTGCATATATCCGAAGAGTGTAAGTTGCAGTCGTGTTTGCGAGCTACTGTCTAATCCTCTTATGCATTTGGTGATGTGTGCAGGCACGCCTTGGAGAATGCTCGGTTCTCATTCATGTGCTCCTGAGGCATTTACTCCAGCGAGAGATAATGCAGAAGAAGCTGTGGACAATGCGTCCCAATTCGATCATGAACACTTGAGGTCAAGGAATTCATGCGGTTACTCACAGTTTCATTGACTGCAAAATAACGAAGCCGCCGTTTAAACGAGAAGCTATGGAGCCGAAGCTTGATTGGTGCCAATTAAATTCGACGAATTGTGTGTGATGCAGTTCACTGGACCTCTCCGGCCTGACCAAACGGAGGCCCCGAATCCCTATGAACATTTTCATTGCTCAGCTGACAGTACAGTTAATTAAAGAGCGGAAGGGTGTGCCCGGCTAGCTCAGTCGGTAGAGCATGGGACTCTTAATCCCAGGGTCGTGGGTTCGAGCCCCACGTCGGGCGATCCCGCGGTGTCGTTCAGCGCGCGTTTTCCACGCGGCTGTCCGAGCAAGACCTCGCGGTCCGTTGGATCGCGTATTGCAACTACCACTGCACCACTTGTCAAACAGCCCAGCTACTTCTGGTCAGACGGTTTTGCTGTCCTAGTTCGCACTGCCATAAATTAAATTATAACCGATGAATTGTAGGAACAAATGTCTAGAGATCTCTTCTCCAGAAACAACAAGTTCAACTTAGCAACAGTTGTGATCGCGAGGAGCACATACACGATTTGGTCTAGTTTCCTACAATAGAGACGCGAAATTTTGGAAATGCAAATCACCTGTGTCGGGGATTGATTTTGCAGGAAAACACGCCGCGGCCCGGGATCGAACCAGGGACCTTTAGATCTTCAGTCTAACGCTCTCCCGACTGAGCTACCGCGGCTGAACGGTGCTAGCTTGACCTTATGCATAGAGGCCAAATGGTGGCGGTGCACATGAGTGTCGTTCAAACGGCAGCGTGAAGGTGAACACAGCCACACTGTATTCCTCGCACATTCCCGGCTCGCGTTTAACGTGGTTCGTGCAACAGACTGCCGCGCAGAAACATACGTTGCAAAAGGTCTCGTTTACGCAACTAGTACAAAACAACCATTGTCATACGTCACAAAAGGAATTCCTTACCTTGCGTTTGTAGGCTCCCACGCCTCCCACTGTGAATCTGCAATGGGGTAACCGCCTGTAATGTAAACGCATCGGTAACTTGTAATGTACCGGGAAACACGGTGCTTCAGTATTTTGCAACATTGGATTTCACTGTTGTTTCAACCTTCAAACCTCTTGTTTTACTGACGGCACATCCGTTTTGGCAAAGCGTTTTGGTGTGTATATTGCTGCACCATTTCTCGCTCTGGTTGATTCGCTTTCTACTTTTGTAGCTTGCACAATATACTTTGGGTTCAGTCACCTCCAATTTCTGTCCGGTCCCATATTTGACACGTCTGTGACGTGTCATCGATTACCGACTATTATCCCAGGCGCCACCCAACAATTGGTGGCCCGACTCCAGAACACACCGTCCGCCATTTTGAACTTCCATTCTGGTGAGCTCGTTCCAGTGATTTTCTGATTCATTACTTGTGATCATATTGTTTTCTCACCTACCGCATATGTTATCTGCTTTTTGCAATGGATTACCTAGAGGATGAGCCATCTCCATACGCGGTTAACGCCGTTGAGCCTGTTCTGGTCAATTCTGTTGCCTTTGTCCCTCCACCTTTTTGGGAGAATGATCCTTCGTTATGGCTTTTGTACCTGGAACTCGTTTTTTACATCCGTGGCATTTCTTCTGATTTCGCCATGTATAATCAGCTAATATCTCGCCTTCCTCAGAGTATATCCTCGCAGGTGAGATACATCATATTTTGCCCTCCTCTAGTAAGGAAATGTGTGAATCTCAAACAGGCTATTATTCAGCAAAACACGCCTTCTGACAAGGTTCGTCTGCAGCAACTAGGTAGCTATCTGCAACTAGGAGTTAGGATGACCTCAGCTCTCTTGCGCGAAATGCAATAGCTCATGGACACGTCCAACATGGACGTAGGGATTCTCCGCGAGCTGTAGATGCAACGCCTTCCTGCAAGCACTCAAGCTATCCTTGCAGTAGCAAGTGAACTGCCACTCACAGCAATTGCAGATCTAGCAGACCGCGTCATCAAACGGCATCAGCCAGAGACTGAAACCAAAGCACGCAGGCCGCTTTGTGCCGAGAGAACTGTTCGATGGATCCGCCAGCATCTTGCCCTTCTATTCAGTAGCTGGTGTGCGACTGAGTCCAACCACGGTGGCTTTGATTTGGTAATCTTCTTCACCAAAAAGGGATAGGGCGGTGGGATATATTAAAGAGGAAAAACGTAAGCGTATCCCAAGCCGTCTGTATATCATCATCCAGCAAGATGATGCATGGGGAACTTACTGTTTTGGCTCTAATAGACTGAAAGTCGGCGTGACAAATGTTCGGATTTCGGACCATGTGTGAATCGTAGTCTCTAATGAGAGCACAATTAAATGACAAGCACACATGATCACTGGCTCCCAAGGAGGGACCATACTCAAGGTCACTCACAAAGTCAACCGACTTTGCGAAAACTAGGTCCAAGTGAGAAGGAGCGTGCTCCTCCTCGTACCTGGTGGGCCGATCGACAAATTGGTGTAAGCCTACTTCCAGTGTCCAGTTAAAAACCTCGGCAGCCAACCTTTTTGTCGCTGCCTCATGAGATAGAACATGCCAATTTACTTCGTGGATGTTGAAGTCCCCCATTATCAAGCATATATTCGCAGAGTGCATGCAAATGAAGTCAATGAAACTCCTGGAAACGCTATCAGGGCCCCTATACGGCAGCACAATTTTAAATTGAATGGACTTCAACTGCAAGAGCTTCAACAGTTCTCTCAGCTGAGTTTAAATTATGTTTTGGTATGTTTACACCACATCTGATGTACAGGACGACTCCATTTCCGCGGCTATCAGATGGGCGGCCAGACCACAGAAGTGCGTGGTTCAGAACTTCCAATTATCTGTGCCCGACCTCGGAAGACAACCAAGTCTCAGTGAACGCGAGTACATCAGAATGGGGGTTGTCTGTTAAGGCCACAACTTCACACATCTTGTTTCCCAGGCTATGCACATTACTGAGAAGTATATGAAAACGCCTGGTTTGGAGAGCCCCGGGTCATGTGCCACCAGAATGGGCTCTGGTAGGGCGGAAGTGGACCGTCGGCTCACCACCCGAAAACCCACCAAACATAAACCTTTCTCGCCAGCTTCTCGACGCGCTTTAAGGTTTTTGATGGCTTCCTTAAGCTTTATCCTATCCGCTAAAGGTAGGTCCGTCTGTATACTCACTCCGGAACCCTTTAGTTTAAAGATGAAGCCCTCCTCCGGTGTAGACAGGACCACACGTAATAGACAGGCCTACTTTTAGTACTGTCACCCGATACGTTCCCAAGCCTAGTATGTTTTCTAATCGTAACCCCAGGAAACCCGGGTGGAAGTAGTTTAGAAACGCAAAGTTTGAACAAGTGAAGGTCTTTAAGCATGCGATCTTTCGGAAAAGCCGCAGAGGACTCCGCGATATTCCTAAAGATAACGCTGCTGTCAGTAAGTGCATCACTACGATGATGGGTATTTGCGGTACGCGTCACTCTAGCAGTGGCCTGTGCAGCACCCGAGTTCATATAATCTTTGGTAGGAAAAAGAAGGTACACAGGATAAGGATTCCAGCAATGAGGTGGAAGAGTTTTCGGCCTCCGTTACCGGGGACGGAATATCGACAGAGTCCACCGCTACATCTTTTAGCTTGGGTTTGTGTTATAACGCGGTGCGGCCTGCTCGCTCTCGACTGGTTGATTCACCCCTGTTGCTAAATCTGTGCCCTTGCGCCGTTTTACTTTCGCAGATACACTAGCCTGTAAAACTTCCCCACTCACGACTGAGTTCAATATAACGTCAGGATGTTTATCATCTTCAGGCGCCACCTCAAGAGTTGGTGAATCCTTCGAAGTCGTACTATTTATGCAGTCGTCTGAACGCACGCTTGTTCTGATAACTCTCGCACGTCCAAGGCTTACGACGATTTGATCAAACTTCCCCAATAAAAACTAAAGAACTAAACCAATGTTTTAAACTAGTCATTTGGGACTAGATGAAATGCTTTCTGCCTAACACAAACAAAGCAATTATAAGGTAAAGCATCGCTGTTTAGTAGAAGGGTATACTGCTGTTTTACACTCAAACTAGGTCTTTTATGCTGGATAAGTTTCATTCCAATTTGTTTGGTTTGTTCTGCTTACCTGACTAATCTTTTACTAATTGGCCACGTTGCTTACGCTAATTGTCGTTATCTTCGTTAACTTTATTGCATTTGTATCATTTTGTACTTATCGCGAATTCGATGCTAACCAACTTACTCCATATGTTTATTTAGGGTAGAGTTATGTCTGCATAGCCGTATTCGTTAACAGATATATGTCATTCGATAAGATCATTTCAAGTGACTGGCTGTTGTTTGACATCCCAGGTGTGGCTGCGCTTGATGTGCATGTTGACAAGGTGCCTATCTGTCTATAACCCACAACTCCAAACTGGCTCTAGGAGACGGTTGATCGTTGCTGGAGGGGACGGGTTGCGCGGTCCTTGTGGTCGTGCTAGGCTCGAAGAGTGGTTCCATGTAGTCAGTGTGGAGCGGACTACGATTGATTCCCCTACTACAACTTGCTTGTGTTCGCCCGTGAACGAGTGTGGGCCGGCTCCGTTGATTAAATGTGGCTCCCATCCACATGCCGCCGGGTCTTATTCCTTCTGGTTTACACTGGATGTGGGTAGTGTGGTTGGAGCTGTGGGCGGTGCAGCGCAAGCCACCCATGGTCCCTCTGTAGGCGCAGGCGTCCTGTGGCTGGCCACAGTGACAGGCAAATCCGAAACCGGATGCCACCAACCATACTGCTGTCTACCCAACCCAGTGCAAGCTTCTTGAAACGAACGACTGCAGAGGTCACACTGTATGAAACTCGAAGAACCAGTAAATGGTTCTGAGCAAGTCGCTTTACCACAAACAGCTGAGGAATCGGTTAATGGGTCCGAGGGCGACTTGGAACCGGATGTCTTTACCATAACGAAAAAGGAAATGTTTTAGCTGACAGTAGGGGCGTGAACCGGGGTACGGTATGCTACAATGCAGTCAACGTGAGCCGCAATCAGCTAAAACCCAGCGTGATTCGTTCGCACAGATTTGGACTCACCAGATCGATAAAAGTGGTAACGAAGACAATAACAGGCTTCTCTGTGGAACAACCGCTAAGACCTATTCTCCGTTGGAGCTATGCGAGACTTTTCAGGAACGAGGGATTGATCAGATTCGCGCAGTCGAATATCAATCCGATTTATACTTGATCGATGAGATATGGACAAAACCCGGATTCGTTTGTGGTGGAGTCTACAAACAGATCCTAAGCAATATTTCGATGGAAAACCATGAACAGTAGGCAAAAATTCAAGGTCTTCAAACGCTGGTATACTGGACATCTCAAAGCCCGTTTGAATCACAAGAAACTGACAAAGCAAACTTTCTATTCATAGTTATTCAACACCGTTTCCACAAATGTCTTCCCAGAAAGACAGCTCAAGCGGTGAAACACAGCACCCACGCCGTGACAAAGGAAGACAAACACAAGAGATTCCGAGTATGTTAGCACTTCCAAGTCCTTTCGGATCACAAGAAAACAGACAAAAGCCAAATTTTCTGTGCATTGTGCGTCGTGCTCTCAAGGTTAGTTTCGGACGCAGGCAGCTCATCTGCCTTTGTCCGGAACCAAAGCCGCGCTTGACTCGCAGCACAACAACCCAATTCTGCAGCGTTCATCCGAGCTGTGTAGCATAAGTAACTTGCACCAGCATTTCTGATTACCGACTCAGCCCACTGGCAACGAGTCGCTTTCGCTTGTGTAGAACCTGCCAGCTACCAGCACACTCGCGAGTTTGGATTCACCCATCTGCTTCCTAACATTCAATGCCTACGTGTGTCGCCACGTCGAATGCGCCATCCAGGTTCCGTAACTATGCCCAAAAGTTGACCTCCTTGCGCTCGATACTCCACAACACCAGGCAGCAAATAATGTTAAGAGCTTGCTCCATTTTCCGTACCAGGAAGGGCTGTGGAAACTCGTATTCAATGGACGATACCCGTGGCTGCGTGAATACCTCATATGAGGATACCAACTACTGGGTGATCAGTCACATATGCCGCCATCTTCTGTAACTCAGACCAAAACACATGATAGGAAGCAGCTTAAAAGCACTACAGCGATACAGTCGTCTACAGGTTGCCAACAACCTAACTTCTGCCTTCTTCCCTACCTTCCCTGGAAGGACCTTCCGAACTCAGATGTTTTCGCCCTCTGCTGTAACCAGTTTCTACAAAACTTTGGAATTTTGCACAGGTCCCTACACTTTGTTATGAACGGATGACAGAAAGTATTTCAGCAAACTAGCACCTTTAGGACTATAATCCACACTGATGCACGTAAATCAGTGCGGGCGAGTGATTAATCCGGTTGTTCGTTACGATAAATTGTAATCATAATAACTTGATTCTGTTTTTCATGGCGCTGTCTCGTTTCCACAATCTTGCCTCCAAGGTGCCGTTGCCCCGTAACTTCACCGATGCTTGTTTCAAGTGGTCCGCTTGTGCAGTCCTCCCATTTGCACTCACTCACCGACCTAGGAGATGTGCTCTGATACCCCGCCGTGAACAAATAGTAGGCCACGCATAGACACACATTAGCTGCTTTAGAGGGCCGGTCGTTTGCCGACGTCATGTGACACTGAGTCTGGCTAGCATGCTGCTGGGTAGCTGTACTGCGAAGACCTGGTTGGACGTCCTATGCTCACTTTCGTGTCGTCCACCCTAGCCACTCACCCCAATTCTGTGGTCCGTGCAACGTCGGGCTTGCCGCAATGTCTGTCCAGGCCCTCCCGTTGGCACTCCCCAGCAGGTGTCCGACTACCTGTGATTGTAACGAGCTAAGGACGTCTCGATTCCACTTACTTGACAGCAATGGCGCATGAACGATGTCCCGGATTCATGATGATGCAACAACTCCCCACGAGGGTATCATATTATCGTTTGGAAGGTGTAACGATACGGGGCTCTGGTGACTCAAAGACCAATTTTTTACGAGTATTGTGGATTTCGCTGTCAGCTCACTGCTATTTATGCTACGCTCCTCGCACAATTCGTGGATTTTCACGGTTTCTAAACAGATTACGGAAAGTTGTCCACCCAGGATTTTACATCATCTTCTGGCTTAAAAGCCAAACGCGAGATACGCCGTTGAACGCTTAATCCGACGATTTAAATTTGTGCACATCAGTATCGTCCTGCATTTCAGTGTGCAGAGATCGTATGGCGCTGTGATTCGCTTCCCACATAGGCATATGAAAGTCGATCTACAACACATTTGTTAAACCGATTGGTAGAAACAAGAATGAACCATGATGCAGCCTCGTTCGATTGTGTCTTGCGCCTTTGATTTACCGAGCAGAAGTTTGCATACAGGCGTTTACCCCATTGCGGATTCACAGTGGGAGGCGTGGGAGCCTACAAACGCAAGGTAAGGAATTCCTTTTGTGACGTATGACAATGGTTGTTTTGTACTAGTTGCGTAAACGAGACCTTTTGCAACGTATGTTTCTGCGCGGCAGTCTGTTGCAATCCTGTACAGCCCAGTGCACGAATCACGTTAAACGCGAGCCGGGAATGTGCGAGGAATAGAGTGTGGCTGTGTTCACCTCCACGCTGCCGTTTGAATGACACTCATGTGCACCGCCACCATTCGGCCTCTATACATAAGGTCAAGCGATTGCCATTCAGCCGCGGTAGCTCAGTCGGGAGAGCGTTAGACTGAAGATCTAAAGGTCCCTGGTTCGATCCCGGGCCGCGGCGCACGTTTTCCTGCGAAATCGATCACCGACACAGGTGATTTGCATTTCCGAAATTTCGCGTTTCTATTGTAGGAAACTAGACCAAAACGTGTATGTGCTCCTCGCGATCACAACGGTTGCTAAGTTGAACTTGTTGTTGTTTCTGGAGTAGATCTCTCTAGACATTTGTTCCTACAATTCATCAGTTATAATTTAATTTATGGGAGTGCGAACTAGGACAGCAAAACCGTCTGGCCAGAAGTAACTGGGCTGTTTGACAAGTGGTGCAGTGGTAGTTGCAATATGCGACCGAACGGACCGCGAGGTCTTGCTCGGACAGCCGCGTGGAAAACGCGGGTTCAACGATACCACGGAATCGCCCGACGTGGGGCTCGAACCCACGACCCTGGGATTAAGAGTCCCATGCTCTACCGACTGAGCTAGCCGGGCACATCCTTCCGCTCTTTAATTAACTGTACTGTCAGCTGAGCAATGAAAATGTTCATAGGGTTTCGGGGCCTCCGTTTGGTCAGGCCGGAGAGGTCCGGTGAACTGCATCACACACAATTCGTCGAATTTAATAGGCACCAATCAAGCTTCGGCTCCATAGCTTCTCGTTTAAACGGCGGCTTCGTTATTTTGCAGTCAATGAAACTGCGAGTAACCGCATGAATTCCTTGGCCTCAAGTGTTCATGATCGAATTGGGCTACATTGTCCACAGCTTCTTCTACATTATCTCTCGCTGGAGTAAATGGCTCAGGAGCACATGAATGAGAACCGAGCATTCTCCAAGGCGTGCCTGCACACATCACCAAATGCATAAGAGGATTAGACAGTAGCTCGCAAACAGGACTGCAACTTACACTCTTCGGGTATATGCACCTATTCTGTTAATCGCTCACTCAGGCACAATCGATGGTGTAGCACACATGTCAGAGGTACACAAAGCTGGGGGGACTGCGCAGCTCATTTCATGATGGCAGCACACCATGTGTCTACAGCCAACACTAAGCTCGTGTAATCTGTAACCCACAGGCTAAACGTCGATATATGACCGATGGGCGCTCTGTCAACACTGGATCTGACACCATATTTCATGATCCGTCGGGCTAAAGCATACGGCAGGCAAATAACAGCGCGGCTTATGTTGTAGGCACAACCGCAATGGGCAAAGGCACGTGGACCGTGGTGTAGCAACTACTTTTGCTGTGCGGAACGGTGGTGCTAAATGTTCACTCTGACTGTGGGCAGTACAGGCACGCGAACACCACACACTCGGCTCAGAGTGATGTGGACATTAGTTTTCTATGAAATGGATGATCGTTTGGGACACTGAGGTGAATGTGCTGCATGTGAGGACAATGGGACAAGTAAGATGATCACTGGGAACACAACGTTTACACAAGTGTGACGCATGGTGCAAAGGTGTCGTTGGTCAGACAGGGTAACATTATAAGATTCGGCCCCCCGCTTTTCGGGAACTTTTACACTTTGTACTTACTATCAAACAATCAGCCGAAGTAAAAATACCGCCCCCTGTCACATGCAGTTCGGGGCGGACCGCCTCCGCGTCTGTGTCTTGATGACAACCGCAGGTGAATGAAGCGGCATTGCGCTTACGTAAGTAGCTAAGTAAAATCGCAGATATCACTGTTCGTATTTAAGTTCTCGATGTTTCCTGCAAGCTGATCAAGTCAATAAGGTTCTGCGCGAATCCGGGAGAAGTGAATGTTTAGGTGTATCACGCCTATTATCGGTGCATATATAGGTATTTAATGCAAGTAGGTAGCACCTCCATTAGCTAGATATCGTACATCTGTGCGACCAGATCTGTCTGCTTCGAACCGTCACAAAACAACTGCAATTCTCATAAACTACTCTCTAATAAGCAGTAACCGGCTTAGCATTTTAAATGCCACCTTCATTGGCGGTTATCTACAAGCGTTCGCGACTGTGAGGACCAAACTTTTCCTTGCACGTTCATAAGATGCTGTCAGCGGACGAGAGTTTGGCGCACAAGATGTCCCACCATTTGTTTTGTTCATTACACCTGTAATATTATACAAGTTATTTTGAAACCGCATCCGTATCTTTCGCTTTATGTAAAATCCAGTAGATGTCACGAGCACTTTGTATGGAACATTTTCTTGACGCAAACCGGTCTCCCCTTAAAAACTCCTTGGTTCATGAAAGACGGAGCCCGCCCACACACTGCAGCTGTTGTTGTTGAGTATCTGGATGACATATTTGATGGGCGGGTAATATCACCGGTTTCCTGAGCTTCACCAAGGTAAGAGGCAGTGGCCACCGCATAGCACTGATATCAGTCCATGTGATTTCTTCTTGTGCGCTACTTGAAAGATAATGTCTTCGCAAGAAAGCTTACAAGTGCAGCTCCACTCAGGACTCTCATCATGCAGTTGTGCCGTCTAATTTCGGAAGACTTTTGCAGGAAGGTTGTGACAAATGTAAAGGTTCGCTTGCAAGAGGTTGTGAAACAAAATAGTGATCACATCGTCCATATACTACAGTGAACTAAATTTCCATGCTTATACAGGTAAAACTACTAATTTTGTAATATTTTGATGATAAATACATGTATAATGTACAAAGCAAATGGTGCGACATTTCATGCGCCGACCTGTATATGGCAGTAAGAAAGTCCTGGCTGTCCATCTTAGTCACGCGTAATTTAGTGGTGCAAGTTACTTGTTAGAAAGAATACTGTCGGATGCGCACTACTTACGAGTCTCCATAGTATAAATTTGCGGTATATCGTTTTTTCAGATGCCTGGTGCCCATCGAATTGAATCTGTTTGTGACAACCCTCCGAATGCCAGATGAGCAGCGGGAAATTGACAGAAATATTGACACGGAACAGCAGCTAAAGTGCGATGTGGACAAACAAACAAGGGCTGTTGGGTCCGAGCCCCGCGACTGCTTCCATCCACTAACGGTAGTGGGACCAGGAACGACCGGGTACAAGGGCTCAAGGGTTCTATTACAAAGGGCAACCATTGCGTTATATAGCATGACGCACGAGCGTGAAAGCCAACCAGAGTACGGAAAGTATGCGGACAATTGAAGCCAAGAAGCACTGAACAAATGAGGAACCAAGCACGTGCACACAAAGAACGGCAAGTGAGAGTCTTAGTGTCGCAGTAGGGCTGCGATCTGAAGGCAAAAATAACGACTCCAAATAGCCAACAGAGATAGCGAAATGGTACGTGAAAACGAACGTCTGGGAACCACCAGCGTAAAACGTAGTCCACAGTCCTGTACGATTACACAAACCTACCCGTGATAATAATAATAATAATCTACAATAAAATCATGGTACCTTTTGACGTCTCTACAGGGCTGCTTCACCCCAGAAGTCTAGTCATGAGAGAGCTTGGTGATAGAAGGTGGTCTAGGGACCGATATTCATGATCGGCGCTCGTGTTTGGCAATAGTCACTTGGAATCTATGTGGCGAATGGGACTGACTCGATAACCGGGGTCCGCTGCTTCAGACAGTTTTTAATATACCATAACATATGCAGGGTGCTAGTGGTGCGGGCTTGTCGAATTGCAGACCAAATACTCTCCATATCTCATGATCCCCTCCGGAGTTATAGTGGATTATTATTTTGACACTTCAAACTCGGTGAGTCCACAAGCTTGTAGTGACTCGTTGTTAAACGATGTTACTGAATTGGTTTCCATTGAATTTTTCACACTTCTATGATTTTCGCACTGATCACCCTACGGGATTTGTCAAGCTTTAGCTTTTATACCCGCATAAATCCATTGTTTCATTGTTCCATTGTGTGCATTCGAGAGAAAAGCCGACAGGTCCTCGACCACCACTGTTACCAGATGCGCGTTTTGTAGTGTATTCTCCTCTCACCGTGGAAACGACGTTCGTGCCGTGTCGTCGCATCTTTTGCTCTTTGACTGCGGCGGCCCCCAGATATGTTTCTCAGACGGACGGGAGGGCCAGACGAGATAAAACCACCCACATGAGAACAGAAAAGTTGTGAAATAAACATCAAACACGGAGTGTTTCCACGTTTGTTGGGTTTTCAGCTTTCATGTTCTTCAAAATGTTTTCATCCAAAACGAAGATGAGTATGTGCAAAAGACTATCCGGTTCACCAACCTACAGACCACGGCGATCTTTCTTGGAAATCAACTGATTTGTGCTACTCAATGACGTCGGAGCGGCGGTAGCTTGTGAATCGTAGTTGGAAGTTGAGCCATTTATACTGTGATTGAAGTGTCATGCGGTCCGGTATAGCGGCAGGCGACGCATCACAGGGCGACAAAGATGATGTGGCTTCAGTGATGAAAACCAGGTTTAGTCGGCCGGCGAAGATGACTTGGCGCTGTCCCCCGGCCTTGGATTGTGAATGTTTCATCGGTACTACTGGTTGTTTTAATCGGCTCAGTGAAAATTGACTGTTGTTGTTGTTGTTGAGGGCTATATATGGGGAAAATGTGCGGACTAGAAGTCAACTTCCGTGTTCGGTGGTCGGGTAGCTCACGCCCCTGGTGATGGGCGCCCGAATAAGTAGAAGTGACACTTCTCACAGGCCAAATACAAGACAAACCTCTTTTTCAGTAGTAGAATAATTCATTTCCGCGTTCGACAAACTTCGTGAGGCATATGCTATTTCAAGAACACCAGTCTGAGGCAAACAAATGTTTTCAATGATTCATATACCGGCGGGTACAATCATATAAGGTTAAACTACAAAGGGATGGATAATGATTGCTTCGGAGGTTTGTTCTGAACTGACTCGGTCAATGGTTAGACAGCGAATAGTTCGCTGCTGTCTCATTCACACAGATCGATTGAGGGTTACGTAATCACAATGCATATGCCATTACTTTCTCTTCACCCTCGTGTAATTGGGACCAAACGGCCCCTAAACCAATGTCGGAAGCATCTAGGAAAACGAACGTTGGACACTGCTCGTTGAAAATAGCTACCGAAGGGGTAGACTCAACCATCGCTCGTATGTCCAGATAAGATTCCTCTTGTTCAGTCGCCCAATGGAATTCTTCTTTTTGACGTGTCACTTTCTTCAACGGCCCATCGATTGTCGCAAAATTGGCCAAATGTCGGAGACAGTAAGAACACAGACCCAAGAAATGTTTCACCTGTGTGTTGTTGCATGGTTTAGGGCAGTCAAGGATAGCTCTGGTATTCTGAGTATTTGGTCTAATACCACGAGTAGAAATCACATGCCCAATGAATTCCACTTCAGACACGAACTATTGACACTTGCTCGTATTTAAGCGAAGATTGAGCTCATTCAGCCTAAGCAGTATCTTGTGGTGGTTTTCCTCCTGTTCAGTACTGTTGCTGCCAAACACACAAATATCATCCATGTAAACAATATATCCTTTGAAGTCGGATAAGGATAAGATGACAAAATTTTCCAAATGGCTGGTACACTGCTAAGGCCTATCGGTAACACTTTTTACTGTTACAACCCAACTTGTTTGAATAATGCTGTTAAGTACCGACAACCTGGAGTAAGTGGCATGTGGTGGTATGCACTATGAATGTCTAGTTTCGAGAATAATCTAGTGTTGGACAGCCTTGCGATCAGTTCATCGGTAGAAGGAAGTGGGAATTTGTCCACAATTATGTGCTTGTACAGCATTCGAAAATCAGTACACACGCGTATAGGTTCATCTTTCTTTTGCACTGCAACAAGAGGATGAACCCACTCAGAGCATTGTATCGGTTCCATCAAATTGTCGTTGACCATTTGTTTTAAAGTTTTCGACAAAGCCTCACGTTTTGCCAAGGGTACGGGTCTAGGTTTCGAAATACTGAATGACCTGTAATCGGCTTTCAAACGAATGCGGTCCATCGCCTTTCGACCTTTGTCGATTTGTGAGTACTACGCTGTAACTCCACTTTCTGGCGTTCTATACTTTCTAGTCTTAGGTGAAATTCTGGGAAGAAAAAGCTTTGAATAAACACTTTGATGAAATTTGACTACAGTTAAATTTTTCTTTCGGAAGATGTGACATCCAAGTGCGTGGAATGTGGGAAGAGTGTCACCTCACGTTCAAAGACCGTCCAGTGCGCATCCTGCGACAGATGGATGCACATAGTTTGCTGTAACATTGATAATGATCTTCACAAATGTCTTCAGTGCACTACATCTACTTTCACTGCGACCCGTGTCTAACGTTGGTCAGCGATAAGCAACTTCTGACGAACTCTTTCAACCTACATACTACTTCTGCGCAAGCCGTCACTAACTCGGACAGCGAGATATCTATCTCTTCATTGTGTCTGCCCTCGTCTGGGTATTCTACACCGAAAGGGAAACGAAGCCGGGCGTCCTCCACCACGTCGGACTTAACACCGTTGCCCAGTGAGAACGGGAATGGGCTGACGGATAAGTCCAAGTCCTATGCCGCAGTCGTGAGCTCCAGCACCTCAACAAAAGCGAGGATAACCATAACTGAGAACAAAGCCTCGAAGAAGATGTCCTCACGGCCCGATGAAAATATACACAAAAACGCGGAACTAAAGCTCGTCCTAAGTAGAGTAGCGCAGCTTGAACAACTAGTCAAAGAAAAGAAATGCCCACAAAAGCCATCATCTCCGGAACGAAACAAGCTGCCTGCTCGCAACCACTGCCTGATAATCACAAACGTCCCAGAATCCAGTCAAGAGACTCCAGCTGAAAGGATACTCGACGAACAAGTCTTCCTTAAACGAATGATCTCCGTATTGTTTGATGAGGATGAGCAAGGGATAAACCTAATCTCTGCTTTTCGCCTTTGCAGAAAACAACAAGACCCAGCCAAGTTTCGTCCTCTGAAAATCGTATGTCAGGATGAAGAAGAATGCCAACGCATTCTGAGACGGACCCCACGCATCAATAGATAAATCTTCTACGTTCTGAAAAACCTGTTTCCGGAGGACGGAGTCCTAATGAGGTAAGCTGTCTGCGAGCTGCGAACCCGACGATCAAATGGAGAAATAAATCTGCACATAGTGGATTTTCGCGTAGTCAGAAAAACTAAGAGAGATCCATGGAGGCAAATCCTCCTTTCAAGATCTCAAACATAAAGAACGGACTAGGGTTATACTCGTGAATGTGCGCAGTCTCAGAAACAAGCTAGTTGAGATCCCGCTCTTTATCTCTGAACAGTAACCGGACCTAATGGCCTTCACCGAAACCTGGCTGTTATCTGATATGTTTGACTCGGAGGTTCATATTTCAGGATATCAGCTGCTTCGATGCAATCGATTTGGTGGGAGGTCTGGAGGCGGCATAATCTTCTACACAAAGAACTTTATCAAGACCCACATTGTCGAACCCGATTGTGACAAGGATGATAGCTCAGATATGCACTGGTGTCGAATTCATGACGGATACCAATCGTTGATGGTCGGCGTGGTCTACAGAGCCCCTGCAGCACCTGGCTCCCACCTATTACGTTCCGTGAGAACCCACAGCAGAGGAACAAATTCTCTCTTTATAGGTGACTTCAACGCCCACGGCATAACCCGGGACCTCCTTCACAGTGGTCTCTCACCTGACTCCTTTGAAGTTGGTCTCCTTGATACCGTTTACGAGTGCAACCTGACACAGCATGTCTTGACACCAACACGGATGGTCCCTGGTCAAACACCAAGCATTCTACATTTGATTTCCACCTCGGTCCTATCTGATGTCTCAGATCTAACGATCCTACAACCGCTTGGGAAGAGTGATCACGACACGACGCCTCACAATCCATGATCAGGGGACATTGCGTCGAAATTTCTGGCATACTGACCAGCCCAGATTAAGTACGGCTACAAGTAACCCAGACGGGAGTATTTCGCAATCCTTGGAACTTGATGACGCATGGGAACGCCTACGATCTATGATGATGCGGCTCAGTGAACAGTTTGTTCCAAACTACAAGAGCAGACCACCATCAAAAGGACCCCAGTGGATTGATAAAGAAGTAAGACCCCTAATGAAAAAACGACGGAAAATATGGGACCATTACAAAAGCACAGGACTGACATCATGGTACTTAGAGTGCAAAACTGTCAGAAATTTATGCACCATGAGAAAATGAGACAAAAGACTAAAAGATGAACATGGACTGGTCATGGAATTCAAAAACCGTCCCAAAATAATTTTTGCCCACCTGAAGCGAAATGCCAAAACGGGTAGTGGAATCCCCGCTCTATCCACTTCTGAGGAAGGTACTGTTTTCTACGGCGGTGATGAGAAAGCAAACCTACTGGTTACGCAATATTCCTCGGTCTAGTCAGTGGAATCTCCGGTGCTCAACAACTGTTTGCCTGCACTCTACTCCTCTATGGACCGAGTTGAAATTAACCCCGAGGTAGGCACTAAGCTACTCCTCGAACTGGACCCGAACTCCTCCCCAGGCCCGGGCGGATTGCATCGCAGCTTCCTCAAAACGATAGCTGAGTACATCGCCGCCCCTCACCGTCAAGTATTTCGGCAATCCTTCGAAGTCGGTTGCCTACCCACAAGCTGGAAAGTCGGTACCGTCCCGCCCAAATACAATTGGGGAAACCAACAAGACCCAGCTAACTATCGAACAATATGCCTGACATCAGTCATATGCAAAACCATGGGACGAATAGTCAAGTGTGCCCTCCAGCTACACTGTGTGAACCTATACCTCATCTCACCTGCTCATCATGGCTTCCGGAGAGCACGCTCATGCATCACTAACTTACTCAGCGCCAGGGAATCATGGGCAGAAACCATAGATGCGCGAAAACAGGTTGACGTAATATTCATTGGCTTCAGTATAGCCTTTGGTAAGGTTCCACCTGTACGACTGCTGCATAAACTCCAGGGAATTGGTATAACAAGAAACCTTCCCTCATGGATTACCGATTTCGTACGAGGTAGGACAATGCGCGTACAATGAACCAAACCTTCTGTGCTCCAGTGTCTAGGACTAGTGACGTTCCCCATGGGTCAGTGCTTGGACTAGAGCTCTTCAAACTGTGCATTAACGATGTGACGACTGCACTTCAAACCGACTGCTTGATCTATGCTGATGACTTCAAGCTATGGTCAACAGTATCCAGCCTTAATGATGGGGACGGATTAAAAGAGGCTCTAGACCAGCTACACGAATAGTTCATCAAGTGAGAAGTGCCAGTAAACCGAGATAAATGCGCTATTCTCCCAATGGGTAGCACTGAACCGTACGGTGCATACCACATTGGTGGCTTTCTCCTCAGGAATACCACTCACGAGAGAGATCTCGAAGTTATCGTGACTTCTGACCTTAGAACGAAGCAGGACACGTTGAAGAAGGTGCTTACGGAAAGGAGACTGATGGGTGCCTTAAATAGATCATTCGCTCGAATGGCACCTGAGATTTTTCGACCTTTGTTCACTTCGTGCGTCCGTCCAGTTTTGGAATGTGGCCTACCAGCTTTCCATCCGCTTTCCAAGTTTGTATGCGCTCTGCTGGAAAAGGTACAAAGACGTGCGTCGAAAGCTGTTTTGGGGCTTCGTGATCTCCGTACCCCATTCGACTCCAGCAGCTAAATCTGTTCTCTCTGGAGCTTCGCCATCGCCGGGGTGATCTCATCTACACTAGGTGCATCCTCCGAGGAGAAATTGGAAATGAGTTACACCAATTCTTCCGGCCAAACACTGACTGTTCCACACGAGGTCACACATGAAAACTATTTAAACAAAGAATACACGGAATTCGCATGGACATCACCCTATCCACGAGAGTGGTGAATAATTGGAACAGCCTACCGGAAGAAATTGCAGACGCACCATCCGAACAAAGTTTCACTCGGTTGCTAGACAAACATTCGCTGTTAATGCTGTAATCTTGCGGCTGTCACTGCAATTACGACGAACCCTCGAGGAACGTCGTACTGCGACGACACGCATCCAACCCAGTACGATACGGAATCGACCGGACTGACAAGGAATTTCCCTCCTGCTCTCTACAACTCAATGAACTCAATGAACAATCCAAACGGAAAAATTTTCAGAAGCTAGAAGGACTTGAACTGCCACTGACATCAACAACCGTCATTCGGTGGACGTTGGGAGACACTTTAAATAAAACCATGATGTTCCGTCCCAGCAAGGGCTTACTGTCGGTCTTAGGAACATGGGTTTCAACTGCACATTTTCTACTGTCTAAGAAATGCTGGAATTGCAACGAAGCCCAAAATTTGCACAGGACCGTCTGAGTAGCTACTGAAAGTATGCACTGATTGATGCACAGGTAGATGATAGAAAAACTGCTTGTAATAGCTGTGTGGAACTATGGTAATGAGTGATGCGGAATCTAGTTCCGTATCTAAACGAATCTTTTTGCTATGCACTTCACAAAGCACAGTGCCTATATCTGGGGAAGGCAATTTAGGATCCTTAGTAGAACAAGAAATCGAACATTAATGCATTTTGTCTGCTCAAGGTTGGTCGGGGAGGCCGATAACTTACTGCTA
This sequence comes from Dicrocoelium dendriticum, assembly GCA_944474145.2. Classification (NCBI taxonomy): domain Eukaryota; kingdom Metazoa; phylum Platyhelminthes; class Trematoda; order Plagiorchiida; family Dicrocoeliidae; genus Dicrocoelium; species Dicrocoelium dendriticum. Next base: position 52,182,311 of record OX104062.1, read on the forward strand.
AAGGGATTAACACTTGATATGGTGCGGAAACGACCGGCTCTGGCAAAATGTCCGGACTTATCACAGTTCCGACATATTACGTTTCCAGCTGGACATACTTGTCTATTTGTCCGATGTTCGGCCTTTGCACAGCGGTAACATTTGCTACCACTTGGAGATATCATAGCCTATGGTGAAGCGTGCAAGCGGTCGATCTGACTAAACGAAAAGGTGAAAAGAAAAACTGTACTTTGTTCACTGATTTCTACCTTCGCACGAGCCATGTCGTAGGTCCGATCCCAGGAGAGCTTATTAGCGTCCTTCATTACCAGTCATTCTCTGGTCCGAGAAACGCACAGGCCAGGGATCAGTTATTATATAAGCATCGTTTTTCTCAGCCTCTTCTCGGGGACACTGTCATAGTCACACTTTCGCACAATACAGACAAGATATGAAGTAGTTCAAATGCTCGCCGGGTGTTTGCTTCATCTGGGTAAAGTTGTAGTGGGTTGGTTATGTGTTCATACGCACTCTCCAATGCTTATAGAGAACCACGCATGCACCCTTCAGGGTTGGATTTCCGCAAAGATTCAGGGCATCAAACATACCTCGACCATCAGAACCGAGATGCAGTACAAGAAAGTAATTTTGCAATCCTCCCAACATTCTGCGGTTGGACTAATAGCAGAATCCGTTCAGAATTGAGTAGGGGCTGTGTTGTGTAGAGACCACGGCAGCCCGAGACGCCAATTTGTTGTAGCCGTGAATGCAGAACAGGAACTCAGTAGACTAAACAGATGTATGGCACAATCATCACGTAACAACGGTTATGACTTTAAACTTCACACAAACCAATCGGTAGCAAGCATGTATTCGACCAGTAACCGCTAAGTAGGCATATGATTCAAGACCAATCAATCGCTATGAACCCAAATAGGAATTAATATGACAACATCACAGTATGTGAAGGACTTACCTATGCTGAAGGTGTATAGCAATGAAATGATAAATGCCCAGTTTCCTACTTTACAGGCTATGCACTAGTAAACTACGTCTTCTGCGGGGAACGTTTGCAAAGTGTTGTAACCATTGGTGGTCACATAGATGCCCAGGGCTGAGGATTGAACGGCGCGTGAATGTTAATCGCGTGACTCAAAGGCTAACAAGTGATGTGTGCGCGTGTTATATCCCGATAAGCATCAGACCAGAGTAGCACCGGAACGTATGTCTGGAGGATACTGTCCACACACTCGCAGTACAATTAACTCGATAGAGGTTCTCATTGCAATCAAGCAAATGCGAGATCACATGATAGGCCAACGAGTGCTACATCGAAATGTGAGTAAGATAAGCAAATCGAGGGTAAACACAAAGCAAAGGATTTGAACACCACATTGTCCCCTCCTCTGTTCGAAAAAATATCGGCACTGCATGTCCATGAAAGATCTAATTTAATGTCACCACCCCGAAAAATTGTCATGTGGTGTTATCCGTTAAGGCGTATCGCTAGACAGGGCGGCGTTTCCGACCGATACGTCGTAAGTTTGTATTAGTTTGTGCCGAGCACTGTGTTGTAGGTGTGTTCGTCTGTTCAATAGCACGATGGGAAAGCGCTGGATTCAGCCGTCTTCCATTCACCTTTCTCCCATCAGCCAATTTGTAAGTTCCTGGCATGCACACAGATTCCACATGGGTCGGCGGTCCGAATACATTACCTCCTTTCCGGGAATTGCGTAGTCTCACACGAAAAAATGTCCCTGGAGGACAGCTTCTCCCAACGCGTCTATATTTAGCCTGGTAAACAGCCCGTCTTTCGTATTCTCTGTGATCGGCGGTTTCTTTGGATGTAATGGCTGCATTTGATCGAGTTCGAATTGTTCGCCTTAGCATTAGCTTCGATGGGGTCGTTGCCGTTGCAGTATGTGGAGTGGTTCTGTACACCTGCAATGCAGATACCAAAGCATCATCCCAGGATTCTCCAGAAAGCCGAAGGACTTCTAGAGATTCATTCAAAGTACGGTTAATTCGTTCCACGAGTCCATTCGCTGCAGGATTATTAGGTACAGTCCTCGTGTGTCTGATACCATTGCGCCTTTGGAATTTAGCATGCTCGGTACTTTGAAACTGTGGGCCGTTATCAGTGATCATTACTTCTGGCAAACCGTTCCTTGCAAACAAACAACGGAGCCACTCTATGATGAGTGCTGCAGTTGCGTCCCCGCATAGAATAGCCTCTGGCCATTTGCTGTAGAAACACGTGGCCACTAGCACGTTTCGCTTCTGCGGAGGTGCATTGGCAAACAGGCCCATAATATCAATGGTAATTTTTGTCCATGGTTCCATTGGGTACACGATAGGTTGGACTGGAGCATTCAGAAGCCTCGCACTCTTATCGGATTGTTGGCAGGCGTAACATTCCCGAACAACCTCCTCAACTCTGGAATTCAACTTCGACTACCAATAGTATTGTCGTACCCGAGGTTTTGTTCACACAATCCCTGGATAAGCTCCATGCGCACATGCAATCACTAGTGGAATAAAAATTGTAAGGACCACAAACTGCTCGCCTCTAACAATGAAGTTGCACACAGTAGAAAGCTCGTGCCATAGGGTATAGTATGGAACTAACTCAGGTTGGATCTTGGTACGACTGGGTCATGAAGTGGGTATGTACTCTCGATGCTTCGCTAGGACAGGGTCTTTGTCAGTGTACTGTCGTATAAGGTTATATGTTATGGTAGGTGTTCCGTCTGAGACCTGCGATATCATTTGTACCTCCTCTAAGTCTTTATTTTCCCTTTCATTGGACTGTGGGACTCTCGGTAGGGAATCTACAAGTTGGTTAAAGTATCCTGGCACGTAGTTCATTTCATAATCATAGTTCAAGAAACGTGAGTGCCAGCGACTCAAGTGTACCGGATTTTGGCCTTTGTTTACGCGACTTAGTAGCATTTTAGGAGCAGAATGATCGGCGCGAAAAGGGAAACGACGACCAAATAGGTAAAAGTGCCATTTCTCACGTGACCAGACGCATGCGGGGGCCTCCTATTCTCCGGTGGAATAATTTCAGTATCAGACAAGGTACGCGATGCGTACGCAATCACTTTCTCCTAGCCATCGTGTAGCTGGAATAGAACTGCACCCAAGCCAACACCTGAAGCTTCCGTTGAAACAAACTTTGGACAGTGCTCATTGAAGATCGCTAGCGTGGGGGTGGATTCAATCATCGCTCGCGTTGTCATGTAGGCATTGTCTTGTACAGTGACCTAACGAAACTCCTGGTTTTGGCGCGTCAACCTCCGTAACGGCTCGGCAAGGGTCGCAAAATTCGGTAAATGTCGATGGTAATAAGAAAACAAACCCAAGAAATGTTTCATCCGTGTAAAATTGCATGGTTTCGGACAATCGAAAATGGCTCTGCTGTTCTGTACATTAGGCTTAATACCCGAGGTAGAAATAACATGTCCAATAAACTCGACCTATGTTAAAGCGAATTGGCATTTGTTGGTGTTCAGGCGGAGATTTAGTGCAGTCAGTCTATGCAACACATTATGAAGGTTTTTCTGATGTTCAGTGGGGTTACTACCAAAGACATAAATATCATCCGGATACGCAAAACATCCTTTGAGATCTGATAACGATGGAGAAATAACTTGCTGCTAAGCTGCTGGGGCACTACTAACGCCCGTTGGTAGCACTTTTTATTGATACCAACTGTCTTGCGTGAAGAAAGCAGTCAAATGTCGGCAATCTGGAGTCACTGGCATGTGGTAGTCTGCACTTCGAATATCCAGCTTTGAATGCCTAACCATCAACTCGTCAATAGAATGCAGAGGGAATTTGTCCACAGTTATATGTCGATTAAGCGCTCGAAGGTCGGTGCATACACGAATAGAGCCACCTTTCTTTTGAACGGCAACTAGTGGATGAACCCATTCAGAACACTGTATGGGTTCTATCAATTCTTCCGTGACCATATTTTTCAAAGCTTGCAACAACGCTTCTCGCTTGGCCAGAGGTACAGGCCTAGGTTGAGAACTGCTGAACGGTTTGTAATCCGCACTCAACCGAATGCGGTGCGGAAGAAAGAGATTTGAGTAACTGGAGCCTAAGGAATGTAGGTGGACGCTGGCAATGATCATCCGGCTGACGCATGACGATATGTTCAACAAGACCATGGCATTACGTCCCCATATAGGTTTTCAATCACTTTTAGAGACGTAAACTTCAACTATACGCTTCCCGCTGTTTATAAGAAACATTAAAGCTGTAACAAAACCGGGTATGTGCACAGCACCATTGGAGTAGCTGCTGAAGGTGTAATCGGAAGGATGCACGTTTAGCTGACCAAAATGTTGTTTGTAAAAACAATATGGCACAACTGTGCTTGGTGACGCAGAATCTAGTTCCATGTCTAGACAAATGGTTTTATTTCGAACTTCAAAAAGCAAACGACGAATATCTGGTGAAGGCAGTTTGTGTTCTTGAGTTGGAGATGAAAGTGGATGTTCGAATTCATTACCCATTTAAATAGACTGTTTAGTGGTGACCGGAGAATCTCTAGAGTCATTTGCAGAGACAACTCAAGTAATGACGTCGGAACGGCAAACACGAGAAAAATGAACAGTCTTACTGCAATTGCGGCAGATTTCACTCTCTGCATGACATGATTTATCATTTGCACAATGTTCAGCATTTCCTCAACGGTAACACTTATTTCTAACTGAGGATCGCGTCAGAGAGCGTGCAGAATCCAAACGATCAAATTCAGTAGCTCCCGTGTTAGAGAGGAAAAGTATGTTTGATTCCGTGACTGCGACCTATGCACGAGCCACTTCACGGGCCCTGTCCCATGTGCGATTTTCTGCGTTCTCCATTGAGAGACTCTTTCTGATCCGAGATTCCATGAGGCCAGAAATCAGTTGTTGCATTTGCATAATTTCTTCCACTTTTTTCTCGGGAATACTATTGTAGTCACACTTTCGAACAGAACAAACAAGACGCGAAATGAATGCATCCACTGATTCACCGGATGCTTGTTTCAGTTGCGAAAAATTGTACCGAGAAGTATAAGTGTTCACGCGAACACCACAATGTTTATCGAGGGCCGATAAGACCTCTGTCAACATGGGTTTCTCCCGGAGGTTTTGAGCATCAACTATACGTCGACCCTCTAAGCGGAGGGGCAAGTGCGAAAGCTTTAAAGTTTCCTCAATTTCAGCGTCACGGATGGATTGAGAACTGGGAGTACAGCAATGTAATCTGAAAAACTAATTTTCCAGTCCTCCCAGCATTCTGCATTTCGGATAACCGCAGAGTCAGTCCAGAACGGTGTAGGGGCAGTAGCTTGTAAAGAGATCGATAACACGCGCCACCACTTTGTTGTATCCCGAAAAAGCAGCAGACCAGAACAGTACCGGAACGTATGTATGGAGGAAACTTCGCACACACGCGCAGTACAGTTAAATCGATAGAGGTTCGCATTGCAATCAATCAAATGCAGGCTCATATGAGAGGCCGACGAGTGCTACATCGAAATGTGAGTAGGATAAGCAAATCGAGGGCAAAGACAAAGCATAGTATTTGAGCACGACATCGTGCAACTTATCCTTTAGCTCCACGGAAGAATGCAAATACGGCCTCTTGCGTACAAGCAACACGTGGCGGTGTGGCTGAACTAACTAATCAATATCATCGACATATGTGACACGCTGCTGTTTCTGTTACATTTGATGTTCATGTTTGTTGCGTCGTGGAAATCGGCACAGAAGGAGCCCGTGACTCCTGAGATTACTTCTTTCAAATGCTTGCCTGCACTACGACTGACCTTCGGTTTTTTGTTAGCTGAATTTCCGGCGGACAAACTTCTGTGACCCATCGTTAGGTGGCTTGTAGGCACTTTAGGTAACTCCAATCACACTGTTTGGGCTGCGTGTCAGTTTAGACTGTCTTAGTGTCGGCGGTTTTAGTATTGGTTCGTCCTCGGCACAAGGGCGGACAAAAATCACACAGGCTTTGTAGTAAAATGCACTTAAAAATGTAGTGATAAAAGTAAGAGGACAAAATCGAAGGTAGCTATGGTGAACAGTGGTGGTATTATATTTCCTGGAAGACCTAGAGAAACTCCGTCGGGATCTCAAAAGCACTGAAGTGATTCAAAGGCAAGATTTAACATGTTTGTCATAGCAAATAAACTGCCGAAGACGTGGTTTGTGGCGTACAAGCGTGTTTTTATATTTACTTTGAAGCGCTAGATCTTGCTGGATACAGCTCGGTTATCCAACTTGATTGAGCGTACTTCCGAAGTGGCGCAAGAATATGAGGAGATAAGCAATTTAACACAGAGCACAGAATTGCACGATTAGCACGCACACGCTGACAAGTTCACACAGAAGCAAGGATGTGATAGTAGTGTCAGATCAGTGAGCAGGTGGACCAACCGACGTAGCCAGGCAGCCAATGGGAGGGGGGCGTGAAGGATTCGATTACTGGACTCGGACTGGCCGATATTCGTGTGAGTAATTCTTCGTTAGTTTAACTGAAGCAAAGGATGAACGTCACCGGCTTAGAATGGTCGTTGGTTATGGACGTGAAGGTGCAATTTATATCGAGGAGTTTGGCTTGCCAAACCTACAGTAATTTTTGAGGACTTGACTTTGGTGAGTAATCATTAGTCCCTGAGGGACTAAGTTCTGCAACATACCTCGTGACTTGTCTGAAAGAAAGGTCCAGTTAGTTGTCTCAGCTAGTCGAGCAATAATGTAGCGTAAAATCTTTTTTATTGCGTCGGCAATTTCCTCGGGATATTCTGTATAGCAAATTTGTTCGAGCAGTAGAACTACATGACCGCTGAGGCTCAAAGGGACGTTGACAATAACTCTCCTGAGCATCAGTTTTTCGTTGGTGAATATCAGATCCAGTATTACCGGCTTATCTTTTTCTCAGGATCGGGTGGGAGTGTTGATGTGGCCAAACATTTGGTAAGCGGAGACAATCCCTTGTAGACCGGCCTTAAATTGTTTCCCGGAAGCTGATTGGGAGTCCAGAGCTTGAATGTTAAAATCCACAGTAATGAGAATGTCACGGTAAGTTGTGCTTATCACCCTCCTATGTGCGGATGCCAGATAATAATCCATCTCGGGCGTGGAGGAAAAAGGGTGCTAAATAACCGCCAATTACTAGTCTCGTCGCTTTTTAAATGTAAGCGGTACAGAGAAATCCTTTACTGTGTTCACCTCATGCATTATCTGATAAGATTGCGAGACGCCTCTGATAAAAATTTGAGCCTGATTCGATTGACACAGGTGCGGTTTGAGCACGCCTATGATAACGGCTTGGAAGGCTGTCCGATCAAAAGGATTTGCGCTGACGTAATGATGTTATCATAGTTGGGGTAGCCGATGTTGTGGCGGCAAAAGGCGATGAGGTGAGAAGCGCCCAAAAAAAGGTATTCGCGTAGACGAAAAGCCTTTGCAACGAAGGAGGTTACGGTCTATCAATTGACGTTCGACATAGACCAACTGCGCATGCGCGCGTCGCTAATTCCGCCACGGCTCATGCGCCGCGTAATACGAGCTGCCACAATGGCTCAGTACGAGATCATGGTACCCATCACCAGCCTGTTGAACGGTAGCAAGACAACGAAACCGCTGCTGAACCAGTACTATCGATCGCTTCATATGGTAGTTTGCCCGTTCGTCCACACTCGTAGGCGAATGAACTTCTCGTGTGCTCTGGACCACATTGGTCCGCTGCGTATCCCGCGATGCTCTTTGCGGTGGAGTCTGCGGCCACACCAAAAGGAGGACTAACAAGTGTGACGCTGTGTGCGCATGCAGTCATATACACGCTTTCGGTCATGTCGATTGGACGGTCTTACTTCAGAGAGAACGCCTCGGCTTTCCTTCAGACGCACATTGGGACAGCACAGAGTGTGCTGGTAGTTTTAAACAAGAGCACATTTTGGAACGATTGTCTTGTTTAAAACTATCTGCAGGCTAGTAGTAGGCTGGCGGGTTCACTGTACACTTGGCTCGGTTGGTCGGTCGCCTATCTGTTGCCCGCGACCGGTGTACCAGCACACTTCTATGGTGTCGAGGGTGATCAGGCAATCGGAGACACAATACGTGATTGGTCATGCTGTCAATCTGGCGTAAAGAGGTTCCACTACCACGCGAGCGAGATGACATCCAAGTGAGTGGTAATAAGCAGCGGATTGGTTGTTTTTGTTGAGGCTGAAATGCTTGCAGGCTGTTGGAAGTGAAGCTTTGAAGGCTTACGGATGGACTGTACGGCGATTGCCTTCCTTGCTCGCTTGCCTATCTGGCCACACGTGATACCGTAGGCATAGTGTAATCGTGCTACTGCGAGCAATCTGGAGAATTAATACGTATGCGATTTCGATTAGGAAATGCGTTCGCTTGTTGAAGTAGTGTGAGGTAATCAGAAACAACACAGTACTTCGTATGAAGGAGGTAAAGCTAGAACTTGTTCGCAAATAAAAATTTTAAAGAATTTACAGCTACAAGGTTCCTGTGCCGTGTTGTTTCAGTTGGCCGTACACTCATGTGAATAGTGTAGCTACGTACTGGTGATGTAGTCGCGCATTGTATGCTAAGGTCAAGTTCGCTGCGTAGGTAAAACCTTCAGTGGATTTGTAGCCATTGTTCCAAAGAGGAGGGTTCCTAGTGTGGCGATGACACTATATGAGTGAGTGTTCGTTCGTCTCCACGCCTGTGGGACCCTTCGGTAATGAGTTACGGCTTCAGTACCCATAGACCTGCCATCATTTAAAGATCGTAGATGCATGTCAATCCTGCGATTCAACATGATATTTATGCCTCAAGTCCATGTGATTGATGAGCTCGAAATACTAGGTGACCGTACGGCGCTGACGTTACCTGCCAACAAGCATGGCATACGCAGTGTAAGCATAAGATTTCGGGCAATTCTCCTCCTTCAACAATGCCTCCGGAAGTACCTACTTTCCAACGGCAAAATGTTTCCGAGTAGTTGCCAAGTCGATAACAACCTGTGTCATGGCGTGCACACATTGAGTGATTCTATGACCGATTGAAACAGTGGTCCATAGCAAGAGTAATGAGCTTGGTTGCCTTTGTAAATGATTGCAAACATGCTGTAGGAACGCCAGTGAGTGAGACAACAGTCTTTTTTATTTCCAAGTACTCACCTGAATTGCCAGAGTAAAATGTGCGCGTCGCCACTAATTATCGGCCTTTGCGTTTTATTCCAGCAGGACTATGTGGTATGTATAAATACGGTAGTCATTGTAGCCTTTTTAGTTGTTTTTTTGTTGTTGCGTAATGCCGATTTCACAAAGATAACATTCCAGTCCATGGACGTAATAGGGAGGTTCCATCTGCATTGGCTGTGCTTCTTATGGTGCCATTCGGAGAGCCACATGTCAAAGCGTCCCGACACCTATGGGCGACCATATGGAAGTAAAGCCTAATTACATACATACATTACATACATAGGTTCCTATGACCTTTAAATAACGCCATACATCTGGACACTGAAGTGTTAACTGATTAACAAAGTCGCCATGTGTGTGGAGACAAACGAACACTCACTAACGTCATGTCAACGCCACACTTGGAATCCTCTTAGTTTGTGTTTACTCATCAACTGTGATAGAAGTAAGCACCCATAGTACTTTCGTTGTTCAGCTTCAGGTTGGTCTACCAACTTCAATGGGAATAATGTCCCCCATGGTGGTCACAATAACAATCGCGCGAAATTGTCTAACCGCCTAGCAGCCATTGCTGATTGCTGATTGTAAATGCAGGCCTGCCTCACTCCCTCAGACCTAAGAGACTGCGGAATACCAGTTAGACGATTGCCTGTCTACGCCACCATGTTTAGGCCGCTGAATAAGCCACCACCAGGTAGCGGCTAGCGATCACTAAGTATAGACCGCTTCATGTGCTGATTAGTATGTCTGTCCGCACTGGTTATGGCGTAAGCCTCAGATCATGTGGTAGCTAGGATCTCCTCCTTAGACAGGCATCACAAGTTGCCCATTGGACGGTTTCAGTCTGGAGACCAGTCATCGAGGTTTACTTCAGATGGGCATCAAGACAGAACAGAAAGTGGTGCCCGACCACTTTCATTGGACTGCCTGTCGCTTATGCTCGGGATTTCCAACCGGTGTCCCATTGGCTACCATCCCGTGACCAATGAGAGTGTCAGCGACGCCAAAACAGCGTTCTTAGCATCGCTAACTTGAAAGCACTGTATGCGATTTGGAAAATTTCACGCAAAAGCTTGGTACATTGGGGTTACTCGGCAATGGATCGGTATATGTGCTTAAACGCGGGAGGTGCCTTTCTATCGACGCACCGAAAAAGGCACTTGATCGAGATGCCTCACAACAACGGCGAATAGACCGCACGAAATATTGTTCTCTGGAGGCTCTTTTACGACCAACAATTGGCGACGCACTCTGGATATTATTGGTCATTATGTGTGAAAATTGCTACCGGAAAGGTGTGGTAGTTTGGTTAGTAACATTGTCAGCATGTGCGCAGTTGTGTCGAGTATCGCATTGGCGGAAATCTGCTGCGTTTTTGTGAAGTGTTTAACTCCGCTTTCCACAGCTATTACGCCGGAGATTTTGGCGCTTTTTTGCCTTGATATTTACCGGCCCGCAAAATTTGCATTATATTTTTGGTTGCGCACGGCTAACAGAGAGTTTGAAAGGGAAAATTCTTATGCAATGTGTGATTCTGCCATGGCCATAGATCTGGCAGTTTACTGTTGACTCAACGATCTGTGGCTGTGTGTTCAAAATGACGCTGACCGCGGCGCATCAGAAACACGACACGGCGTAACTATGCTACGCTAGCGATAGCATATTATCACACCGATTACGTAATTCATAACTGTAATTACCTCACGCGCATTGTTGAACAGAACTTTCTTCGCAACTGTCTGGATAAAATTAATTGAAATTTCGTCACACCAGCTTCCAACTCAGATAGTCTTCCACATGCCCGGAAAAGCACTGGTATACTGTTTTAACCTTTATAAGACGCGCTATATCGCACTTAGCTTGTACATCATGACGGCCTGAAGCTGTTCCCCTGTCGCGGTGGCATACTCTGCTGAGCGGCGGTTCAAAGCGCTGGTAGTTTCAATGGGTGCGATTCCTGATGGAATCGATGGATGCGCTCTGTGGATACGGTTCAACAGGTTGAAACGGCAGTCTAGTATTTTTCCGAGAATGTGGACGACTATGTGATTTGGAATCTGGTGCGACGAACTCTCAGTTACATCTCTTTCCTTGTCCAAGAAGCCATGCGTTGGTTCTTATTACATCGCCAAAACAAAAATCAAATGCTTCTGAGGACAAATATTCTTGACACCCATTACCTGGTAGTTGTATGACAATATTTATTAACGGGTTTCTTGTGACAGACTTTGCTTTCTGTGACCACCCAACCCCGTCTTGTCCATGAATATCAGGACTGTCCTCATCCGCCGACTGATCTTCCCACTGGGATTCTTCAATACTTACTTCCCTATGGTTCAATGGTTCAATGGTGTATGATGGGATAAAAAGCATAACTTTACAAGACCCACAGGATGGATATGCAAAAGAAAATTAAAATCAAAATGTTCCAACGTGGAACGTAAAGTATCAGTGGTTAAATCATTGCACTTTAACAAAGTGTTGTGTATCGTTTATCACTAAGATGAAAATCTAAGAGTCTTTTGAATGTCGTCATGTCTGGTGCGTTCACCACGTAGTTTGGTAATGCATTCCAGTGAGAACAGATTCTAAGTGAGAAAAAATACTTTCTACAATTCAAACGAGAGTGTTGCGTCATTAGTTTCAGGTGGTTGCCTCGGTTTTGTTTGTATGGGGCTAGAGTCAACAGCGATGTACATGGATGCTCGCTTTCGGTTAGTATCCGGTATGTGAGAGTAAGATCACCGCGAAGCCGTCGGTATTCTAATGAGAACACCCCGAGTACACGAAGACGCATTTCGTAACTTATACCAGATAGTCCACGCGTTGCTTTTGTGGCTCTTCTTTGGGGCTGTTCCAAGAGGCGGATGTCTCGTTTTAACCATGGACACCAGGCCTGAATTGCATATTCAACATGAGGACGAATGTAGGAGTTAATCAACAATGGTACTAGCTGTCGCTCAAAAGTGCCGAGAGCTCGCCTCAAAAGTCTCAAGTTCAAGTTCGCTACACTTGCTGCTTTCGAACACTGGAGCGAATTTCCAAGACTCTCTTGCACGATTATACCTAGGTCGCGTTCACTAGTCACGTGTTGCATGACATGTTGCCCCAAAAGGTGTGGGTTAACGAAGCTGTTGTGCACCGTCAGCAGGTGGCACTTTGCAGCGTTCAGTGGGAGCTGGTTCTTTTCTGCCCATTCGTTAATCCAGGTCAGATCTTCATGGAGGTAGACATGGTCGGATGCTGAGCGAATAGCTCTCCATATTTTAGCGTCGTCTGCAAATATTTGCATTGGAGATAGAATGTCTGCTGGAAGGTCATTGATGTAGACTAAAAATATTAGCGGGCCGAGGACGGATCCTTGTGGAACACCACTGGAGACGTAAAGGCTTTCGGAATAGGTGTCAGCTACTCTTACCTTGATGGCTCTGTCATGTAAGTAGTCTTCCAACCAAGTGAGCAGGGAACCGTTGATACCGTAGGCAGCAAGCTTTTGGAGGAGAAAGAAGTGATTGACCCTGTCGAATGCTTTAGAAAAATCCAGGTATATCACATCTATGGGGACTCCTTCATCAGCCGCCATGGTCCATAAGTCCCGAGTAATCAGCAAATTGGTGAGACAAGATCGTCTTCGTCGGAACCCATGTTGGGCATTAGAAATTATCAGTTGACTTTCAAAGTATCGCGTCAGTTCATCTGCCATTACCGATTCCATAACTTTTGGCAAAACAGGAAGGAGAGTAATAGGTCGGTAGTTAGCAGGATCCGAACGCTTACCACCTTTATATATCGGAGTGATAATTCCATTTTTCCACTCAGATGGGAGTGTATGGGAGTTAAGCAGACACTGAACAAAAGTTGCAAGTGGTGTTGCTATGGTGGGGGCAAGGGTTTTTAGTACTTTTGGGCAGATCATGTTGATTCCAGGGGCACAGTACTCCCGGAGAGACTGTAGTTTGCTTGCAACAGTTGCTGGAGTAAACGTGACGCTGGATAAGCCAACGACATTCGTTGGGAGTTGATAGGGCGAAGGTCCCATGACATTTGTAGCTACCGAGCCAAACTGCAAGAGTAGAGCATTCGCGGCATCCACAGCAGTAGTTGTTAGGCCATTGGCTGTCATGAGTGGTGGTATTCCGGGCTTAACCTTTCGTTTGCCATTCACAAATCTGTATAGCAGTTTGGTGTTACTCGTAAATTTCAGCACCATATTCTCCTGCCATTCGTACCTAACCACTCTAATGAGTGACGTGCAGTAGTTTCTTATGACTTTGTAATCCTGCCATGTGATATCACATGGGCTTAGCAAATGTTGCCTCCAGATTTCATCTCTTCTGTTGATCCATTTACGTGTTCTGCTCCGGATCCATGTATTGGTCCGGCGCGATGCTCGTAATGGTACAACCTTCGATGCTGATTGTATGACCCAGTTAATTTTGTCTTTCAATTCATTCCACGCGTCATTCGCTGAGCTGTGCGTCTGTAGGTCCCAGTCAACGGTTGCTGCTAAGCTGCGCAGCTTATAATAGTCCGTAATAGTTCGTTGAGTCTCACTTTCAGTAGCAACAATACTGGCATAACATACGTAACCAAATGTTAGGACTGAATGGTCGCTACGGCCCAGTGAAGGATCGTATGCTACTGACTCAACCATCAACTCTTCATTAGTCAGGATTAAGTCCAGGAGTGATGGCTTGTTAGAACCGCGATGTCTGGTTGGTCGATGCACATGGTTATACAAAACTGCCATATCCATAAATTCGAGGAGTTTCGATTTAAATGATGGCCCATTAGGGGACACTGATGCTATTGAAGGAACATTAAAGTCACCCATTATAAGATAGTGAGAGTACTTTTGTGAAACAGCATAGCGGAGGGCGTTTAACAGAATGTTATCGCTGTCTGCTGATGAGTTCGGAGGTCTATAAATAGCTGCTAAGAGGCAAGCATCACTCTTCTTCTGTGAAACAACATCTCGACCTGCTAGGTGCAGTCGGCAAAATAGTGCGTCGGGAATAACGAGGGAATTTTCGGTAAGTGCCTCACATTTCAGATAATCTCGATAGTAGAGAGCAACACCGCCCCCGCGAGATGGACGATCATTTCGTATGACTGACATCTCACTGAGTTCAATCTCCGGATCAAGTATGTCGTTTGAGAGCCAAGTTTCAGTGACTGCTATGAGGTCCCAAGTTGTCGTTTCATGTCGGTGGCGCAGCTCCGAGAGCTTAGAGTACAACCCCTGAGTGTTGGTGTAGCAGCATTTTATTTGTTGACGCATCAGGAGCTCGGTTCGCTGTGAATGACCGGCACAAATAGTGCCGGTCTGCTGAAGTTTTTTGAAACGGTTGTTTGCACAGTTGGCTGGTTTGAGATGGGTACAATTGAGGCTGGCTCATCTGTTTCTGAGGTCTGTACTAATTGGAATGGTCTTAACCGTACTTCTGGTGGCCCAAGTTTCCTTTTGTCATGCCATGCTTGGATTGCCACTGATACCATTTCAGGCGCAGCCAAGGTAACTTTCAAAATTCGTGGCCCGCTACCTTGGTAGTTTGTGGAAGCAGTTAGACCGGTGACGTCAAAAGCCACGACATTGTTCATGTCGTATAGTTTTGCGATGTACCGCCATTCTTCGATGTCGTGCTTCTGTCGTTCACTGCTATCGTCATGCTTCAATTCTGGCACACCATGAACCAATACCACTTTCTTCATCTCATTTTGACGTGACGTGATGTCTGATTCTTTACTAGTGGTTTCATTGTCACTTTCATCCCAACTCAAATGTTCAATGTCGTCCCCATTTTCCCTCTCAACATTACTAATATCATCTGGAAGGCAGAACATCATCGGAAGAAAGTCCCCTTCGTGTCGTATTTTGTTATGCTTCATCCTGCAGATAACTGTGAAATAAAGAAAAAACACTTTCATCACCCTGAAGGTACTATTTGGTCAATTTGGCCCCTGGAAAAATTCAAACAAAATAATATAAAACCTAAATACTTTGAAGTATCGGACATTTGCAACGTACTTCTGAAAACTTTACGGTATGGTAGGTGACAGACGAGAGCACTGATCGAGACAGTATTAAAAAATAATCAACGCATATAGGACTGGGGTTAGATAAATTCTATGATACCTGAGCAGTGTTCAACTTAGTATTCGCTAGGTTTGGTGTCATCAAAGTTAATGGTGATATCACTGCGTTGCTGAGTTATATTGATGCAAATTCCCCTACGTAATTTTTAGGCTGGTACGCGATATTTGATGGGTACTGTCAGTATCGAATACCAACGAAGGTATACTTGCGTCGACGATATGATCGCTGAGCAAGATTTATTCGGAGTTGAATGTGTCCAATGTGTACTGTGACAAGTGCCTTCTCCGCCCAACATCACCACTCCGGCTTTGGTGTCTTCAAGCTTATTTACTGTTGAGGAATGTGCAGTTGTCGTAACGATGCTAGGCTTTATGAGTTTTCGTGAGAAAGCATGTTTTTGCCCCACCCGAACACTGTGCCTATCTGGTGTGTAATCTTGCTCTGGCTTTCTATTAGTGAATGGTCTTAAAGCGTAGGTCTTAATGGATTAAACTGTCATCAAATGATATTCCCTAGACCAGTGGTTCTCAACCTTTTGTAATTGTTACCCACAAAGCGGGTTCACGATAATTAATTGCCCCACAACAATTTTAGTTTCAAAAACTAAGTAACTAGTAACTTTAAATTACGGGAAACGAATGCCATTTTTAACTAGTTTGTATCATTTGTATAAAGACAACATTTATTTTTGAGCAACCTTTTATCTAAACAAAATATGAAATAAGTTAATGAGGCGGCTGGTATTGCTTAGTTCCAACAATCTCTGGTATAGTTAGTGCTGTTTCGGGTAGTGCACATCGTAAGTCGTGCTCCAAGTTCATTCGGTTCTTTGCTTTGGTATGGGATCCCTGACCAAACATGAACAGATGTCAGTGGCTTCTCATTTGTTTCAACCATGCCTTCCAACTCCTAGCGGGATAACAGCTTCTTGCCAACATTCTGTATCAATACCTATTTACACCAATTACTTGTGTTGTTCATAGAATTGAAGGCTGGTAGCTCAGGTTGTTCAGATGGCTGTTGAACTGTTCGCTGAGCTTGGCAATTTTGTTGCAAACGTTTCGTCACCAATCGAGGTGACATCGTCAGTGCGTAGTGGAGTGGCGTGCAATAGCGTAGAGTAGCGTAGAGGAGCCTCGGAGCCTCTCACCTAGGCTCCTCTACGCTATTGCACGCCACTCCACTACGCACTGACGATGTCACCTCGATTGGTGACGAAACGTTTGCAACAAAATTGCCAAGCTCAGCGAACAGTTCAACAGCCACTTGTGTTGTTCTTTCTAACTTGTAAACATACTCTCGCCCCTTTACCTGGTTGGATTACCTATGCTCCCACCTTATTGTTCATACAATGGTTATTCGACCCGGTGAACGACTGGTTGACTCAATAGAACAACGATCGACGGGTGAGTTGATGGAGACGGCATCTAGCTGCACCGTTTTGCACTGTTTTGGTACTAAGCTTTATTATCGAAACGTGCTTACTTCACTGCTCACTCAATAATGATTAGTCGCTGATGGCCAATCAATTATGATTAGGTAGTTAATTGCATGTTTTGATACAGATGGATTCGTTTTTAATTTTGTTTGGCGACAAATTGGCGACACAATATTCGTACTTATATTTACCCATGTAAAAGTACATTTTACCCCCAGGTTGAGAACCACTACTCTAGTCATATATGTCCAGCACCGGTCGCAGAATGCTTACATGACCATACGGTATTGATATGCGGAGTTTACCCTCGATCGGAGCTCACAGTGAAAAAGTGGATCTGCTGCGGCTTTTTCGCAATCACCCTAGTGCTCACGACCCACACAGTGTGGCCATTCGGGCGTAGACCACTTCCGGTCCCTTCGTGGTATGACCTACCCGTAACGGCTACAGGTTACCCTGGAAGCGGATGATGATCCATTAGCTACACACATAAAGCTGAGAGAGTTATGGATTCTCCAGTGACGGATTTATCTGAACAGATTTCGTAGGAAATCGGCCTCAACACATGTACTGCTTCGTCCGCAAGTTAGCCCTCAGCCTCATTCACAAATGAAAAGATCATATTCACCTGTCTTTGAATCATTTATCAGTCGGTGTCTTAAAGTCTAGATCTGGTACCAATGAAGGCTGCCCTAGGTCTATCGGGTTGCTCGCAATAATGGTACTATTAATTGTTGTGTGTCATCTTTCTCAAGCTGTGCCCCATTCCATTTGCGATTCCTTTTGTCACCGCAACACCCCACACTGACGTGGTTCCCAAACTGCTACTACTATTGTTATTCCAGTGTGAAATTGGCAGTCTATCAACGCTCTTCTCACTCCTACCTTTCTAAATCGCTTCGCGTATGTGCATACTCCCTAACCGTCTCAGTCGCGGTTCACACTGTTGTCTCTCGCATGTGGTATGCGCTTTTTTTTCGCCAACTACACGTTCCAGTGAGCAACGTACAATTCTGCACCCGAAACTTTGTAGCTTATAGTGAAAGGTAATGAACAGCGAGCAGCGCATTCGGGGATAAAGCACATTACGCATCAGCAGCCGGAATGATTGGAAAATGTGCCCAAAACTGAGATAAGCACCATTGTGTAGTTTCCAGGCTGATAAACCGTGTGTCGCAAGGCTGTTGTCAGTAAAACAAGCCATTTCGTTTTATTACATACCAAACCGGATCCTATCAAGCGGCTAACAACAGCCTTCTGGTCAGCTTTGAGGGATCCTGTCATATAAATGCGCGGCGAACTCAAAACGTGTACCTTCTCTGGGCGCATTTGTAAGAATGACATATGTGTGAGCTAGAACGCATATCAGACTGGTTATCACCTCTAATTCCATTGCTTCGCATTATCGCTTGTGCCTCCTCCGTCCGTCATGTCGCGGTACACGTCACGTGGGTCAATACGTTCCGGCTATCAGGGCGTTGCAACTTGCCTTGGCGCACCTGGTTGCGCCCAAACACGCAGTCAGACAGTCTGCTGCAAGGTCGGCAAATCCAATTGGCTCATTGATTCTTAAATTCTACCGGCCAATCGAGATGTGACGACGTGGTCGCAGATGGGATTATTAGGTGTAAACGGCGATCGGATACCGTTTTACAGTTCCACGTAGACAGCACATGGCTCGTTTGGTTCGGGTTAGCGGTCCCTTGGATGAGGATTGCATCCGGAAACTTTCATGTACCAGTTCCGAAGTTAATCCGCCCCATCAGCCACCCACGGAACTTTCTATGCAACAGGTGAGCACATGACCTGCATATGATTGTGTGAACAGCGGTCTGAAATTAGCTAAACGAACGAGACAGCGAAAAATATCCGATTTAGTTTCCATACTCCCAGCTTATGGTTTGTAGAGATAGCAGTTTGTGTCAGGAGCTTAGTAATTTCCTACTTGCCCGGGAACCTCGAAGCACTGTGTGGACATAGTAGCTTTTGCTGTCTGGGTTTCATTGGTTATTCAGTGCGATTGCCCTGAAAATTGGTTTTGCAAAATTGGATATCCGTCAGTTTGGTTTCAGAGCGTGGGTTTGTTCGGACTTCCTGAGTACGTTCGGTGGCATCCGACATAGGGAGCGATTGTTTGTTTTTACTGAAGGACGCTGACTAGGCAGTTGAATTTTCGGGATCAGATTGAGACCTACATATAGTGCTTTATTCGTCGATTCATGTGAACTAAACTAACTCTTGTTGTCAGTATTACTGATGTGTACGCTACTAGGCAATTGTCTTCAATAATGTCGGGGACAGTATATCTATGCGAGGGTCAGTGTTCAAGTCATCACCAGACAGAAGGTAGCAGAATTACTGCCGCGACGCCGTTCTCATTGTACTCACACATTATTCCCCATTTACGGGGTAACAAAGCTGATGTCACTTAAACCTTGTTTGGCAGCGATAAGTTCACCATAGCGTGAATGATTTAAAGAACTGGAAAACGTCGCATAGACCTTGTTTATGAAAGATAAATGGTCGAGAAAGCAAAACGGAAGGCGGTTCACGAGACACTTTTTTATGTATTGCTCGTTGGCGGTCCCACAAGGCATACGCAGAGACTAATCATTTTCAAGAGTGTAGAATATTCCCTTGGACGCACTTAAAAGGATATGTATAATTCCTGTGATCATAATGATAGACTTCGTAGATGTAACATGTTCGGCTAGTTTCTACTGCTCGGAAACCAGATAACAGAGACATACGAACTTTATTTGTGTCCTTTCGGTACTCGGCGTCGTTGTACTCTCTAACCGCCCGCGCTTGTTCACAAAACGCTGTAGTAGCTAGTGAAAACCGCTTCATCTGATGCCCATCGCAGCGACTGTAGATAACCCCTGGACGCCCACGCTCACAAAGGGTTCGTGAGTGATTTATGTTACGCTACGCACACGTCACATCTGGCAAAAACTTAAGGAATAAGACCAGGCGACATCTGAAAGTGACCACCAGTACCTACACCCCTTCAATACATTCTTCAACAATACATACTTCGAAGGGAACATTTGTGCTAGACAACGTATGCAGTGGGTGGCCGATTAGAGGCCAATTTCACGATGGGGCCACTATTTTGAATTAAGCATGCCTCCATAACTGTGTAACCCTTCACCCCCGGATAGAAACGGGGTAGACACTTCCTCTTGGGTCAATAATCGAGGTGCTGGGTCGGGTATGCGGGCAGCTTGCCAACACGTGTTGACCGCAGCCAAAGTACACACAGCTCATTCGAAGCTGATTCACCAAACTGCGTGAGATAGTTGGCTGCATCCGGTTCCGAATTTGCCTGTCACTGTGGCATCCACAGGGACAGCCACAGGACGCCTGCGCCTACAGGTGGCTTGCGCTGCACCACCCACAGCTGCATCCACACACCACATATCCGGTGTAAACCAGAAAGAATAAGACTCAGAGGTATGTGGATGGGAGCCACGTGTCACCAACGGATCCGGCCCACACTCCTTCAAAATGCACAGCACCAGCAACGATTCTCAGCCGCCTGAGGCCAGTAATCGCGTTGGAGGGTGTTAGACAGGTAGGCGTAATTTGAACCTTCACAGCAAGCGTAGCCACACCGGGGATATCAAACAACAAAAATGGCATGTAAAGGAAAGCAAACACGCAAAATTTTTACAGTATATGTAGCAGCATAACAGAATTGAACAAATCAAATAGAGTAGAATGACTTTTATCCTGATTAAAAGGACCTAGATTAAGTGTAAGTTGGTTTAGCCCAACTGCGGTGAAGAACCATCATAAGCAACATCAACGCGTGAAATACCCAGCATGTAAAGCACATGACACTTGATTTTTTCTTTTGTCTGTGGTTTAAGAGAAACTCGCAGCGGCTTCTCTAATGTACGTCTTTCCTATCTGTCGGCATTCCCTAGCCGGCATATTTAATCGTATGGAACTGTGGTAACAGCGAAGGACGGTTGGTTGGTGGTGAAATCTGTCCTGTGCGTGATTTAAAGTATGACCTTATAATTGGTGCCTTCGCCATCAGGTCGCAGAACTTTTGATCATACTGTTGAAAGTTCACCGTAAGAGGTGATTATAGTACTCGCGGAATTTGGGTATGGTGTACCAAATGAGATTGCCGTATCACATCAGCGTAGGGATTCTGTCTCCCTTTACTAAACCTGCGTATTAGCTCTGTGAATTGGGAAAGCTATGGATTATACAACTTCAAAACTGTGGGTACTTCAGATACCACAAAGTACAGGTCCGATCTCATAACATCCATGTTTACGCTTAAGGCATCTATCACTGGATCACTGGAGATTTACGTTATCACCAGACTTGTTCTACCAGTTAATTATTGCCTCATGATCACGGTCTGGCTGACGTGTGTTGTTCCTATGCAAATAGCAACTGCATGAAACCCTGTTGGTAACGCTTATTAGCATGTAACTTCTTCGGTTGTCTCTCCCGGTACACGCACTGTGATTGCAGCCACTAGCGGTCAACTTGACTACCTTCTTAACTGTGTGGCTTGGAAAAATCAGGCACCTTCCAAACACCTAACCCATACATTTAATTCATTGAGACATGCTGCGCATAGCAACCAGTTTTCACACCAGTACCATACTCGGTTGGACCTTGATCCATTTTCGTACCGCTGAAGAGAAGTAGGAAAGCATCAGAAGCATACCGGTGCGTAATACCGACGCTTCGCTGCCATGCGACCACCACTGGTCGTACGCGGGCTAACAGTACTCCGAGGTCGTCTGCGCCTACTCAGGTTCGAACTCGTGACCCTCTGCCACCGGCAGAGATCAACCTTTGCATAATATCCGCAACTGAGTACACTCTAGTGCGGCGGAAGTCTTGTGTCAGTACACGCGGTGCGGTGTGCCGACCGATGCTGTAGGAATTCAGCCTGTTGCGTGCATCAAAGGTAACGCTCATTTGATCTGGATTGTTATTGGCTCTGAATGGATCTCCATCGACTCCCCCTGAGGTCCACACAAAAGCAGATGTTTGTTCACCTGTGGTTTAATGCTGAAAGATGTTACGCACACCGTAGTTAAAAACGTCTCCTTCGGAGGAAAACGGGCTTTGCGGCTTATGTGAGCCAAGCAACTTTGAAATTTCGTTTTATCGAGGGAGAAGTAATGAACTAGAGGATGCAAGACCTACAGCTCATGTGCATTTAAGATGAGAATGTGGCGCCATCGTGTGCACATGTCCATTCTCGAAGGGAACATCTGGTGGGAATTCCGTTTTAGGGTTGATACCAAAACATATACCGTCGTACTTTGATCATCATAGATCGTACTAGGATCATCACCGAACTGTGCTTCGTAGTGCTGGTAACTGAACTAGTGGAAAATCGTCCCGCTAGCTCTGTTGTTGTGGACGGTTCAGAACACTGGTGTCCCTTTCGGATCGAAGGCTGGGCCGGTGACCCACAGTTATAACCAAGTTGAAGTTGTAGCAAGCAATCCTTGTGGATGTGTGTGTGCATGCACGAGTTTCTCGGATCTTAGCGGTGACTTGGGGGATATACGTTTTAGCTTCGATTTTAGGCCGACTGATGGAGAGTCGTCTACTGTCCCAACGATTCCCGCTAGACCTTCAACTGTAATACAATAGTTTACTCGTAGTATGGAATTCTCGAATAGTCGGTTGCAGTAGCTGCTTTAGTTACTGGTTGCTAGGCCATATCATTTGCCTAGCCACGGGACATCTAACACTATTCCATTCACACGAGAAAGCTAGTGGTTGCGGGGATTTATTACACCAATGGGTGCACAGTGCCACCATGACAAACCGTTTACACTATGTCATTCATCTGGTAGAATCGACATATTTCCAATGAACCTAGGTGCAGAGGCTGTCGAATGGAATGCGGACGATGCGAAGTCATTCTTGTCCAATTACTGTGGGCATCAAGACAAGTGGAGGGAATAATTTCCTTAGTGGTTTCACTATTAGTCCCTAGGGCCTTAATAAGGAGAGACGAATCCACGACTTCATCTGTTTCTCAGGGTCTGTGTACCTACGCAAACGAATTCTGTACCAACCAGTAGAAATGGTCTGTGTTTGACTGATCATCGGCAATGGACCGGAGTGTGCTACTCATGAATCAGCATCGTTGCAAATACAATTGGATCAGTTTGAATCAGTACAACGGCCTTGACGGACATTAACTGTATCATCCGAAAGGCGGGTAGCATTCTTAGTTGTGTGTTGGGAATGTGCAGCTTATAATACTACTACTACTACTAATAATAATAATAATATTTTCTCGGATAGTCGAAAGGCTACTTCTGTTATGCAGTTATGGTCATGCATACCTGGGTCGCACTCAGTTGTGTCAGTGTTGTTAAAACTGTGATATACGATTTTGCTGGTACTGGGTTTTGTGTAACAGTTTCTTCCCACTAGTTATATATTTAGATATTTTCCTGAAAACCTCACAGCTGTCATTGAGTTCTGATTCAGTAAACTTCAAATTTTGCACCAGACCAGATGGTGCATGGTAGGCTATTCCACAAGACAACGTAGCTGACTGGGGAAGAGCCACAGCGAGTAGCTCTCCTGGTTCTTATTTACATGAGTTATTGCGTGGTCTCCGAGTGAAGTCATGTTGCGATTTTCATGTAGACAGATCGGCGTACATCTTCTGGTTTATGACATGGTGTGGGTGCATTCATTTATGTCTCAGTCGTCACAACCAAAGAGACTTGATGTGATGGTGCCGGCAATGCTCCTTCTAGCTCAAGGTAGATGCTTTAATACGCAGATGTTTAGTGAATGATGTCTGCAGGTTTTCTGTGCTTTGTTTTCTAACTCATATATATTTCTTCAAAACTGGTACTGCTGTACTCAAAGATGGAAATATTAAGCATGTTGAGAAGTTCCATTTTATGAGGGACTGTGTTAGTCATGGACCGTTTGGCCCGAGCTATTTGATATTCGGTCCGTTCTGAAAAGTTTAGATTTGAAAACTATTTAACCCCCGTGTCAGCGACACGTTTACCCAGACAGGATCATTACTGAATTTAACGGACTCTTTTGGTATCTAACATCCGTGGGACATGATTCTTATTCTGTCACACCATTTCAAGTGCATTTATGTCCTTTTGAGTGAGCAACGTTGCGGTCCGGCTTTCCTTTTGCCGGAGATTGCAAACGATCTTATAGTCAAGTGTCTTCTCAGAAACTTAAAGCATTGGGTTCCGTCTGTCAATGTACATAGTACAATGAGAAGACGGTTGTTGCACAATGATATCATTTCGCGCTTTCTAATCACATGCAAATGAGCGACATTTAACGATCACGAAAGGGGAAATCATTGATTTAAATGGTGTCGGAATGAGGATGGTAAAAACATAAGGGTAGAAACTCAAACAGAAGTACAACGTTTGAGACAAGTGTCACTATGCCCAAAGAATCTTGAGGGTGACAGACAAATGTCTTTGCACACATAGGTCCAGATGGCTGTGATTAATTGCCACTGCCTCCGCGAGCTTGAATATCTTAGCGTTTTCATTACGGTGGCTAACTGTAAATGCCAAGTTAGAATCAATTTGGTGCCCCGTTTCGAGTAGGCATCTGGCTATCGAAGAGGCCAGCAATTTGGATCTTGACTCTTGTGCGTGCGATTGTTTTGTCACACTTGTAGCAATCCATTTCGGGATGTGCGCACCGATTCGCTTGCGCAGATATCTGTCTGTTCTGCCGATATAACTGCTTCCACAGTTACAGGCAAAGTTCTAAACGCAATGTGTTGTGGCGGAGACCGACTGCGTAAGCTTAACCGGGGGCGTTGATAACTTACCGGTTGTCCAAATTGGGCCCAGTTTTGCAGCACTACGTTTACGTCGAATTGCTGTGGCAACACACCGCTCGACTTGCGTAGCCACACCAACCCCTTTGCATGGCAATTGGAGATAGACGGGCATTTTTGACACAGTAGGGGGCTTTTGTTTGTTCCCTTCCGTCGCGGGACCGTGAAACTTAATAAACGCTGTCGGGTAGCCATTTGCCTCCAGCGTCTGTGTGATGAACTGCAATTCAGCTTCGACACATTCAGGACTGCATATTTTACTAGCTCTTTGGAACAGCGTTTTAACGAGGCAACCTCTGTACGGGACGGATATGAAGGTGCTGGAGTTTTCCTAAAGTCCCGTCTGACTTTTCGGTAGACAGAATTTCGTATCGAGCCGTCGTCAGTTCTGGTCAAAAGTACATCCAAAAAGGCCAGACGGTTGTTCTCTAACTCACATGTAAATTGAGCGTTCGGGTGTACATGGTTCATCACCTCTAGAAGACGTTTGGCGGCATTGATGTTGGGGGGCGATCACTAGCATCTCGCTTGTAAAGACACATCTGATTGAGGTGAGTCATTGACATGAAAATGTCTGCTAGCGTGAGACCGAGTAGACTTCCCATTACAACGCCGTCCAATTGTCGGTAGGACTCACCTTCGAATAAGAAATGTACATTCTCTGTGCATAACAGAATTAAATCGTTTAAGTATTCGACAGGTACCGGTAACGCCACTTTTCTATTCTTTACGAAATCGCATAGATATTCCACCGTCTTTCTTAATGGGGCGTTAGTAAAGAGTAATTGAACATCCAGTGAACACATTACTTTGTCTGCTATGTTCAAACTTCATACATGTTTGATCAGTTCGAAGGTGCCTTTGACAGTGTGTCGCACGACCATATGGCTGACTGACGTTAGTATCCTGACTAACCACCTG
The DNA here is from genome assembly GCA_944474145.2 of Dicrocoelium dendriticum. NCBI lineage: Eukaryota > Metazoa > Platyhelminthes > Trematoda > Plagiorchiida > Dicrocoeliidae > Dicrocoelium > Dicrocoelium dendriticum. The sequence goes on from OX104062.1 coordinate 52,207,800, forward strand.
GCCGGTTTGTGATACGGAGAATTATTCATGGCCAATATCGGTCTAAGAGGTATGCCAGTCTTGTGGATTTTCGATAAGCCATACATTTGTGGGATTTAAGTGCCCGTTGGTTTATTTGTGTTGTACATTGTTTCTGTAATTCTTCCCTTGTACAACAATATTTTCAGCCTGCTGGCCACCGACTTTTCGAGCTGGGTTACCTCGGTCCCACTTTTGTCCGTTTGAAACCTGCTCTTCTCACTAAGTATCTCATTCATCTTGTTTATGTAATCTGACTTATCCATCATGATGACTCCGGTACCTTTGTCCGGCTTCAGAACTATCACATTCTTGGATTTCAGATAGTTTAGTTCTTTGATGTGGTGTTTGTCTAGAGTGCAAGTTTGGCGCATCGGCGCCTTCATGAAGCCATTTGCTATGTCGACAAGCGTCACTTTGTCAGTGGTAGTTTTCTTGTGTCGTCGGGCTAAGTTTCGATAGTTGCTCAAGCAGGTTTTTGCATTGTGCTTCCACATAGATTCGATCAACTTTCATTGGAGGGATTTTGTAGTTCAGATCCAGTGAGAGAGCTTCCATCTGCTTTCTCTTCAAAGGTATGGAGCAGAAGTTATATACATGCTTCTGTAAGACATCATTGAAAGTGGATTCCGCATCGGCGTTCTTGAAAGAGTTTTGTTGTGCCTTAAAAGATTTCCTTTTCCTTCTGTCGACGACAGTCTTACAGAATGTGATGTACTTGATCCGGCACAGTAACGAGAGTTAGTTGCTGATCGAGACACGCTGTTCATGCATCTCCATAGGTTGCGAAAGCGTTCTCATTGCCTCCTCCATATAGGAATTCGTAAGTCGCTTTAAGTTTGAGAGCGTAGGTCTCAACTTATTCCGACGCAAACACTTTCAGAACTGACAGGGGGATGTGCGTTACGTTTGCAGTCAGCTAGGAAGCGGATACGCTCTTTCTTTTTTGTCGATCTTATATTTGAGTATCACGAGCCCATCGAGGGCATTTATGGTATTTTTCGGGAGTATTCTTCTCAGAAACTTGAAGCACTGGGTTCTCTGTATCATTCTAACTAATACAATGAGAAGACGGGTGTTGCACGATGATATCATTTCGCGCTTTCTAATCACATGCAAATGAGCGACATTTAATGATCACGAAAGCGGAAATCAGTGATTTAAATAGTTTCGGAATGGGAATGGAAGAAACATAACGGTAGAAACTCCAACACAAGCACAACGTTTGAGACAAGTGTCACTATCCCCAGGGCAATTAATCACAGCCATCCGGACCTATGTGTGCAAAAACATTTGTCTGTCACTCTCAATATTTTTTGGGCAGAGTGATACTTGTCTCAAACGTTCTGCTTCTGTTGGAGTTTCTATCGTTATGTTTGTTTCATTCCCATTCTGACACCAGTTAAATCATTGATTTCCCCTTTCGTGATCGTTAAATGTCGCTCATTTGCATGTGATCAGAAAGCGCGAAATGATATCATCGTGCAACACCCGTCTTCTCATTGTATTATGTAGATCTTAAAATCGACGACAAATAAAACGATATGCGGTGCTTGCTGAAATTACCGCTGTTGTTAGTATAAAGATTATTTCAACAGTCTACGGATGGTTATGGAACCGACAAAAGTCATGGAAAACGATAGAAAGTACAGTTCTCGTAAAAGCAAAACACAACACAACACAGAGGAATCCATGTTTTCTTCAAAGGGTGAGATACTACCCGATTGCCAAAGCTGTTGATGAGCTGAGTTAGGAGACACCACCCCAAGCGTTTGACTGAATAGCCGATCCGCAAGTCAGTGGAGCGAAGTCGGGAAATCGCGCCAATTAGGAGACTGTCACCGATTGTTCCGTGCATACGCCTTTCGATTGGTTGGTTGCCAAACAGGGACCCCATCCTCCATACGATTTCAGCAACAGGCTGCTGGGATACAATGCTCAAACCATGGGAAACAAGGGGCAGTGAATTTAATTAATTGGCGAGTAACATCCGCCACGTCGCCGACATATGTGGTTTTTATGGGAGGATGCTTGTGTGGCGAAAGCCCACTACTCCCTAAAGTTCTGACACCGAACCATTCACCGGAACTGTGCGACGCTGAGTCATCCAGCTGGCATCGCGCGAAGGTTGTTCGGTAAGCTAGCCTACTATAGAGTAACAAAAGGGAAGAGCCAAATACGCTTCCTTGGATGACACCCATAGTGATTGGACGTGTGGAAGGGTATTGTTCACTCAGAGTAGCTGTCAGGGAACGCCCACTCAGGTAGTAGATCAGCCAACTCAGTAGTAAATAAATACATGAATATTTTATTCTCGACGTAACGAGTCACGACTTTTGGGCATGATCAGAATAGTGCAATGTTGTACATGATAGCATATTGAGCAGATCTAAGAGCAAGAGTAATACAGATGTAGTCAGTAGTGTAGGCCCACGGGGTCCAAAGATTGAATGACGTCTATCCTCGCAGAGTGCGAGATGTAAAGATAAGAATTACAGAGATCATTGGAGTGGAGTCTGTTGGTGAGGAATTGGTCCGATGAGGTTGTATACACAGTGCGGGTGAGGTGAGTAAAGCATGAGGAAAAGGCTGTGAAAAAGTTTTAAGAATAGTGGCCTGTCACTGAGCAAACATGTAGGCGTAGTCGTATGAGATCAGATATATGCACAGAACTTGTGAAATGTAGTATCGGTCAACTTGTCAATGCGTGGTTGGACAGTGACGTTATTGAGTGGCGAGTCACATCCGCCACATCGCAGTGTTGTTAAACAGACATTTATGACTTTTTGTAGGGAGAACACTTGCTAGGCGAAAGCCCACGACATCCTGGAACACTGCCGACCGGTGATGTGACATTGACAAGGTTGCATCTGACCAATTGTCCTCGCGGTTGTTCGCAAGCACCTTTCGCCAATTTGTTTCCGTTGGCTGTGTGGTTGGCTTCTTCGGAGTCGACCGCAAGTGTTTGGACCTGGTGGAATCGGACGACTCAGTTGAGTTGTATTCATTAGATTAGCTTTCTGGATTCCCTTGGTGTGTCAGGATTGCGAAGTGCGGACGGTTTGAATGAGCTGTGTTGATTCCGTGACCAGGTGGGCGGGCGTCGCAGCTATGTCCTCGGAGGTGTTTCATGTAGATAATGATATCCTATAGAAGAGGGGGTCCCTGGCATCAAAGAACTCGATTTGTTCAGTGCATGCTTGTGAGACGCCTGCTCGAATGCATTTTGCACGCCAAGTATCTAATTATAGCTGTGTTGTAATTCAGCTAGTGCTCCTGGCGGGATACTCAAGAAGGTCTATCGAAGAAGGCGTGCCTGCATTTTAAGCCATCCAAAATGTCAAAGAATGCTGGACACTGCACTTCTAACGTTTTTTGGGTCAGTCTAGTACTTATGAAAGTGTGAAGTATTATAGATCAGCAGTTAGCGAGTTTCAGTTTGGGACCACTTTATATCAAGGAACAAAAGAGGATACTTTCCACCTAACCGGAAAATGGCCAGCTTCCAGAAACAAGTTAAATTTGCCTAGCAAATGTGATGGTATCTCAGGACGGATGGGGATCCATTTTGAACGATGGTTTGCTGAATTTCATAGACTCATATATATTCGAAAGAGAAATCCCGAAACTTTAAGGACAGGGAGGTGGAGGTCAGCTTATAGGCTCAAGAAGACAACGAAGAGAGTACTGAACGCTTCACAATTAAATGGGTGGGTTATTAAAATGAGACCTTCATCAATCAGTTCTGTAATCGGAGAAGACTCGCCATTGCTTTTGTGTTGCAATTCTACCAGCTCTTTTCTTTGTAAGTCACTTTAAGGTGTTCTCTTCCATTTTCTCTGCACCACTTGTGAATGTTTGGCATAGGCAATGCCCACGTGTAGTTATAATATCAATGAGAAGTGTTTTAGTCCTTTTACAAATGGTTGCTAATTTTCGCATGTTCAGGTTTGTCGAAGTTAAACTTCCATTCCTAGGATCAGGAGCGGCACATTTTTTCGGCTAAGTCAAGCCATGCTAAGATAAACTTGATGATAGAACTGTTCCACTACAGTGTGGACGTAAGTGGAGAGAGAGAAAAGGCATGCCAGTCGGAGGATCTCGGCGTCTCATAGAAATGCTGCCAGTCAATCCCATGAATGGTTCATTGACTGAGTAGACCAACATATTTTACGGGCTTACATATATATATATATATATATATATATTGTAGCACTTCCGTAAATTGACCACTCAAGCGGCTGGACCGAAGGGGTTAACATAGGGAGGTGGTCAATACACAGATGTTCTATGCCAAACCAGCGTAACCTTCCCATTCGTGAGTAGTATAATATGTACTTTATTTTCCCATAAACCCGTTTCGAACACATTAGTGGAGGTCTCACGTAACGACAAATGCAGTTCAACCATACAGGGTTATAATACATCAAAACGCAGTGTGCGATTCGCAAGTTAAATCATTTTTTTGAGGGAAGAGTCCATCTTTGTCTTTCTCTTAGCTCACGGTAACTGAAAAAGCGCTCTCAGCACGAGCTACATTAGCAGCATGTCTGGACATTTTTCTAGGGCAAAGGATTTCAGTTACACTAAAAGATGGCAGTTATCAGTCTCTTGAGATTTTCCTGGTTCACATGCCGTCTTCAGTTAATTTTTTCTCAGCATCAGGCGTAACTTGTTTTTTCCCGTAGGGGTGTACCGTAATCACTAAGTTTTTGAATATAGTGTCTGCGTCTGGTTCATCATCCATTTTAGCAAACTCTTGCAAATCTATCCCCTAAAAATTAATGGGATGTAGAATGTCTATCAAAGTAACAGCATCTAGCTCGAGCGTTTGAAAGAATTCAGCTTTCTTGAAGTGCTTCTGTATCGTTTTTGGCTGAACTTTGTGCCAAGCAGAAGTTACCCAAAACATAGCATCCAGAGTAATAGCTGAAAAATTAAATAACGTTCTTGCCGCATGCATATCATTGGGATTCATTTTTGCTATAACCTATTGCATGAGCTAGTCTCGGCGATGCGTTTTGAATAATTTAATGATTCCTTGGCCCGGAGGTTAAATTTTTATGGTCATAATTAGAGGCAGAAATTTTAGTATAATATTCATATGATCAACATAGATATGTCTAGGACAATTATCCACTGTCAGTAGAATGAATCGTTTCTTCTTCATTTATCGGTCGATTTGTTCTATCCACACGTTAAATGTGACAGGAGTCATCCATGTAGATTTGTTTGATCTCCAGGTGACTGGAAGGTTTTCAGGACTCCGATTTTTGAACACACGTGGTCTAGCTGACTTAACAGTGACCGAAGACTTTAGCATTTCACTTGAGCTAGCGCATAGCATAACTATAAAACGTTCTTTGGAATGCTTTCCGCTCTTACATTTGTCACCTTTATAACAAAGCTCCTGCCAGGCATCGACTTGTAAAAGAGACCGCAATCGTCAGCGTTAAAAATGTCACCATCGCTGAAACCCTTGCTGAAGTAGGGACATTTTTCGGTGAATTCTTGAACAAACTCTTTAGAAACTTCATCAAATTTACCACACAAGACTCTTTGATAAATGTTATATCACAGCTTGAATTTCTTTAGCCAACCATTGGATGCTTGAAAATCTACAACCTCAAATTCTTGGGAAAATCTTTCAGTAATTCCTTGAGTCATGGGGCCGAAGATACAGGCATTAACTGCTCCTATTTGTTCGAACCAGCGCATTGACTTCATCGTATGAAGTTTTCCGCCTCTGCCTCATCCGCTGTAGATCTTTTTCGTTATTCTATCTCTCCAAGTACTCATTCTTATACCCTTGGATGTGTCCAACTGCTGTCTTGCTAACACCGAACTTTTCTGCCGTCTTTCTTTAGCTGCTGTTTTCTAGAAAATGTAGATGATGAATCCTGACCTTCAGCATTAACTCTTTGAGGTCTTTCCTCTGGGCCATAATGCTACGATAAGCGTAATAGCCGATCCCGAATTGTTCAAAACGTGGAGCTAATGTGCTATTTACAGGAACTCAATTACATACAAAAATCAAACCTTCATTGTTTGCGCTCTCAAGCAGACAACAAATAGCGTTTTGCAACCAGTGGACGTAAACGTCAGTGTCACTATGATCCAAGAAGCTAATGAATAGGTGTTGAACGGGTTAGCTTAGAACCGGTCACTCGGCATTTCGACAGACCCACAAAATCCTTAGCTTGATCTGTGCAATGCGTGTGCAGATGTTTGAAAGTTAGCTTGCTGCGTGCTTGTGCGTTGAAAGATTTCACACAAAAACTGTCAAGGTCTATCTCTAGACGCGGATCACTGGGGTCATGTTGTACGAGGTAAATACTGACGGGCGTGAACGCTGTGGGGCAGGTCAGAAGCACGTGCACAAATGCACAGCCAGAGAATATGCTGTATCGTTCAACCTTTTCGAAATCGTCAAGTGCAGTGGTTGTGGATCAGAAGAATTTCGCACATTGCAGTCCCTTTACACACACTTTGTTCCTTGAACAAACGATCGGCGACAGTAAACCACATGGTCAACTTATAGAGGCTAAGTTAGTAGCGACTGTTCTGACCCAAGTGATGGTCAAGCTACAGAGGTCGGGTTTCATAGGGTTTACCTAGTGAACATACAATCCATGGAAACGGCCAAATTATAGTGGTGGTCAACATACACTGGTGATCAACGGGAGGTTCTACTGTGTATATAAAACAGAGATAGAAACCCACTATGTTTTAACCTACAAGCATGAGGTTGAATGAATTAGTTCATCATCAGGTCGTCATCCGAATACAGACAGTGTGAAACTGACAGAGATCAACGGCTTTTAGGGGGGGGGGTTCCATTGCTGACGGCCAAACAATGTGAATTTCCGTTGACTTTCCGATCAGAAATGCTGACTTATTTTCTCCAACTGTGCTGTATTGTGGCCAGGTTTTCATGGATTGCTTCAAGTATCATTTGTCGTTGCATTGTCTGGTATGCATTTGTTGTCAGTGCGTAGATGTCAGCGCGCCCATCATACACTTCTAGATAAATGTATAAATGATATAGTTTCAACAATGTGAGACACAGACCAACTGCGTGCTTTGATCATTCTATGCAGCATGATCGGATAGTAGAGAGTTTTTCGGGTTTTACAAAGTAGCTCCCCAAGGAGTTTTGGGGTGTTCCATCAATTAGAAGTAATAAAATGAAGACGAAATGACCAGCAGTTCAGAGATAATAATACGGAAATCAGTAGGACCGTTCCCTGATATGGAAGGTAGAAATGGCCCTTCATCTGTCACCAATATACATTGATTACATACGTTCAACATCTAAGCATCGACCGTTATCTAGTCGTGCACTCTGACGGCTCTACGAAATTTAATCTTCGATCACTTCACTGGTCGTCCGTGCAATCTTGGGCTTGACTTCGCCGAAGTCGGTGACTATATTCAGATCGGTTTTTGATCTGTGGACTTAGAAGCCTATTGGCAAAAGTCCGATCGTAGTTCAATCGAGCCACTTGATATCAGATTCAAATTTACCCTGCTTGCATTTTTCAGCCGCGAGGCGGGTAACTACGATGTGCTGGTACACTAAGGTTACGCTCCACCGAAGGCGCTGACTGCTAGAGCATTTGGTACGCATCAGACGATGGGGCTTCAGCTGACCCTCTGTGAAGAGCTGTAAGTCACACTGAGCGGTCTGTTTAGATGTTACCAATTTGCACAAGACGACTGCATGCAAACAGGCCGACTTTTGCAAATCTCGCTCCAACTAGTCCCAGCCACTGTGAAACCATGTATACGGGTTAATAAGTATAGCTTTACATGCCCCGTTGGGAGGTTCGGTGGGTTGTCGAAAAACATTAATAGAAAAACGCAGTTGGTACTTTTACCTTAAAAAGTATGGACCTATCGTTTTTAATGCAGTAGCCCTACGGTACGTGTAGGTTCACTGATCCAATAGACGAAAACTTAATAAACCTAAGGCATTTCCCGGGATTAGGACGGAGAGAAAGTGCTAAGTAACAAGATGTGAGTGGTTGAGTACGTCGTTCAACAAACTTTTACATAGGGCCATTGTAAGTGCAGAAACGACCGATTCGGAGAAAGTATTTCACCAGTGACACGCGAATATAAAAGAAGTTTCTACGGCCCTCTAAGCACCTGTACTGCTCTACTAGTTTCAAAGGGTGACCTCTCAAGTTTGTGTTACTTCTGAGTTGCACTAAGAAGCAGCACACATGATTCGGATTGTGTAAAATCAATGAATGTCTGCTGTTTGATCACATTTTTGCACCGTTCAGCGGAACGATTGTAACACCCAATTTATCAACATCATCGCCATTAGTCGTATCAGCACCAATATCAAGAGTAGCAACAACACCGGTCATCGACAACAATAATGCATCATCGCCGTGTACTTTAACATCGCTGCAACCTAAAAGTCAAACTAGGGCTACTGTGCTAATAACGGATACCAAAATAATCTGAAAGGTCACCGTGCAAGTCTTAACACTCACCCTGGACCACAGAACCCACTAACTACTGACACCGTGCTGTCAACAATAGTCAGGCCAAGTCAGGCTTCATACACCCGTGTGGGAATATTTTCAGCAATTTACACCAACACTGCGGACATATCACAACATAAAATCGGTAGGAAAATGATGTGAATTGACACGAACAACAAATGGGAGTTCATTTTCAAGGAAGTAAACGTTCTTGCAATTGTTGCAGTATCAATTTTTGGATCAAGTAACGAGAGAGACAAATAAGGCAAGATGGCTTTGCCATAAGAAGTGGTATGTGAAAACGAAATTTTATGTTTCGACCACGTGGAAGAAATGGATTAGGAACTAGCTAAAACGGCGCGAGTTGGGTGTAAGAGGGGTCTTTTCGAATCATGGATGAGAAGTTAAAGCATGCGTCAAAATGCTTGCTGACGAGGGATTCTCTGCTTAATCCAGAGCATCGGGAAATAAATGTTAGCGGTCGCACAACAAGGGTGTAATCTTTTCGAAGTAGTCTGGGGCAAATAACAGGAACAAAACAGGCAATGGGGTAGAATATCTGCATTTACAAATCTTCGAATTAGAGCACGCGGTACGGAGAGAATGTTGAGCATAAGAGAGCACAGCTTAGTCGATACCAGTGAGTTGCATTCCCTGGGGCTCTCAGTATCTGATGTCTTTATCCTCTGTATATAACGAACAGTTTAGAAGCCTATAAGCAGTTCGGCTGGCAGACGACTGCAGGCGTGTTACTGACAGCGGTTGCTATCCAGTTCCTGTAGGATCACAAGTCCCGTATCTAATGGGTTGAGTGGTTCTTAGATTGGAAAATGAAGCAGAATTTTAGTAGTCACCTAAATGGTTACCGGCTTTGCTCCCAACTGATAAGTCGATAGTTGCCCTATCGAACCCTTACACAATCGGTCGTCTAACAAACGAAAGGCGGTTCCGTGCCTTTGTCATCGGCACTGGGACAAAGTTGAACGTTACAGCCTATTACTCGTCTGCCTCATCGTTACGGATACGCGGGTGCAACCTGAAACGACCAGTATCTTCTAGAAAACTATGGTCAACGATCTGGATGTATCTAGTATCTTCAGTTCAAAGGGGTTAAACCTGACTTAGATCCCCGTGAGAGTGAGGGAGAAGTCGCGGAGACGTGAAGAGCGCCCTGATTCTCGCAACCTAGCGTTTATACTTAATGTGGAAATCGCTATAACTGAACTGATTCGCTGCTTTCGCTTCATCAGAACCAAGAGTCACGAGGTCAGTAAGAGATAGTAATGACAACAGCAATAATAATAATAGTAATAATATCAATACCAATGGGCATATTTCTCACCAGGCAAGCAGTATTGTCCACAGATGGCACGCATCGTATTTGCACAGATTGTATCATACGCATGCACAGGTACTATGCGGTTCTATGCTTATTTTCCTCTGTGCGTGTTACTGGCACTGTTGTGGTTGCATGCATCATGCTTCTTCGCTATAGTTAGGCTACACCGACTTAAACTAAATCTTCTTAATCTGGATAAAATGTATTGCACTTTATTTGATTTGCTCGGCTCTGTTATTAAGCTGCATTATCCGTGTCAATTTTGCATGTTCACTTTCCTTCAAATGCCGTGTTGGTTGTTTGACAACTCCGATGTGGCTGTGCTTGATGCGAAGGTGGACAGAGTGTCTCCCAGTCTTACAACTTCCCCTAGATTTATGGCTCCAGGAGACTGCTAATCTTTGCTAGGGGGCAGCGTGCACGCTTCTCGTGATTGTGTTCGGCTCAACGAGTGGTTCCATGCGCTCGGTGTGGAACGGACTACGGCCGAACCACCGTCCTGTACACATGATTCCTAAACTAGGTAGACAGGAATGCCGCTGTTGTGCATGTTGAAGGAGTGTGGGCCGGCTCCGTTGATAAAACGTGACCCCAGTTCACATGCCTCTCGGTTTTTTCCCTCAGGTTTACACTTTATATGGGGTGTGTGGATGGAGCTGTGGGTGTTGCCGCGCAAGGCACCCATGATTCTTGTGTAGGCGCAGACGTCCTGTGCTTATCCTTTGGAGGTTGCAGTAAACGCTAAACCGGGACTGAATACCGCCAGCCATGTTGCTCGCCGAATTGTGTTTTACGTCAAAGTGGAGGGAGTATTACTGGGCTCGGTTGAAACATTTCATCCGACGATTTCCTCCATGAGCACAAGGTTTTATTCACTTTCTGTTCGAAGCAACTTCCGAGCTTATTACGAGATGTTGTTGCGCTATCATACCACCTGACTGTGGTTGGTAGCCTGTTCTACAGAAGGGTACATCTACTTTTGGAAGGAAATTAACTCACAAATCTATCCCACAGCTTGATATGATCACAGTGCAATCCTTAGTGCAATGTTTCCCAGTAGAATTGTGCTACAATGCTAGTGTAGACAAGTTGGACTAGGCTTACCGATGGATCAGATTGTGCAGCAGCATGAAATTATGCTTTTGTCTTCGAATCCAGTTAGCATTGGTGGCACTGCTCCAGAGGATTCTTGGTGGAATTTCTGCCTAAGAAACGTTTGGCAAAGGATCTATGTGAGTTTTCTGGAGTTGTTCTATTAGTTTTCCTTATGTTGTTACAACTCGTGCTGCAGCGGTGCTCGAGCTTGAGAGGGGTGGGGATTTTTAACAGTGCAACCTTGACTGTGATTAGTTGCGTCTTGTGGAATGTGTTAGTCAAGGATTGTCTGGTACGCACCATCTGGTATTTGACCCACACTGAATAGTTGTAGCTTCAGGAATATCGAATTTGCAGATCGCGAGTAGTCAGCTGTACCAAAACGCGAATGTCTTCGGCTAGCAAATAAGTACGATGCATGCATCGTCATCTTGTATGCGCAATAATGTGTCCTGAATTGCAACACAGCAAAGCTTGTGGATAATTTGCATACCATAGATGACTAAAATGTGATGTCGTGTTTGTTAACTACACTGGTATCGTTAATGTAAAGCAAGAATAGCAACAGATGGAGCACACTTCCTTGGATAACACCACTGATACTTGGATGTTATGGAGAGTGTTGACCATCTAGGATGACTACACAAGTGCGACAACTTAGGTATGATGGTAGTCAACCCAGTAGGGGGTATTTGATTCCAATGGAGGCCCACTTTTTCCGCAATTGTCTGTCACGCATCCGATCGAATGCTTTTGCATTGTATTATGATCACACATCCAGAATCAATAGAATCTGCCATATGGTTTAGCCAATGCAGTTGAAAAGTGGTGCAACATCGTCTATCAAGGGTTGGATTTCCCTAGACAGTAAGAATCGTCTGTCCGCTCCAACGTGATGATGAATTTCATCACACATTAACCAATTTTTCGAATAATCCGACAATTATACCAGTTTGGTAGATTAGTTAGTAACTATCAATTTTCTCTTTGGGACCACCCTTGTGACAGAGAATAACTCTTTTCCTTTCTCTGTGAATTGTTTTGATTTCACCGATGGAACAGAGTCCAACGAATGCAGTAGTATGTCAGATCATCCCAACTTTACGGCGGATAAGAGGATACTATCAACATCCAGATTCGAGAAGAGCTTCATGTAATTCATTACCTGGCCAGTATCTCAGTGAGATACGACTGTATATATGGTCCATTGAGATGTCGAAGGATGAGCTAATTCTTCACAGAAGACAACCGGATCATAATATGTGTCCATTCCCGTCGACCATTTCCGTACTCAAGAGGGTTTGGTTGTTGGTTTTGCGATGCAGAATTTTTGTATACTTCTTCGATGTGCATGTCGTTCGTTAGACTTTCTACTCTTCATTTACTCTCTTCACCATCTATGCATGTTTAAATTCAGCGATGAACAAATGCATCTGTAAGATTAGTGTGAAATCCCCAGTCTCTGTATCTCTGGCCGTCAGTTTTCTAGATTTATGTCTGATTGAGGGTCCGGCTGTTTGGTATCGGACATGACCGATCTACTGATCTAGTGGTGCAAGGAGAGTTATACCTCTATGGACCTGAAAATACAACTACTTTAAGACATTGCGTACACTGTTGTAGAGGAGCGCATCCCAATCGGAAGATCAGGTTAACTGCTGATAGTCTTCCCAGTTTATCTTGCGGATTGCATATTGAGGCAGACATGTGTGTTTGGTGGCCATTTTAGCGCGGTTTTGTTTGACTGCCTTACAAGTTCAAGTAGTAACTTGCGTGTCAAACGGTTTTATAACTCCGGAGAGTTCGTTTGGGGTTAGCTCTAGGCAGTTGGCAGTTGGCAAACTGCAAAACGATGTTGTCCGCAAAACCCAAAGCAGCATTCTTTCACGTGGATTATACCTTAGTACGTGTAACGTTAGGCGCCACAAGAGAGTAGTCCACGATGGTGACTGATACAATTGAACAGGAATGGGTAAATGAGATAATATTGAAGGACTCCACTTGTTATCTAGTGGGTGTATAATTCATCAGCATAGACCTTGTCACGACTCGAGATGCCTGAGTACAAGGCACAAAAAATGCTCACAGTTCTAGTCATCCAAAATTTTTATCACCAAGTCACACCACTAGCCATGCACTTCAAAATCAGAACTAATATCAAAATACCTTATATATTTAGCCCCCTGTAATTTTCGCGATAGTGTGTTTATCATCACCTCTCTAAGGCTTTCTGGTTTGGGAATTAGTGAAATTTTTATTATCGTCTGGTGATAGGCGTAAAAATCCCAAAACGTTTGATACCGAGAGGCGTAATTAGAGGTCCTCTTCAACCCTTGTTTTTACTTCCGTGCTAGTATTTATATTTACACTAAACGCCTCACTTTGACCAGTCACGAAGGTTTGAATGCGAGCTTATTGGTTGCACCCATTTCAACATGAATGACATGTCGATAATGGGAACATCAACGATCTAGATCCGTGTGATCTAGCAGCGTTCACCGTTCACTCGGGTCCCATCCAATTTCGAATTTTGCACGTTTGTATACATTTGCACACCTAGGACTTTTATTTCTTGAAATTTGATTTTGAAATACCAAATTAGTTGATCAGGAGATTTGGACCTCCACGGAATTTTGTTAAGTTTGATCCTGTCCCGCTTAGACTCTCGTGACTTGATCGCCGAGCGAACATATTGCATCGCTCTGTCTGCAGATTGTGCGTGGGTTGCTTTTGGGTACAGACCGCGTGCACTGGCAGGTACGCGTAATCCAAACGTGGTTCTCCACCAGACCAGGTAGGCGCAAGCAAACGCGGTGCATGTTTACGAGGCGATTTCCCAGCGTAATGGCCATGCGAATTGGTTAGGAGTGAAGGACGATGCCTTAACTTACTCGTCTCTGTGGGGTGCTATGGATCTGGTGGAATGTTTTCCACAGAGTTATTTGCATTAGTGATGTAGAGTAGAACGTTTCCGCAGTTATAGCGTCAGTTCTTACTCGTATGTGAATCAGAATGCAGTCAAAAGGCTTACTCCTCCATGCCACAACGCAGGAGGTACCTTTAAGTTTGGAAGATCGAGGAAACCCCGCTATCCGTTGCGCATTGTGTTGCATCGTCTGGTCTTGTTGATAAATCTTGACACTTAGATTCACTTTGTCCTCCTTCTATGGAAGATCATACCGGTGGAAAACTTGTCGTTAATTCTGGCTGAGGCAGCAGCAAGATCAACCAGCTGCTAGTGAACGCTCGGAGGATGACCAATTTTCAGTAGCATGCGGTGTAGACAGACATGACAAAATTATGTCTTAATGAGTCAATCTGCCGCATACATTACGTTGCAAGAGCATTAATGCATCTACTGCGACTTCTCTATGTCTAAAATACGTTCAACTGCCCGGTCTTTAACTATGTAGCAACCATTCAGTAGTATTTCTGTTGTTCGATAAAGCCTTGGTGAAGTGTAGTCAACTAATTACCCTAGCCTGCAGTCCTCGTTCATCTCTCAGGCACTGATATCCTTGAGCTGTCCATGATCAGCCTGAGCGACGCAACTGACATTTATACTGTTTTCCAAGTTTTAGGCGGTCCAGCAGATCCTAGACGATGAATCCGTCGTCAACGACGTTTGGAGTGTATCTCGCAACCGAAAGATGTTCCAAGTAAGTCTGTCTGTATATCTATTCACTCTAAGTCCGTAGCACACAGTAAATTTGTTGAAACGATACCGATTTTCACTCATAACACCAGCAGAAATACGTTCGAATTGTCCTTTTTTACTTTATTGCCAAGCCAGCAATTATACCTGCATCCGTTGCGTAATCCGTGTGGAAACATAACGGCTAATTATACAGTATGGGTTAGGAGGTGTGAATAAGTTATAGTCAACGCTAGAATGAGTGCGGACATATGGAATAGCAGCGCGGCCCAAACTCGGATTATGGATGAAATTCAAAGAGAGTAAGCGGAAATCCAACGTACGAGTAAGAATCATTTGATGGCAGCGGAGACGGAGAGTTGGTGATCCTAAAACCAGGTTCACAACCAAGCGAGAATTGGGACATTGAAGATGGATGCATTGATGAGTTCTGCTTCTGGATTCACGCCATGGGGGTCAAATGTGGTCGACTGTCTGTCCTCTATTGACCTGGGTGATGGATCAATTAAAAGAGTGCTTTGAAGTTTGTGCCCGATGATGAGCCGCCGTGGAGTTCCAAAATGGATAGTGTTTAGGCGGCTAGCTCAAGTCGTCATTCAACATTTAGTAGACAGTTCAGACACATGAAGCGTGGTTTGGTTACCTAAAAGAAACAAGTAACCATGAACAAACTCTTTGCGGTGGTCCCATCATTGGATATGCGTTTTGCGCCTTCAAAGTACGGAGTGCTATT
Organism: Dicrocoelium dendriticum; assembly: GCA_944474145.2. NCBI lineage: Eukaryota > Metazoa > Platyhelminthes > Trematoda > Plagiorchiida > Dicrocoeliidae > Dicrocoelium > Dicrocoelium dendriticum. The sequence goes on from OX104062.1 coordinate 52,223,138, forward strand.
GTACGATCACAAACCACTGGATGGTCCCTTAAGTTTTGCCGACGCACTCGAGAAGGCTCATCCATGAGAATTTCCTACTGTTCCCACGCTATTCGAACGGGAACTTGACCATTTCAGCTATGTTGGTCGTGGAAGATAGGTCATGCTATATTCCAGTTAACTTGCAAATTAGATCGCCCAGCCACCGTTCTCCATGGCTGAGTGACTTAAATTGCCGGCTATTTGGCGTCAGTCTCTTGCGGTCATGGCTTTGGTCCGCAGTAGGGGACCGAGGGAATGCGCACTACTGACGGGCCCCAATAGGGCGAAACGCGATTGGTGCTTTCTCGGATTGTGCTTTAGCTATATAACTTGTGAGGTGCTGGGACGAATACAACTCTTATTTATCATATACACATCTACATTGCCTGATTGTGTTCGATCGAGAAACCACTGCAGCACTAAACCACATGTTTGGCGATAGCAGCTTTTTTGCCCGGCTGAGAAAAGGTGGTGGAGATGCTGTTCGGCCTATTTTGGTTCATGCAATTTTTGTATTGACGGAGTAAATGGGATTCCTGATTCACCTCTATTCAGAGGATAGGCGCATATGATAAACGGGTAGAGAAAAGGGAACCTGAAGGGCTATCCATCTTCCAATTTGGCACACTGTTATCAGTCGACCAGATGTGGGCACTGTCCGTCAGGTTAGTCTAACTGCGAATGTTCGATCGAAGCCGCAAAAGCAGTACGTAGTGTGGTGTAGCTCTGGGCCGGTGACGCGAGTCAGTCACACACGAACGATTGGAGTACGTGGAAAGGTAATGAAAACAGCGAAGCAACCGTTTTATTAATGATCTCTTTTTTCAAGATTTGGCCAGCTGATTGTGACCGCGCGTTGTTGGCATGTTGAGGCCGCATTACTCCCGAGTGTTTGGGTTTGGTACCTAGCTATTACAATAGATACTCGGATTCAGATGGGACTGGAATTAGAGGAAATATCTCTTGAGTGTTTCTTCTTGAACGGATCATTGAGGCAAGAAGTAATGTGTCACGAGGTCTTGATGGGTCTAAAACGAAACACTCGAACCCCACCCTGGTCAGCCAATTCCTGACCCCGTTCCCTGCACTCACAGTCCCCGCAGTGCAGGTCAGGTGAAGTAAGGAAGACGTAGCAAGAAAATGGAGGATAAAGAGGAGGGAAAGTCATTTAAATGAAGGATAACACCAAAAAATGAGGAATGACAGAATATGAACTCAAAGTTGGAAGGTTGAGATGGTCAGGAGAAGAGAAAGATTTTGTGTTGCTCGAAACCCTTAACCGGAGGTTCACCGACTACACTTTCTAGAGATGAGTTCCAGCGCTCGATAACTAGACGATAATCGAGTTTCCGCCCTGATCCGGTCGGAATGTGGCTTGTGTACAATGAACGATGATATATTACAGGTATAAAAGCGATTGCTTTCCAAGTCCCATAGGATGGTTGAAGTGAAAGTAAACATAAGTGTAAATCGTCAATATAAGCAGCTAGTGAATTCAAGTGCCCCTTATTCATATAAACGTTGTAGAATGTGTGCTGAATTGTTACTGTAGAGTAATATGGGAAGTAATATGGTTAAAGCATGTCTTAAGAACAAGAGAAACGACAACGCTTACTCTTGCGCCGCTTTCTTGGACTGAGGTAAATTGATGAATGCAGTTGTAACATATCCGAAACTATATTCCACAACAGTAGTGTGTAAATAGTAAAGCACAAAAGCTGAGAATGAGCACTGTTTTTTTCGCGTTTGTTTGACGTGGACATCTTTGATTATATAGCGTAATGTAGGTGGATAAGCGAATCATCCAGACGTCTTTTGAATACCGTTAGCGTGGGGGAAGGAACAACGTATGTGGGAAGAGCGTTCCAGTGGTTGCCTACACGAAGGGAAAAGAAATTCCGGCGGCATTCCAACCGGCTGTGTTGTGTGGCCAGCTTTAGCTGGTGTCCTCTGTGTTGTATTGCTATTCAGCTTTAGTAGGTGACGACAACAATGGTTTGGATTCCTCAGGATCATATAAGTCATTATCAAGTCGCCACGCAGGCGTCGATATTGTCCACTGTAGACCCCGAGGGTTTTCAGCCTTAATCGGTAAGGGAGATGAAACGGGACCTTTACGTTCTTGGTCGCCCTTCGTTGTGGCAGTTCAAGAGCGGTAAGGTCTTGCTTTTGCCATGGCTGCCAGGCGTGGATGGCGTACTCAGAATGAGGCCGAATGTAGGCGTTGAGCATCGGAGAAAAGATGGAAGGATCGAAGCGCCCGAATGCCCTCCGCAAAAGGCCAAGGTTTTGGTTAGCTTTTTTGGACCCTTTCTCGGCCTGACGGTGACAGCCCAGATCTTCCTGCACTACCACTCCTAGATCGCATTCCGTTGTAGTGCGCTGCAATATTTGATCCCTTAGTCTGTATTCACAAGTAGCTTTATGGCGTATGCTCAACACCTTACACTTTGTAGCGTTGAACTGAAGCAGGTTCTGAGTCGACCAATCGTAGACCCTGTCAAGATCATCCTGAAGTGTTGCATTATCGCTGGTTGTTCTAATGGCTCGCCATATCTTGAGATCATCAGCGAAGAGTAAGGAGTTGGAGGTGATTACTGTCGCGAGATCGTTTATGTAAATCAGGAATAGTCGTGGACCAAGTACTGAGCCCTGGGGCACTCCGTACTTAACGTCGATTCGGTCAGAGATGACGCCGCGAACTCTTACATTCGGATGTCGTTGAAGCAAGAAGTTACCTATCCAACCGAGGATTGGGTCACTAATTCCACAGCACTGGAGCTTGTGAAGAAGGATACGGTGGTTCAGACGGTCGAAAGCCTTTGAGAAGTCCAGACATACTGTGTCAACACCTACGCCGCTGTCAACGGTCTCAGTCCAACTGGATCTGGCAAGCAGCAAGTTTGAAGTGCAAGATCGGTTCTTGCGAAACCCATATTGTTCTTGTGCTATGATATTGCGTTCTTCCAAGAAGTTCATCAGCGATTCGGCAACAATCGCTTCCTTGATTTTGGAGAGCACCGGAAGTAGTGTTATCGGGCGATAGTTGGCCGAATCTGTACGACTTCCCCCCTTATGGATGGGAGTGACGATGCCTTGCTTCCACATTGTTGGCACGCGCATCTCATCGAGGCATCGTTGGAAGAACTTGCAGAGGGGGTCTGCCAGGTTTAGTGCGGCCAATTTCAACGCTTTTGGACGAATATTATCAACACCGGGAGAGGTATGCTCGCGCAGGGCAATTAACCTTTTCATAACATCCGCAGTCGTAAACGTGATGTGGCTGATTCCTAGTGGTGGTACAACGATTAGGGACAGTGTATGCGGCGCGGTCGTGCTCTGGAAATTCGGGGCGGATTGTTGACCTAGGGCGTTGGCCGCCTCGTTTGCGGTTTGTGCGAGTCCACACAATGTGTGTAAAGCAGGAATTCCTCGCTGCATTTAGCGGAGCTTGTTAACGTGTCTGTACAAGAGCTTGGGGTTTGAAAGGAATTTCTCGGCTAGATTCTGTTGGTGCTGCATTTTATCTTCACGTACCAGGTTTACGCAGTGATTCCTTTGGATAGTTTAGACTTCCCAGGTTTCGGCACTCGATGACTCCTTATATCTTCGCCAGAGTAAATTCCTCGTGACTATACACTTGCGTGTCCTGCTGCGTATGAATGATTTTACTGTCTTCGCTCGCGAAGGTCTTTTCCTAGAAGCACTAGTTACTAACGTGTTGAACTGGTGAGCAAATTCAGACCAGGCGACATCGGGGACTCGTTCTGCTAGAAATGCCCAGTTTGTAACATTTAAACGTTTGATTAGAGCGCCGTAATCCGTAATGAGCTGGCATTCCTCGGTGTTTTCTGAGGAATACTCTGCATATCAGATGTACTTGAACACGAGGGTTGCATGGTAGCTACGGCCTAAAGGACTCTATCGATACCGTTTCGATCATAAGCTCTTCATTGGTGAATACACGATTCAGGACACCCGGTTTGTTTCCCGCCCTGAATCTTGTGGGAGATGTGATGTGATTGTAGAGTGGTAGTTCAGTAATTATCTCCGGTACTTTAATTTTGAAGTGTTCGTTGATACGGGCTGGGGTTTCTATGCTATGAATTTTGAAGTCGCCAACCAGGAGAATGTGACTGTACGACTGCGAGAGAATGGTCTTCATTGTGGAGGCTAGGCGGTTGTGCATTTCCGAAGTAGCCGACGGAGAGCGATACACCACACCCAACAAACATGCGTCCCCACGGCTAAGTTGAAGACGACACCAAAGCGCATCGACAATCTGAACCTCTGGGTCATCGATGAGAGCAATGTATAGTTCGCTGCGACAATAAAGTACCACTCCACCTCCTCCACTTGATCGATCGTTGCGTAGAATAGACATCCTAGGTAGTGCGTTTTCTGCATCAGTGATCGCTTCATTCAACCAGGTCTCGGTTATCATAACGAGGTCACTTGACATCGAGGCCTGACGCAGACGAAGCTCCGTCAGTTTGCTTAAAAGACCTTGTGCGTTGGTATAAAAACAGGAGAGTGCTTCATAGGTTAGAAGGTTATTTGTAGACATAGACAACAGGTTTGAGACTTTGCCGACCCTCTTGAGGTCGGATGCTACTAGTTTTTTGGAATTGTCTTAGGCTCGCGAGAATGACTTGGGATAACTCTCTGCACCGTGTGATCAGGTTCATGATGATCCTGATGGTCACTTACCTCCTGCAGTGCCTCGCCGGATGCTATGACGGCAATCAGATCAGTCTCTGTGGTGGACTCTGCAACAACGGTTGTTCCCACTGAGTTGGTCCTCTCCATGGAGTAACCAGTAGCTTCTGGTCGTAAACTCGCTGCTTTTATTCGAATTTCTGTTGGTAGCATATTCCGGAATTTACCCCAGTTCTCTAGAACTATCTGTAAAGTTAGCTCAGACGGTAAGACCAACTTCAGCAACTTAGGACCACACCCTTTGTAATTTGGTGACACGGGAATCCTGGTGAGGTAGGTAGCAATGACATTTTCTAAAAACAGCGCCATTGCTCCAGGTCATGTGCCTGAGCTTCTTCAGGAGGTGAAGATTGAGACTCGGGGACGCCATGAATAATGACGGTTTTCAGCGCGTGTTTTCTACTTCCCTGTTGATTGTTCATATCCTTTGAACGTTCTTTCCACGGAATATCCGGTAAGATACATACTCCGTTCGATGCTCTGTGATGTCGATTTGCAGCGAGCAGAATGGCTTCCGTTTCTTCCGCGGAATGTAGTGTTACTCGAACTAGTCGAGGTTCACCATGGTGTAAGTTGTTTGGGTGTCTTGCGATGCGGCTCAGCGTAGTGGATTCAGCGCGCATGCTGATGGCACTACAGATGGAATCCCACTGACTACGATCGTCTATCAGTTTGCCCTTTATTGTGTTGGATTTGGATTCAAGAACGTTAGTGCACACAAGACTTAAGGCACCATGATTCCGCCTTGTGGTTTGCGACTTAACAGCACTAGGTTTTTTGCTTTTTGTGGAGTTGTGAACCGCACTGGCGATAGCGATCCATGTTGAGGCACAGTTATGATCTCTCTGGTAAGTGGAGTCACAGGTGTCTTTGACGGCGTTTTCCTAGAAGTAACCGCTGCGTATGATGTTTAGTTATTTTTTACCGTAGGCTTGCTGGAGTTTTGTATGTCGAGTATGTCAACTGAATTACAATTTATTATACCCTTGGAGGACGTAGTAGCAAGTGAGATGTAAACGACTTTTTCACTTAGTGGAGTCATGAGGCTAGGGGCCGTTGGAGACTGAGACGCGATGGTGGGGTTGGGATGCCTGGCCCTCTTCCTCGGCCCAAACGGGGAGTTTGTAGGTGTCCTTTCAGTTTCAAGTATAGCGTTGTTTACTTTCACAGCTGCGTTGCGAGCGTTCACCAGTTACTCAACTGTTTCCGTCAACTTTTCAGTTTTTCACTAAGAAAATTACACAACTAACGACAGGAATGGATTTGCACACCTGGCAGAACCAAAATGCTTCGGTTTTGCTGCTGTATTGTCTAGTTTCGAGTGCACTCATCCTTAAACACTTAGAATGGTACGCTTTTTGACAGTTAAATCAAACTGGACCAGACTTAACAGCTTCGTGGGATGACCGCAAAGACAAGGCAACCTAGCCGGGCTAAATAGCCAGTTCAAGTCCGGTCCAATCTTCCCTGATAAAATGCGTCAACTAAGGATTAAGTCTCGAAGCCGTCGGTAGTGCATTGAATACATACCCAAGCTAAGTAGACGCTCGGGGTACGTTTGCCCCCCTAACCCCTCGACCAGTTTGGTACCTACTCTCGAAACCCTCTCCAGCTCCATTTTTTCCCGAACAAGGCAGAGCGGGCAAGCCTGGACGCAGTGTTAAAGATGGGACCGAACAAAAGCTGAGAACAGCTTTACAAATATGTCGGCAGTTAAGACTCCGAAAGAACGGCGTATTAACCACAAACTTCTGAAACCCTATTTGTGGGCTTCTTCCAGTTGTCACTAGAATACAACGGGGAGGAATGGACGACGCCTAAATCTACCTGGTTGGAGACAAGGGGCGTTCGACTCCACCGAGCACCTACCTCGAATGTGAGAAAGTTGCTCCTTTATGAAGGGCAGTACACTTAGCTTGATTAATTGGCAGTAGCCACAAAGTAGACCAGTCCCAGAGTCTGTCCAGAGCATACTGAATGGCCTCAGAACCCCCCAGGGACATTTACAATATTATATGGCTTAAGATCATTGTTATAACGTTGCACCCGCAATCGACCGGTTGGTTCCCGCCTGCTGGTACATCTGCACCCTTACGCCTGCTCTGCTTGACGCCTTGGCCAACCCGACAGGAAGGAAAACAGAATAGGGCTCAGCCGACCAGAGTTCTCTTAGAACCGAGAACGCTCATATTTATAAGTCGGTCTCACCAATCCTCTAAACACCGGCTGGCGGATTTGGCTACCTTTCTTCCTCGTACGCCCACGCTCCGAACTTGACTGTTGGCTCCGTCTGGCCACTTCACCGTCTTGCTCGGGCACGCCACTCTTCCTCCGCCTACCCGGGGCATGGCAACATACATGATGTCTGACACACAATTTCATCAGCTTCCGGTCAGACCTTGGCAACACGCATGATGTCTGATGCGCGATTTCATCAGTTTTCGGCTGGGCTGTGGCAACACTCTCGCGGGGTCTGTCCCAAGCACGCTTTCTGGCGAACACGCGTGTGTTGGCAGTCAGTTTTCTCGCCCACGTGTCAGTCATCAGCAAACAATAGCGATGATACCCCATGCTCCCCAGGGAGATCGTTTACGTAGATGGAGAGCAGATCGACCCAAGGACCGAGTCCTTTGGGACACCGCTATGGACCGCTTGCCTAAAGGATAAGCTGCGACCCACAAGTACACACTGCTCTCTTCCCTGCAAGGATGCAGATACCCAGTGAAGGACGCGGCCAGATACGCCATAGGAGCACAGGTTTTGTGATAGCCTCAAGTGGGCTACCTCATCAAATGCTTTCGAGAAGTCCACGGAAAGCACATCCACTACGTGGCCATTGTCCACTGCGTCGGCGCAAGCTTCACATACAAACAACTGATTCGTCAGATACGAAAACCTCTTCCGGAATACGTGTTGTACACTACTGAGTAGATTAAATCTATTCAGGCGACCTTTCAATGTATTTCTCCTCGGCTTCTCAATCAGTTTGACCAAGACGCTAGTCAGACGGACTGGTCTATAACTGGCTGACAGACTCCTGTCGCCATTTTTGAAGATAGGACAGATGATAGCCTCCTTCGATTCAGAAGGTAGTGTATAGCTGTCAAATGACTTCTGAAACGCTGACGTCAGCGGTCCAGTTAGTTGCGCCGTCAACTCATGCAGACGCTTCGGGTGAATTAAATCAGGTCCAGCTGCTTTAGAAGTGTTCAGTTCTTGCAGCAGCCTAAGGACTTGCTTTTTCATCACAGTAAATTCGGCTAAATAAGAACGTTCAGGGACTCTGGGAACAACGCTAGTCATTGTGGCCTCATGCACGAAAGCGCTTGCATACTGTTCATCAAGTACACGAGCCTTGTCATAGTTCGCATACGTATGACTTCCATCTGCCCGTACCAATGTTGGAATTCTCGAGTTTGAGCCACAGCGCCTCTTAACATAAGCAAACTTCTTCGGATTTTTCGAAGCTCCATCGGCCAATCCCTTTTCGTACAACACCCGAGCTTTCCTCAGTTGTTGTTTACACCTATTTCTAGCATCGCGGTACCTATCATAGGTACTACTTGATGGAGTTACATAGTAGATCCTTCAACACCTAGAACTCTACTGGAGCAGGTACTTGCCAGTAGTATTTATCCACGAGGGCCGTGATCGAGTCTCTTGTTTCCTCGCAAGCGGGATGTAGGGAGTAGACACTTCCGTGAGATAAGACTTATATTTATCCCAGGCCGCCTGAATCGTATCGACCACCGAGATTTCGCAACGCAACCCAGCAGCCTTGACACGCATTGCCTGATACTTAGCACGTTATATGTTTGGATGTGGTTCAGCGATGATCTGACGTCTGGACAGGGCACAGCTGAATGATAAACAGGTATGATCACTGGCACCTAAGGGAGAGTCGTAAGTGATATCACCTACGAAGTCCAGTGACTTGGCAAAAACTAGATCCAAAATAGACGGTACTTGGTCATCCATGTACCTAGTGGGGTGGTCTACGAACTGATGCAACGGTAGTTGAGGCGTACTGTCAAGTGGAACTACACCGAAAGTGCCTTCCGCCGAGTTACAAGAAAGATCTGCCCATCAAACTTCGCTAGGATTGAAGTCACCCAGTATCAAACACCTGCGTGCGGATTGGGAGCGAATAAAGCCAAGCACCTCTTTGGACGCACTCCCAGGGCTTCTATACGCAATTGAAACAGTATGTTGAGCCGAGGAAGTACTAATCACTACCGACAAAGCTTCGACAGATTTATCTGCCGACTGAGACATGTACGTACGAAAAGTGACAAGTCCACAGCTAACGTAAAGCGCAACGCCCCCGACTTTTCAGTCAACGAAGCGATCACATCTAAATAATGCGTTGCCAGACAGATCTACTTCACCGTCCGTGATATCCTGAGGCAGCCACGGTTCGGTGAATGCGAGTATATCGGGATAAGAGCCAATTACAGGCAGACCTATCTCGCACATCTTATTCCTTTGGCTTCGCACATTGCTTAGGACTATCTGAAGGTACTCGTAATGTCCAGCCCTTGGTCGTGCGCTGCCAGGACTGGCGTTGGCACGGCGCAAAAGGACTACCGGCTGACCACCAACAGGAGACCCTGTTCACCTGCCGCTCGCCTGGTTTTGTGGTTCTTGATGGCTTCTATAACTTCATCCTATCCGCTAGCGGGATGTCTGGTTGAACGATAACGTTATTACGCTTTTAATTTGAAAGCAAACCGCAACAGATCGTTACGTTCCTTCGGGGAGGATAGAATCACACGAAGTAACCGAGGTCGAGGGTTTGGGACATTAACCGCGACCTTACCACATCTAGTCAGTTTCCTGACAGCAACACCGGGAAACCCAGGCGAAAGAAGCTTCGTTACGCACGTTTTAAACCACTGCAGGTCGTCCAACGTACCTTCGGAAGGAAGTGTGGCAGTGGATTCCACTACGTTACGGACTATCACGTTGCTATCCATGAAAGAATCACCTCGACGGGGTGAATGTACCCCAGGAGTTTTTACATCTACATGAACAGCAGCCGCTTTAGCCGCAGGCTGTGAGACTGGGCGCACGTTATCGGAAGACGCTGAAGCAACTACAGCCCACGTCTTATGCTCCTTATTCTTCTTTATTGCTTGGATGAGTATGATTGAGTTACAACAAAATATTAGTACAGAAAATTTGTGTACTGCCGTTCGTAATGATGAATGAGAGGATGACCGTCAGCCCCTGCGAGATCTGCATGGTTCCAGCGACTTAGCCGACTACTCATTGTAACTGGTGCCGACGTAACGCCGATGGTTATGGCCGATGGTCAGCGTTACAGCTGGTTAGACAGAAATAGATTGTATCTCTTTCGTTTGTTCCCAATTTACCCGCGGTTGTTAGCCAATTTTGAGTTGATTCGCTAGGCATGGAGATGCGTTTATGTCAAAAGGGGAATTTAGCCCAGTGAATACATTGGCCGCTATAAAATAGAGTTTGGAGTACCCGCCATATGGTTGGTTTGCGACAGGCACTCTTTTGGGACCTGTCATACCGTTTTTGGTACACTACTAATGAGTAATATATGTGCAGGCGAGGCGATGCAAGAAAATCAGAGAAACCGTGGATCACCACGGACGAAAGAGGCGTGCTGCACAAATCAACCGAACAATGCTGCGGCTAACTTTGCGCCACATCTATATCCATAATTTACCTCTGCGTTTCCGGTATGTTTACTGATGACCCGAAGGTGCAAAGAATGATTAGTGTCCCGAGTACTCTGGTTTATTGCTGATAGACCTCAACCGCCCTTCCCTGTGGTCTGCAGAATCCGCCTCCCGATTAACCTAGTCAAGTCAGTATTCATAAGCATGGAGAAAGATGATGACGGCCAAACTTGTACAATCACCGGTAAACCCCTCCATCCCACACAAAGTGTTATGTGATCTGTGGATAGCACGAATAGGAATTTGTCGTAACGGACTGCGCCTGCTTTGGACACTCAAACGCAACTACTGCACCTCGTTTGAAGAGATTTCCACTCACCTCTTCTCTTCCATCATAAGACCAGTGCTCGAGTACTGCTCACCTGCCTTTTACCCGATTACCCATGGCAAGCTGCAGAGGCTAGGATGTGTTCAGTTTGTCGTTCGCAAACTCATCCCGTTTGCGGGGTGTCATACGGAGAGCGATGCAGTTGACTGGGGCTGTACACCCTGTCGTATCTTTGCTTTTGAATAGACCTCATTATGCTGCATCAGACATTAGATCTGGGGGGACTTCCCTATCCTGAGGCCGCTTGTACACCTGCGCGCACTAAACAGCACACGAGATCATCGATACAAGCCTGTAATGCTGGATATGAAGTGAGTTCCCCACTTCCTGGGATTCGAACGGAGAGTGGTCAGTGTGTGGAACAGTCTACTAAAACACATAGTGGAAGTGAGATCTGTGCGACATTTCAAAATTTCATGGATTCCAGTTTCGTTGTAAGTTCAGAGTCCGGTTGCCCATTGGCAGTGAGGTATCCAGTTGTGAGCCGTATGCTACTGTGAGTCAAATCTTTTATAAAAACCCACTTGAAGAACCAATGGCGTACTAATAGGTGACAAGAAGATTTTAATGCTTTTGACCATATTTTGATGGAGCCAGACAGATCCGCATTCTACTTGCTCAACGAATGCAGCATTCAATGTTCACTACTGGAGTATGATCCGTACGGGAAACAAAGTAGCGGGGAGTAGAAGACCCCAGTATTACTTGTGATGAGGTTCAGTCCTTATGACAGCATTTTCTTTGCATTGTGTGATGTCGGGGGGGGGGGGGGAGGGCACATTGGACACATGGACGCGTGGGACGTGTCGTTAACGGTTAGCAAATGTAAGCAACGTAATCCATTCACCACGCACGCTAGATTTCGCCATGGACTTTGTACTGTGTAGCTTTCGGAAGTATGTTTCGTACATGCCCAGTCATCCTATCCAGTGTTGGGGTTTGGAGTATCTGCGGAGCTCACAATTCGTACCAAACAACCTCGAAGTGAATTACAGCATCTAGACCTCTGACAACCAAGGGAGAAGTACGACTCCGGTGCTCTCGATACCTCATAGCGGCGTTTGGTCGAATCGGTTAACGGCACCTTTCTTTTTTCTTGTCGACAGAAGCTAATGGCTCTTGAGAAGTACAGCGAACCATATTAGAGCCTGCGAAGTGGACTCACAATAGCTTAAGGAGTCCAAAAGGACCCCGCCACTTACTGCAAGTCAGCAACCACACGAAGGCGCACCATAAAAATCTGGCACTACCTTACATCCAGTCAGAATACTAGCAAAATCTTTTCTCTCTCCGAATTTGTGAGGGCACAAATTATTCGCAGTCAAGCAACGTTACGCCGACACAATGTCTCGCTTACAATAGGTGAGGTGAAATAAGATAAACCAACGATCTGTTCATCAACAACACACAGGTTTATGCCTGTGGTCACATGCACATTATGCCGAGTCCACTGACACGAGCTCTCGTTCATTGACACCTTTGTGTCTGCTTTTGCCGTTATCACTCCAACCGTGCTACCGGAATCGTGGATTAGTAACTGTACTCATTTTTATTCATTACTCAATCACCCGATAGTTTGTTAACTGCTGGTATCTCTCGTCAAAAGTTGGAATGTAGTACCGGGGTTTACTGTTCTCTTAGTGGTGCAACTTAAAGTGTGACTACCACAGAGGTATGTTTCTAGTTCCCGTCACGGTGCTCCAGCGCATCTGTCAGCTGGTGCCGCATCCAGTAATGCAGTAGCAATTTTATAGCAATAGAAATTACGGTTACACTCGCATGAAGAGAGTTGCATGTTGCACTAGTGACCGCATTTTCCCGTCGGTTAGAAATATCAACCCGGTGTGGATATGATCTACCTTGATAGAGTAGGCAATCACAGCTTCTGATAGATATCATGTAATCTCGTAAGCCCAGTCTCCGACCAAGTAGCCTCTCGTGTGCATACGTTACGGCACATTGAAAAACCATGGGAAATCAGTACAGAATGCCCACGATTCGCATGGTTCTGAGGCTAATTGAGAACCCTTCGACTCTTCATCTATACTCATTTTTTCATGAGTCCCCAGTAAGCCGCTCGGAGGATGTGCCTACGCATGGGTCCTCTGAGTTTAAAACATCCTGTAGAAAAATGGAATGTGCAACACAAAAACGCAGATCCCACTAAGGACACTTGAAGGTGCAGCGGTTCCCTGGGAGCATATGTGCTGGTGAACTGGTTCTATGCGGCTAATGATACAATCTCGATTGCTATAGGTAGAAATCCATCACAAATAGACTCAGTCAGACAGTCGTCACTCGCCCGGAAACGAACTGCTTCACCTTATGTACAGCAGTAACGTGCAATTCAGTGGATAGTGAGCGTCGCAATATCACATCTAGTAACATAGTCACGACGGTCGTTACCGCTTCCTTTAGCTCAGCAGTTCCAACGACAGATTGACAACAGTCGAGTTGCAGGTTTGAGCCCTACAAGGACCAGATCGAATGCACATTGCTGACGATTCACGAAAGGATGAAACTAGCGTGATGACTGTCCGACTTAGTTTAGATATGATGAATTACTGTCTATACCATACAAGTGCCCCTACTACTCCTCCTCGGTAATCTTGGTTGCCTTCAGCCGCCAACTCTTATTCCTTAGTGCATTACCCTGCACACTGGATGAGACTATTTGCGTTTACACTGCGATCCGATTTTCAGTGGATTCAGCTGTTCTAATGATGAGTATGATGGTTTTGAAACAATTATGTTAGTGCAGCATAGAGCTCGATTCACTATTGAGTGTAGTTTCGTCAGTCGGAGCATTGGGGCCACTTTTAAAGAAATAAATACCACACGTAACTCGACAATCGACCTCACTACAGGCATCTATTATTTCTAATCTCCAGACAGAGATAGCCGGGTTTAGACTCGAATTCGAGACACAGACTGCGAATGGAAGTCCCCAGTACTAAAAACACCGAGATACCTAGCCAGAGATTTACATTTAGTCGTTCGGAATAACCTCTGTTTGTACAGATTACATTTTTGTGTCTCCATCCTTACTCACGTTATGCACTCTGAAAACCATTACATTGCTGTCATCACAATTTCCCATTAGTTTCGGCACACTGACGGTAACTGATTGGCGCCTGGTCGAATGTGTGAGCTTTGCAGCTAGTTTTCATGCTGTGAAATAGGAACATTACCTGTCTATGATTTATCCTCTTCTGACCGTCTCGGTGGCCAATTTTTATGTCGGACAACACATGTCGAAGGCCGACTTTTTCACACTGCCTCTCACTTACTGCAGGTGGAATTTTCTGTAATGGGCGAGGATAGGTTGGAACGGTTTTTGGACAAGCTGGCGTTTCACAACGTGGGCAAGACAACAGAGTCATCAATTATGTAAGTGCTCCAGTGGCTTAGCACTCATTTTTATTGAACAAGCGTAACAATTATACTGATACTTTCCTTTATGAACAAGTGTTAGACATGTAGGGCAAAATATATCCATGCAAGTTCATATGCATTTGGACCGTGGTTACCAATCCGATAAAAGTGCGCCTCCTGTTAGGCTTAACAAACCAGATATTGTAATATTAAGTCTTGGGTTGGAGACACCGGCCATTGTCATTGCCAAGGTATCGCAGCCTCGTATCCTCTTTTGAGGCCGTTCAGGATGACGTCAACATACACTCAAGTATATCCGTAAGAATTTAACGTGGCTTCCCATGCCAGCATCAGCAGCATTAGCAGTGAGCAGCAAGATTGTGCGCATGTTATGATATTTCGTAAGTTCGGTTTGCCGACCCCATGCTAATCTCTTAGTAAGCTGCGTAATAATAGCGGCTCAGGTTTACCGGACGTGTGCTCTATGTTTCACCATAGGTAAGCCATCCTATAAGCGGTCTTATTACTTCGGGTTTGCACAGAATATTAGGTGCGTGGATGGAGATATTGGTGATGTAGCACAAGTCACCCATTGTCCGTCTGTAGGCACCGGCGTCCTGTGACTGTCCCCTCGGAGTCCGCAATGACAGGAAAATCCGGAATCGGATGCCCCTAACTCTATGGTTGGCAGGATCCGGTTCCGGATGTGCCTGTCACTGTGGCCTCCATAGAACAGTCACAGGATGCCTGCGCCTACAGATGGCTTACGCTGCACCACCCACCGCTCCATCCACACACCACATATCCGGTGTAAACCAGAAGGAATAAGACCGAGAGGCATGTGGATGGGAGCCACGGTTCATCAATGGAGCCGGCCCACACTCCTTTAACATGCACCGCAGCAGCATTCCTGCCTATCCATGTAGGGAACCATGCGCCTCAGACGTACACAAGGCGGTGGCTAGGCCGTAGTCTGGTCCGCACTGGATGGAACCACACTTTTAGCCTAGCGCGGCCACAAGGACCGTGCATCCCATCCCCAACAACGATTCACAGTCGCCTGGAGTCAGTAATCGATTTGGGGGGTGTTAGACAGACAGGCACCTTTTCAACCTTCACATCAAGCGCAGCCATCCCGGGGATATCAAACCACCAAGGTAGAATTTAAAGGAAAGCAAACACGCACAATAGACACAGAATGTGCAGCAGAACAACAGAATTGAATAAACCAAGTAAAATAAAATCCATCAACAGTTCCATATTACCACACTTGGTCGACACTGGACACCAAGTCCAGATGAACCAGTCGTTTCGAGTCGTTTATACTATCTCTAAACGTTACCCAAAACAGCTTAAGAAACATGTGTTGAGCATTTCGGAAGTCATTGTTATCAATGTTCTAAAACCAGAGCTGTACAAACAGCGCACACTGCTACAGGCTCTGAAACTGCCTTGGCCTTGAACTTGACCTGCCTTGATCACCTGCTTCCTAATGCGACAATCTGATTGATCAAATCATTGATTTAGTTTTCATATTGCCCAGTTAATGAGTTGGTTGCTCTCTGTACAGGCCTCTACGGGCTTTATTCTCTCCAAAAATTTTGCTTCATAATTGTACACGCCTGATGAGAATTATCGAAAAGAATATTCTTCGCGCATTTACTTACTTCAGACTCAAAGTGGAATGACTTGTGTCCAGCTCAAAAGGACCTAGATTAATTGTAAGTTGGTTTAGCCCACCAACTATATATATATATATATATATATATATATATATATATATATTGTTGCATTCATGATGATTCTTCACCGTACTTGGTCTAAACCAACTTACCCTTACACTAGGTCTTTTTAAGCCGGATAACTTTCCTTCCACTTTATTTGCCTTGTTCTGCCTACCTGAATAATCTTCTATAAACTGGCTACGTTACTTACGTTAATTATGCCTATCTTCGGTAAGTTTGTTGCGTTTGTAGCATTTTTAAGTAACTTTTGTACATTTTGTACTTATCGCGCATTCGTTGATAATTACTTTAATTCATATGCTAATTTAGCGAAGAGTTATGTCGGTGTAGCCGTATACTTTAACAGATATATTTTATTTGATAATGTCATTTCAAGTGATTGACTGTTGCTTGATATCCCCGGTGTAGCTGCGCTGTATGTGCATGTTGACAAGGTGCCTATCTGTCTATTACCCACTACCTCGTCCATACTTTCTCTAGGATACAGTTGGTCGTTGCTGGAGTGGACGGGGTGTACTTTCTTGTGGCCGTGCTAGGCTCAAAGAGCGGTTCCATGCACTCAGTGTGGAGCGGACTACGGTCCAGCCATCGCTTTGTGTGCGCTTGATTCCCAAATACAGCGTGCTTGTGTTTGTCTGTGAAGGAGTGTGGGCCGGCTGCGTTGATGAAACGTGGCTCCCATCCACATGCCTCCCGGTCTTATTCTTTCGGGTTTACGCTGGATATGGGATGTGTGGATGGAGCTGTGGGTGGTGCAGCGCAAGCCACCCATGGTCCCTCTATAGGCGCAGGCGTCGTGTGGTTGTCCCCGTGGAGGCCACAATGACAGGCAACTCCGGAACCGTACGCCGCCGACCAGCATCACGACCGAGGCTGCTGTCAGTCACCAATGTTTTAAAATGTCGAGTAGCTGCAAACTGAAATGAATTGTCACTTTCGAACGATCCGGCAAATACGTACTTGATTTCCATCGTATGTTAGCATGCAATACGTATAGGTTTTGGAGTTCCCTGTTATCCCATAGTTCATTTAAAGAGGAATCTAAGACGCTTCTAGCGTAGCGGCCACTATATATTTGCTTTTTTAGGTTCCACAATGCAAGTCTGCGATCCACAAGTGTAGAGGTTTCGGTGGCATAAAGTATCTCTACTTCAGGCAATGCATCGCTTACTGTGTTCTATTGTTTTGATGTTATTCCAAGTTACCCGGAAAGGCTAGTATAAGATAAAGCATTTGAACAATCGTATAATTAACCTGTCGATCAGCTTTGATATTTTTACAGAGGGTACATTATAGCCCATAGCACTCACAAGTCCTCAGTTCGCTCACCTTACCTTATTTTTTCTGTAAGAATATCAAAGATTGATTACAGTTGGATGACGGGTTTTGCCCGTCTGACGACGACTGGCTTCGATCTCATTTGATTTTATCACTTAGAGATACCTGGAACTCGAACCCTTGGGTTTTAGAATGTGAACCGAAACCTCTACCCCGAAACCAACGAGTCACAGCGGGCTAACGTCCACAAGGCTTTGGATTCTAGTGCTTGCTGTTCCATCTTGATGAGATAAAAGTAGTTCGAAACAGCGAGGAATGCAGTGTTTTCTTCCGGCAACACTCAGTATCCTTCCGCACTATCATTCACGGTGTCAGAGATCGAATTGACCAATGTTAATTTCAAACCGGCCCGTAGCCTTAAGGGTCATAAGCTTGCCTTGTTGTCCGAGGGCGTGAGTTCGAGTCTACGTAGGACCCGGGCGACCATTGCAGTATCCTTCGTCCATGTGCGACTGATCGTGGTTGCGTGGCAGCCAAGCGTCAGCACTGCGCACCGGCGTACTGGTGATGAGCTATTCTTTTTAGCTTGACTTCAATGCGAATCCTGGTCCGCATTGAGATTGCGTGTCACAGTCCAATTACACAACGAGTACTTTAAAGTGACTCTTTCCAAGCAGATGCTTACAGTCGTTTACTATGCAATATTTCTCTGGAACAGAGGATACATAGCACCGCAGCCAAAGTAAGCAGCTAGTAATGCCACATACTGCTAGCTGGTTGATCGGGTATTCGCACGATAGTCCAATTCGCTCTTGTTTCGGCCCACCTGCACACCGATTTTCGCACAGAGAAGTACCGTTGCAATTCGTGTACTTGTTCAGCTAAGTTTTGCTCGGAATGAGTTCTTTAGTTGGTTTTTTCCATCTCCTCAGCGCCAGCATTTCGTTCAATACTGCAATGTTCATCGAAACGACTGAGAATTGACATCAAATCGTTTTAACACTCTTGGTGTCGTGCAACCGCCTGTCTGCTTATTTGTGTGAGAAAACGTCGGTAGTTAAGGCATATGTGATATTTAAGCTTACGATAGCGCTGCTGATGTTGATGCAATGTTGACTTCCAAACCGTGCGAGCGGTTTCAAACCCATTGACACATAATCTACGGGTGTGTACCTCGTGGTTCCGATAGTACCTTAAGGAACTGCATATCAGGACTTCAGTCCGATACACATTTGTTCCTGTAAAGAAAACTGGCGCCAAAGTTACTAGCCGTTGCAAGTCATCCTCTTCATAACGCTTTACCTAAATGTTTGTCAACATAGTCTATTAGGCAGTAAAACAGGTTGATGCATGCTCACATACAAGTCTACCACTCATTGGTCATCCCTTAGGCTGCACGCTTTTTACTGCATCCGAGTTCCGTCGTTCTAGATCCAATCAGTCAATGCACAACATATGATGAAATTTCAGTTTATTCCTTATCAACGCACTTTCGACGGCACATCTTCGTAATCGCCTTGTCCTTTTTGCTACATTGTTGTGATCGTTTGTATTCGTAGCTGAATATTCGGTCGCACAAGGTGCATGAAGCAATTTCTCGACTTAACTTGACTTGAGTTGAACACACAGAATGGCTCCGTATCGGTCCCAAGCGGGAGTAGCGCGTAGCCATTCGTTTCACAAGCAATCCAATCCAATGTACTGAATTCCCACCGTCCGCGTTGATGCCTCCCGTCTGTAAATTTACTGTGGAAGTTTATCGCCACCCCTATCTGTGACTGAATGCAACTCACGACGTGAGCACATCCAACTGGATTCCTGATTCTTCAGTGATGGATCCAACTTGTGTCCAGTTAACTTCGGTTCCACGCTATCTGTTCACCCAATTAAGCAGCGCATTATCCCGAGAACCGTGTTTGTGTTGTTTGCTATATTCCATCATATATTCGTTTTTGATACGTAAGTAGGATTATCTGATTTGTTGACTTCAACACAAAGATGACCTTCCATGAAGCCATGATGGGCTGCGTGACCGTGTAAACCGCATAAATCCAGTTCGTGGTCAATCACTCCACCTTCAAGACTGCCAGAGAAATAAACCCTATCCGGTATTTCAAACAGCTACCTGCAAAACTACCTGCACCGTCATCATTATGTGTTGATTTTAGCGCGACAACTAGCATACACTAAGAATAGGCTAAGCCACATTTCGTTCTGACCTTCTCCGCTGTAGCAACCGGAGGTGTCTCTTTTGTCCTTCCCTGATCACGGGCAACTGAACAACACCAATATTCACGCTGGCACGAATGTATGGAGTTTATTTCGAGACGACTGTTGTTTAAATGTTGTATTTGTTGGTGGAAACGTAAGGTCATTCCTTTCCCGCTCTTTTACAGGGTGATTGAACCTACGGCCTTCATCTGCAAAAGGGAACGGTGAGTCGGTTCTGATGTAAATGTACCGATAACAAAATGCCATTGTTCCCTGTGAGAACGCCCTCGTGTCTCATGCGACGCAATATTCCCAGTCTCAAATGAGCATCCTTTGCAGTCACAGAAGTGTCGAAACTGTTCCATTTCACTCTGGCTGGCCGCCACATTCCGGTTGGCAGCCTGGGATTTGTTGGTGCGTTCGCAATCCATCAAGTTTAGGCACAGTTCACACGTTCCGTTTCATTAGTTTATGAAGGCTCAGAGACGCTGGTAGTGTACGCAGGCCAGTAGGAGCACTGGACCTGTGTGTGAAGATTCATTCATAATCACCTGTAACTTCTATTCTACTACTCTACTTGATGTTATTTTATTTATTTTGAATGCAGTTTTGTAGCCAAAGATAACCCGTGTGCATTGTAGAATAACTTAAGGGTTAAAGTTGATTCTTGTCTGCTCACTCTTGTTTCTATTTTTCTCCGTTACCATCTTCATCACCATAATCGACAGCATCATCATCTTGACGGAGTCACGGGGAATGCCGATCTTCAGCAATCTAAAAATCCCATTTATTGGAATGAATCAAGAGGCAGAATCTGAGTAAAGCATCCTTTTCGTTACTTCTCATCAGACTCAAACCTTACAACTTCTATGACCCCGTGCTTTATTGGTTTTGTTCCTGTTGGAATTAAACATTCTGATCAATACGCAGCCCAATCCGGCACATTTAGCACTTTAATTCGTGTATTATGCCTATTCAACATTAGAAGAATAGTAGCTTCTGCGAAGAGATTTTTCGATAATTCTCCTCAGGCGTTTGCAATTATGAGAAAACTTGATACAACACGGGAAGCTATCTAAAGCTGCATTAGTGAATGGTTAGGTCACAGTTCAACGGGACCTCAACGAGGCAATCGATAGATCAGTCAATGCAATCAGATGGTAAACATCACGCGCTTTCACACCCCAAACACTAGAAGGCAAACATAACAAGAAAGAAATGGTTGGTTTGGCGGCGAAGCTGACAGTTACTCCTGGACATGGTATAGTTAAGAATACACATAGCTCCGTCCTTGAACACTTGATTAGTACAGGGCATCATGTTTAAACCGATGACGCTTTCAAAGTTTTCTACGCCGTATCTAAACGCAACCCAAAGGGACTCAGGAAGCGCCTTTTGGCTACTTCGGAAGTAATGGCTATTACGCTGCTGCAACCGGAGTTATGCAAGCAGAGGACGCTTGTACAAGCGCTCATGCTGCCTTGGCCGGAACGATTGACGCCGTCCGTACCTACCCATGTGCAGGACTAACTGATTGCATTGATTGATCTATCGATTGTGTCGTTGACCTTCCGTTTAACTGTGACCTAACCATTCATTACTGCAGCTTTAGATAGCTGCCCGTGTTGTATCAAGTTTTTTGCATAATTGTAAATGCTTGAGGAGAATTATCGAAAAGAGATCTCTTCGCATCAACTCTTCTAATTTGACACTTTTAGTCATAATGTAATGTTTGAGTCTGATAGGAATTACCGAAAAGCATCCTTATCGTCAACATGATTATCAACAATGAAAACAGTAATCATAAGTTCTTGGCGATGACGCTATATTTGAACTAATACGATAGCACATAGGGGAACTAATGTAGAACCTACACCTTCATGTTTAACGCAATCACACTCGACGAACATCTTGAAGGTACAAGCGGCCTGCTACCACCCGACGACAAGACGATATCGCGGAGTCGTCTTTCTCCTGGCCACACTTCTCTTCGTCATGATCAACCTTTCTCCGCAACAAGCTGAGCGACTAACATCTGTTGGGCAGAGGGCGGATGGAAATCGGCTTCGAACAGATCCCTGGCAACGCTTGCGAACAAGTCGAATAAGTGACAGCATTGGATAGACATGCTGATATGATCTGCGTTGTTGGACCAGGCGATCGTTGCATCTAGCAACTATTTGGTAGTCTCGTATGCCCAGTCTCAGTCTAGTTAGACTGCAATGCATGCTGGTCAGCTATCGTTTTCCATGGCTCGGTGGCATAAGGTGCTGGCTAGTGTTGCGAGCCACCAGCGGTCATGAGTGCGCTTCCTTGAAAGGGACCAATTGGCGAGCTCCAAGAGGACGAAACGGCCGTCTGATGTTTTTCTGGATTCATACTTGGCCTATCTCGCTTGTAGTCTGATTGAGACTAATTGAATAACTTCATATTTCTTCCGTAAGTCCAACTAGGTGGGAAGAAGAATGGAGGTGTATTTACTAGCCCGCGGGTTGTGTGATCTTATTCAAACCAGACGATTTATTCAAAAAAACTAATAAGCGTTAAAACAGATTTTGGTGATGTTAGATACTGGGTTGCGCATACCAGCCCACCGACTCTCGCGTCGTGCGTTGTTTGTGCGCCCGGTGTGTGGATGGAAGAAGAGGAGGAGAGGAATGAAGTCCCTCACTTCCAATTTGGCGTCGTTTACTGTGTCACGCCTGCCTGACTGAGGTTCCAAGGACGGTGAACACGTTGGGTTGAATACACGAGATGACATGGCAAGGGGCCGACCTCAATGACTTTTGTGCGGTTTCTTTGTCCCTCCCCATCTCGCTTATCTTCCGTCTCCAACCACAATCTCCCTCTTGACGCACAATATGTAGTTAGGTAGTGTGTAGCCTGTTTTGTATTCTATAATTTTCAATATCTTACTTTTTTATTATGTCTTATTTTTATGTATTGCGGCACTGTAGTTAAAGTGTGTTTCTTACCTTCAGCTAATGTGTACGGATGATGATGTTACTGATGTGAAACTGGGTGCGTACAACGTCCGCATTTTCCAAGTCCAGATAGCTTCACTTTCTCCAAATAGTGAGACCAACAGTATCAGCGTAGACTGAAACGAGGGATTACCTGCTTAACTTTGGTCTATTTGGTCAATTTGCACTCCTCTGCTATTCTCTAATATAATCCTACAAATTACCCAGGGCTGCTTAAGCACCTCAGTTGTACTTTTTATCACAGTATTATAAGCAACTCCTGTGTGTCTCGTATGTGATAATCATTTTGTGACGTGAACAGGTTGCAGACTTTAGTGAAAATTCTCATAACATATGAAATACCAAGTTCCATAACCATTGGCCAACGGGATTCACAGTATAGATCAGCAGTTACGCTACCCAATCGGTTAGTGGAGAATATTCGAATCTGCATACTCCGAGAAAAACTTAGATTTATCTCTCCTGATGAGGTTTGGTCCATTCAGCCAGACCATATCAGGGCTATGGTCGACTGTTGCAGTTTTGCGTCCTCACTTTCCTCAAATCAACGGCTATGCGTAATGTATCAGCGGACCGTGTATTTCAAACACCTGGTCAATTCCTGTGAAGCGTTGTTTTTACAAGTGGACCAGAGCATACCACAACTGCCAACCCAGCAAACTTGTTAGAGAACGCTGGCTAACTTCGTTCCTCACCACCGTATTTTGGTTACTAACATTACTGGTGATCCGTTCATGCTTGTGACTATTCGCATAACTGTGATAGATCGTTTCGTGTGTGCTCTGATCGCAGTCTTGCAAAATGAATGCAGGTTTGGGCGCGGTTACCCTTAGTCACGTTTGTTGCTAACGCGCAGTAGAGACGTGTGATTGCAAAGTGGAGTCTAGAAGCCAGCCAGAGTAAACCTCCTGCAGATATGGTGTGTGTGTGTGTGTGTGTGTGTGTGTGTGTGTGTGTGTGTGTGTGTGTGTGTGTGTGTGTGTGTAAATCCAACACATGTATGTGACAGAAGCCATAATCTTAGTTACTGTGTTGTATCGGGAATGACTACAATACGTTGGTGTGAATACTTCTCGCAGTTACGTCATCATTTACGTTTGATCAATCATAAGCATGTTTGACTCTAAGGTGTAACGTTAGTACACATTAACCCACAGTTGCACTGAACACCGCGAATAGCGGGAGTTAGAAACATTTTAGCAGCAGGACAAATTGTCCAAGAGGCGCATACAGCATATCTGCACTTTTGCTGTTGACACTTTGCAGAGCCCCGAAGACCGGCTCGATCCCGCAGTGGGCCTTTCAAGACTTTCTCCGCTCTCTGAAGTCTCGGCTTTGTGTAGCGCAGGTCAGTTTGTGTGCTTAAGTTTTTCCAAGTGAACTATATTTCATTTTTGTTCCACCAGTAGTTTGCAACATCCAGCTCCTCACATACATTGGACTGAGTGCAATTTAAACATTAATGTCTGTACTGGATGTCAGACCTATAAATTATGTTGTTCTAGCGAAGCGTTGAGAATCGAAAGGTTCCATAGATTCGGGATTCCAATTCGTAGCTCCGTACTAATTTGTTCAGCCCTAACGCACAAACATCGGTAGCGTGCTGCGAGATGTACTGGGATATGATTTCAGCATGCGATACTTGTCTACTGATTCTATAGGGCAAGCGGACGCCCTATCCAGATTAATCGATACCGGTATGTGTGAGTCGGATGACGCAGTTTTGCCTCCATCACAGCCGAAATGGATGACAGCTACATGGTACATGACGCCGTGAGTAATTTACCGGTCAATTGCATAATGGTGAAGCAAGCCACTCCACAGGGTGCATTGCTGCAAGTGGTACTAACCTACACAAGACTGGGCTGGCCAAAGAAGTGTCCGAAAGAAGCGTTGACACAGTTTCTCACACGACACAACTCTGTCTGAAGTTGATTCCTGCCTGTTTTGTACAGATCGCATTGTCATTTCAGAAATACTTAGATCACGCGTGTTACGGCAACTGCACAAGGACCATCTAGGAATCGCTCGCATGAAGGCGCTTGCGCGCAGCTACGTTTTTCGGCCCATGATGGATAGGCAAATTGAAGCCATTAGCCGATCGTGCTCTAGATGCATCAGTGCCTTCAAGTTACCTGTACGTGCGACAGTACAATCTTGACCAAACCCAGAATCGCACTGTTCGCGGATACAAGTGGATTTTGCAGGACCAGTCGAAGGAGTGTATTTCATCGTCATTGTTGACGCCTACAGTAAGTGGCCGGAGGTAATCGCTCTGCAAAACACGTCGGCAAACTGCACAATTTTTGCGATGAGACATATTTTCAGTCAGTATGGACTACCAGTAACAATCGTGTCGGATAACGGGTCACAGTTTACGTCCTGCCAATTTGCTGAATTTTGCGCACATAATGTGATCGAGCATGTGAGGACCGCCCCGTATCATCCGCATTCAAAAAGGCACCGCGCAAGCAGCCAGCTACAAAGGTGGCACGCAAGTGTACACCCGCTACGGGCGGAGTTAACAAACCCCATCGGTACAGGCCAAGTACCGTTTCCCTCCGGGAGATCCGACGTTACCAGAAGAGCGCAGAGCTCCTCAGCTGCAAGTTTCCATTCCAGCTTTTGGTCCGCCAGATCGCCCAAGATTTCAAGACTGACCTCCGTTTCTAAAGCTCAGCTGTGTCCGCTCTGCAGGAGAACAGCGAGGCTTACCTGGTCGGTCTGTTTGATGACACCAACCTGTGCACCATCCGCACCAAACGGCCACCAAGCCTCTACCTGTACAACTTAATCACAATATTCAAATTAGGGCATATCACAGGCTATGCGGAAAGGCTGACATTCGATCGGCCAAGGGTGGTCAGTTCAAAAAGCGGGGGCTCGATAAGTTGCCTCACGAACGAACGAAATACACAAAGTATGAGAAAAGTTAATAAGCATAAGATTCAGTGTCCATACAAGCTAATCACAAATGTGAGGCAAAAGTGAACGTATGCGAGGAACCGGAAAAGAGAGCAGGGTGAGTAGGGGTGAGTGGGGCAAAACTCACAAAACAACGGGGAGCGGTGGAGTATTCTTACCTCCGCTATAACAGCCTGCTAAATTTCCGGGTCCATATGTTGACCCTGCTTTATCCAGAGCAACGTTCGACGCTGGCAGTCTTTGTCCCAACGTTTTCCCAGTTACAATCACACACCAGAAGGGGAAATATGTGCCACTCTTGTAAGCAAAGCCAATGGTTAGCTCAAAAACTTGTTTCACACAATCAACGAATTGTTTACTCCTAGACTCACACCAACACTTTGTTGTTTTATTCAGGTATACCACGAGATCCAGCAGCGCGGCACTTTTGACATGAACTACTTGTGCTTCCTGCTCTGTGCTGCTCTTGTTGCAGACATGGCGCTGGTCACCAACTCTTCCGGAGTGGTGTTCGCCAGCATGCTTTTATCACCGCTTATGGTAAGTTGAGTAATTCGGGACCGTTTTCCCAGCTCGGCGATCTAGTTTATTGCTTAGTCCTGTAGCCCTTTTGAAATTCACCTCAACAATTTTTCTAACCTTAGTTACATTATACTGTTGACTCATCTATCCAAGTAATGCTATTTCGGACAACTGGCTTGACCCATATTGTGTGAATTAAATCAAAAATAAATGTTGGTTGTCGATTTTCACGAGATACACCTAAACACGCTTGGTCAGTTAATTGCATGTCTCAAAAATATCTCAATCCCTTTTTGTCTCGGAATCAAGTCTGAATCCGACAAATGGGTTTTTCTAATGGGTTTTGGAACACTGGCACATAACTGTGTGGGTATTTATACAGACCTGTCATCTTCCCCTTTCAATGGTACCAAACAATTGTTTTTCCTCCAACAAGACGCTTTTATCACTATTTGTCACGAATTTGAGAATGTGATGATAATTCAACTGTCTCAACCTTGTATCTTTGCACAAATTTATAACGGGGATAACATTTACCTCGACGTACGAAGGGTTTAAAGTTTTGTCTGAGGCGTAAGAAAAAAGCGGACATTTGTTGTGAAGCACAGAGTGTCAATCGAGCGAGTCCTCCTTTGTCCCTGTTCACTTCAATTGCTTGAGATGTTCAAGTTTGCCTCCAAGTACTTCACAAACTAGACGGAGCATTTAGAGACCTAAGTCGCACCCAATGCGGTGGCATCAAACCCACTACTGCATTTCTGATTACAATGAAGGACACTGTGAGCACGTTGGCAATTAGCAGTAAACCCCTTAGTTATCTTTCCGATTCTGACCATTAGACACACTTTTGACAGCCAGCAACGCTAAATGTGCCTCCTCGTTTATATCTACTTTTCCATTCACATTTTTAATTCCTGACAATGATTCTTATACTACGCTAGAGTGTGTCCGTACCTTCGAAGACTGTGATCAATCCTAAGGATGCCCTCAGAACACTACTTTCGAATTAATATCGCGACTGTGTCACTTTCTTGGTCGTACACCGTAAAATACGAGGGCTGTTCAAAAAGTCTCGGACTTTACTGAATGAAAACTAAGGTAATCCAAATGCAAAAATCTAATCCTAATCTCCTTCAAAGTAGTTCCCTTGGGCTGGAGCACATTTCTCCTTAAATTTTCTGTCACTGCAGAAAACAGCGCTGGAACGGCTTTTCTGGGGTATCATACAGCTGGTCCGTCGCATTTTTGCGTACCTTCTCTGTACTGTACTCTGTTCGCTTTGGGCAGCATTTTCAGTTACGTGCACAGCCAAAAGTCACATGGAGTCATGTCGGGAGAGTGGGAAGCCTGTCGAAGCGCTGACATGTTCTGCTTGGCCAGGAAACTCCTTATCAACTATGAGGGAAGAGTTGGTGCGTTACCATGCTGGGGATGCTAATAACCTGATGCGAACAGATCAGGGCATTTGCGCCTCCCAGCGTCTCGAAGGCGACACGGAGCCTTTCGGTTGCACTGCTGAGAAATTGTTGTGCCGTGTGGTGCGTACTCCTTATGAACCACGCCCCTGCAATCAAAGGAAACTGTCAGCGTGGATACAAAATGGAAAGAACGTGATACAGCCTTGAGGAAGAGAGAGCGAATGCATATAAGATGATGCAGAGTCTGTTCACTTACCGCCTATGGGACGTCTTTTTCGGCTAAGTATTAACTCACACTGGTCCGCCGACTTCTAAGTAAACATTCCTTATGTTTGATGGTCAGATTGATTCTCGAGGGTGACAGTTTTGTGGCAAATATTGCTTCGCCAATCGAGGTGGTATCACCAATGCGCTGTTGTTGTCACCTCAGTTGGTGCTGAAAGGCTTTCCACGAATGTGTCACCCTCAACAATCAGTCTGACCACCAACTGCGCAACCCTGGCTACCAAACTTGCTTCTGTATCAATTATATAGGTTTGCTTACTTCTTTCTTACCGTTTTCTTATTTAGGTTATTTACTTAACGCTCTGTGACGTATCAAATACCTTATTAGGCGTTTTGCGAGTTGTGAGTCATCTATCAGCCCGTTGACACTTCCCGTGAGGTAGAGGTCGCGGATTCCACACTAACCAATGGAAATGCAAGTTAATAGTATGGGGAATTGATTTAGATTTGTGCCGTCCTTCCCAAGCATCCGTTTGTCTATCCACTAACTGTTTTATCACTGTGAAGCCTAGGTAGGTGCCGAAAGTGACGCATGTCCGGAGCGCTTTTTCCTGCGGATGACTGTTCATGAATCAATGGCATTGCCATCGTTAACTGAACTGTGGACATATTGTCCATTCCAGTTGAATGGCCTAGTAGCCATTCGGATTTCATTCGGATTGATGCGTCGTTCTCTACTCTCTCTGATGCATTCCGTTTAGCGCATTATTGCAAGTGCCTCGGACAGTGATATGTGTGAAATATATAAGCTTTGCCAACGACTAAAACCACGCATCTATGGACGCCTCATGATTCTCGCATTAACACAAACTTAATTCCACCTACTCCGATTTCTTGGAGAGGCTGGTGAGCACAGTGTTTGTTTGCGGGTTGTCGTCACCCGATGAATATGACTTGCATCAAGCAATGCAAATGAGACAACGAATCGTCCAACCGATCTTTAACAATAGAAAGCATGGCATAAATAAGAGGGGCGAATCACGACTGACAAATCAGCAGGAAAATATCCGGTGGCATCCTAACCAGCTCCATTGCGTGGCCAGATTTAATTGGAAACTCATTAGTTTAGTGTTACAGATAAGCTTGAGGAGATGGCGTTAAACGTGACTGGGGTTCTTCGAATTCTGGTAGATCAGGATGAGACCAGCCCATAGACGGTAATACCCTCCACCGTATTCTCCTTGGGGCTTCAGTCGCAGATGGCTTTGCAGATGGAAAGCCTTTACAAATTAAATGCACTTCACTGTGGAGTCTCGAGTGCAGTCAGATCGCGTTTCGGTAAAGTTTGGAAGGAGTGAATTCCACTTGGGGTTACACGAATGCCTTAAGCATTTGTCACCTGATAAAAGAGTGGACACGCCCAAGTCCGCTCCTCAGGAACAAAGGTGATGGCTCACCTTTTGGACCTTATCACAGAGGTCATTCTGTATCACTACCCCAAGGTCCTGTCCTGTGAAGCGGTTTTTAAGATGTGGCGTAAAGGAACTACTTTGCATTTTTTTGAGCCAAATGGGCGTATATTCACCTGTAATCAATGGACAAATTATGGGCTTCCTGTTTACCACCCGCCCTATCTTGATATCATCGGCTCTAAGCAAGATCTTGTAATCGATGACGCGCCAAGTCGTTAAAAACGACCCTAACAACGCCCCTTGTGGAGCACCGCCTTCCTCCTCAACTGGATCAGAAAACGAGCCCCGAATCCACTGATAAAGACGGAGGCTTCTGATCCATCAAAGAACAAAGCACCTAATTTCTTAGGTGTGCAGCTTAAGAAAAAAAATGCGGCGATCCAGATAGCCGAGGGTCTCGGAAAAATCCAGATCGATCACATCAGTTCCGGTCCCACTATCTACTATTTCGGTCCGAATACCACGCGAAATCAGTAACTTGGTAGTACATGACCAATGTTGACTGAAGCCGTTTTCTTCCCATGTTAGCATATTGGATTTTCTAGAAAGCCCATTGTCTCAGCAGTGGTCGCTTTCACTGTTGCTTGACATTAGCAACGTGTTGTTCGCGCATTTGTGCGCTCTGTTTTCTCTCCGGTACTTATCTGTCATTGGTTGCACACCGCTGGATCTATATTCGTCTTGCTTTTACAACTTCTAACTGGTGTTGCAATTTTTCGAGAACACTACCAGTGCATCTCACATTCTGGGCATTCCTTCGCCGGTATACAAGCGCAAAATGTTGCCTAATTCCAACCGTCGGAGATATTTTGATTTCGCTTAATAGAGCGTTCCAACGGCGTTTGTACAAGCTTTCATTCGTCCAAGTCCAACCTTGTGCGGAGCAGCTACAGCGTAATTTACGTTTTTCCGCAGCGAACCCCTCTCAGTCGCTCGACAAGTCCTCCTTGGGGCAATTCATATGCCCAACCATGAAACTCCACCATCAAACCCTCCTGTGATCTGCCTCACAAGCACACTGGCGCATTCGATTGGCACGCTAGAGAAATGTATATTAACAGGACAGTTTACAGTCACACGAGGGCGAAGTAAACCCTGTGACATTGTCCTCAACACGTGAACAACAGCTGAGCATCAAGTGTGAGTCGTTCTAATGGTTCGCAACTTTTGCGCAAAAGTAGAATCAATTCTGCCGTCTACAGGTTGCCTAAGAAAGGAACACTGCTCCATCTGTGTCTTTCCACACATCCCATGGGGCGAGCGTTATCAAACTAACTGCAGCTTAGAAAACCACCAGAAGTAAACGTTAGCCGAAACCATCCATGTCCACAGCATTCCTGAAACTGAAGCATGCGATGCACATGCAATAACAACTCCTGACAAAGAGCAATGGTGTTATATTCGTGAACCATTCTCCTTGGATGACCTGCTAACGAACTCGATGGCATGGCTACACACATGACCGAACTACAAAGTATGTGGCCCAAGAGTATCAAAGGTAGTCCTACAGTCAAAGCAAATGTAGCACGGTTATTGAAAGACTAGCACATGTTTCGTTGCAGACTGCCATTTTAAGTTCGGCTGAAGTAAGCAAACCATATGCCCCCTAGGAATGATATGTCAGCGAGAGAAGCAAACGCGATGGGAATTATAATTGACCAATTCTCAACTAGGAGAGAAACGACCCATCAATGCTGATGCGATCAAAGGTACCATGGAAATGCATACCGCAGTTACAATACTGTTGTACGAGAACAAATATATTTCATTTTCGATTGATTCTTGCATCATTAATTTCGTTTCAAATTCTTCGGAATGGACGTTGTTTGCGAACCATACAGATACGTTTAGGCGAAGTGTTGCAAACGGAATCAAAATAACAGTGTTTAAGGAGGTAAGTAACAATATACACGTGGAAAAATGTGACTATAAACAAGCATAATTTTGGTATATCTCATTACTTTTAAGTATAGTAATAGTGTATGAGCATTCAACATAGCACTTTCATGGTAATTGGTTGATCTGAGAATTGTTTCCATTTTGAAATGTTTCAATCAATTAGAACGAATGACGTGCTTCACACAGATAGTAAGGTATGAAAATACAGGGCAAACAGAATTACATCCATAAATCAGATAGTTTATTGACTTGGCGTTAATAGTTCAACCTTGTGTGGCAACGTCTCGTAGGAACGCATGTCTTTCATTTGGCTGGGTACGAGGAGTGAAGCACTACATAAAGCTAGTTTATTCGATCCGCCAATGTGCGCATGTTTTTTACTGGGCATCAGTGGGTCTTCAAACTAAGTAAGAGCACAGTAGGAAGCAGCCCAGATGAAGAAAAATCGAAGATAAACCCTTTCTATCCAACTCGAACATGTGCCAATGTTTTCGTAGGTCCCCAATGGCACATCAATCTGAACAACATGAAAGATATAAAAATATAGGCAAAGAGAAAATCAGGGACAGACCTCATTTATCCAAATTAACGATAGGCCCATGTTTTCATAGACCAGGAATGGGTCAACAATGTGAGTAGTATTGCTTACTTATTATGGAGCAAGTCGAAATGAATTTTGTACAACTATTTCGAAATAGGCTGTAAAAGATTATAGAAATTGTCAGCCATGAATATCGTTATCGTTCTTATGTCACATCTAAAAGATCTGACTCACGCTATTGGAGGACTCACAAATGTGACATGTCATCGTAATTGTGCAATCGTTCTCTGCATTGAATAGTGGTAAAATATAAATCTAATAATATTTTGAACTGTTGCACAGATGTTGCCTCCATCACATGTTCAGGCAAACGGATCCAAATATTTACCACTCTCTGTTCGGAGCACAGTGAGTGTGGAACAGGTTTCACATCCGGTACGACAAGTTTGTATCTGTGTCCGCGTGTGATGCATGGCCCTCGTAAGTACATCATTGGCCTCAGTATTAGGAAGTCACTGAGTTATAGAATACGGCAGGTCATAATGAGGTCGACTGGTACCCGACGGTAGGCCAAGGTGTAGAGTCCTAGTTTCTCGCACCGGTCTTCATACCCCAAGCCACGTAAACTCGGCATGGGCCTAGTTGCAACGTGTTGGACCCATTCGATCTTTTGTGCCTCGTCTCGGATAATCTGAAAGTAAGCGGGCGAACCGTAGTCTTGCATTAATCTAATGATAGAAGAGAAGAGGTGAGGGGCAACCTCTTCAGACTATGTACCGAAGCTAGGTTTGAGCGCCCAAAACATGGGCAGTCAGTTACGATATAGCTTGTTCGTGTTATCCACGGACTTCAAATCGTAGCGCGAGAGTATACCTAGATCCTTCACGGAGGGTGTGGATATAGAGCTTGGTCATTAAGGGTGTAGCTTTGACCGTCAGCAACCTTCCCCAGGCTCATAAATACAGACTTGGCTGGGTTGACCGGGAGATGAACTGTTGAAGACCATGTGGATAGGCGGTTGAGGTTTCGCTGAAGTAGGCCACAGTCGTGCGGCGCGTCAATTTCTCGCCAAATCTTCATGCCGTCCGCAAACAACGCACACGGCGACGGGAGAAGCTGAGGTATATCATTGAGGTGGATGAGGAACAGAGTGGGCCCCAGCACAGTGCCTTGAGACACTCCACTTGTAGAGGGATACCAGTCAGTTAGATGGTCGTCGATCTGTACCCTCTACTTTCGTCCAACAAGAAAGTCGCGGATCCACCCGTGCAGTGAACCACCGATACCGCACATCCTGAGTTCGTGAAGGAGAACCTCATGGCTGATCTTGTCGAACGCTTTACTGAAATCGATGAATATCACGTCAACGGACTTCCCCTTGCTTATTGCCTTCAACCACTCATGTCTCGTCACAAGCAAGTTTGTAATGCATGAGCGGCCTTGTATAAAACCGTCCGGTGCGGGCCTCAGGACCTCGTTTGGCTGTAGCAACTGCAATAAGCCCGGTTTTACGATTTTCTCAGCAATCATTGCCAAAATAGGTTAGACAAATTAGCCTGTGCTTGTCTACTTTGCTAGGGTCACCGTCTTTCGGAATAGGCTTCACCACCGTACATTACCTGTCAATCGGCAACGAACCATCAGACGGCGACCTGATGAAAAGGTCATTCACGACAGGAGAGATGATGGCCGAAAGTGACTTGAGAATCAGTGGGTGAAGCCCATCAGGTCCGGCAGGTTTGGTGCCGTCAACGTTGGAGAGTAGTTGGCATACCTCTTCAACGCCGCACTCCAGACTGTGGAGTTCGGTAAAAGCGGTACACGTCGAACTCCAATAGACACGTTGTCATTTGCAAATACAGAAGCGAAGTACGCCACCAACGCGGACGCACGCTCAGTGCTGCAGGTTAGGGGTTGTCCATGCTGGTCATCCAGCACTGGCACATCACCTGCCGGCTTCAGGCGTCGCTTCACATAAGTAAAGATTCTCTTTGGGACGGTATTCGTGGCGATTGCGAGCTGCTCTTCGTAATGTCGGCGCTTATTCGTTTTTGCACTGTTGAAGAGGTTCCGCTGAGTTGTCTACCCTTCGTAGTCATTAGCAGAGCCAGAGCGGAGGAATCTGTCCCACAGTCTGCGCTTCCTCCGAGCCAGATTTCCATACTCCTTGTCCAATCAATGAGGCTAATTGCCCCAGCCATCCGACATTTCAAGGGCACAAATTGGAAGCACAATGATGTCAATCTCTCTTTTATAAATATCCAACAGTCTTGCACAGATGCAGGTTGTGACAGAGACCAATCCAGTTGGCTCGTGGCTCGAGTTAGACCGTCGAATCCGTTTTCCACTGGTTGTAAGCTGGTTCCAGCGGACGTGAATACGGTAATGGTTATTCCATATCAGCTATGAGCACTGAGTGGTCGCTTGTAGCCAGGGGCTCCAGCATTCGAACGTCACGCACTCGTTGTTCGTAGCTCGTTAACATCAGGTCGAGACAGGACGGGGTTGAGCGTGTTGATATGCGTGTTGGTTGGCATATGTGTTGCGATGCACCAATTTCGACTGCCAACTCCACGAACTTTTCTTCAACCTCACTATGTCCAGGCATCAAATGCACATCAGGCCATCGCATTCGAGGACAGTTAAAATCGCCCATAAGTAGGAAGTGTGGACGACTCTTGTGGGTTCGAAGGTGGGGCAGCCAATCCCAACAACGACTCAGGGAGCTGCGATGGACTGCGCCCAATAGTAGTTCTCCGCGCCTGAGGCGGATGGAGCACCACAGTAGCGCACACAAACCAGCGTCACTTCAGTAGGTGCTCACAAGTCTCCCACGCAGGGAAGACCGGATGTGAAGTAAGACACCACCGTGGGCATTCTTTAGTCTATCGCATCGGAAGCACGAGTAACCGTTGAGTTCAATTTCCTGGGTGTATAACTCTAGATGCAGCCATGTCTCTGCGAGTCCCACTACATCTGCCAGCTCAGAAGAAACGAAACGACAAAGCACATCGCACTTATTCATAACACTGCAAACGTTTGAGAAAGCTACTCGCAGACCGCAGCAGGAGCTGCTGGGCGTGCTTGATGTGTGAGCAACTTGTTTATCCTGATTCGCAGATTCTTGGAAACCACCCAAAAATTTACGGTACGACGATTTGATTCCCCTTCACCAGGACGTCATTTCAGCTCAATGATGGCAGACTTGAGCCTCTTCCTGTCTATTGGGTCCAGGTCTGGACGAACATGGATCTACAAACCTTTCAGCCTACTTAGGCGGGATATGATAAGTCTTGGACTGGCTTTGTCCACAAATTGATTCTCATAGACCGATTTTGTTGAGCACATTGCGTTCCAAGCCGGGTAATTTGCCTCACTTTTACTGAGTCCTCACCAGCGTCGAGGAGTCTGTCAGTTTGACTATGTACAAACTCAATCTCATGATCGTATCGCACTTGGGGTGATGGATCACTGGACTCCGGGAGGAAAGAATGGTAGAAGAACTAATTTTCCTAGCATTGCGAATTCCGCAAATGCTTAAAGCTTGTCCGGCTCGTCCCCATACGCCCATTCGTCTGTGCAAATAACTCGAAACAGTACTTTAATTTACTTATGACTAGAAGGAATATGGCGTTTTTTGAGTTTGTTGCTATCACCCGGCAATTCAGCTAACCGAACTGAGTTATCTGAATTGTCAGCTGGTTGCGACGAACGCGAAAAATTCGCCAAAATTCTTCTATTTATAAGTAATACAATTTCCCCTGACGGAGTTCATAAATGCTGTGTCACTTTACAGCTGCCGTAACCGGGAAGTCCTGATGCCGGAAGGCCAACCACTGTCGGCTGCATGGCAGTGGAGGATGGGTCGGGCTATATCGCAGTTAGCTAACAATTCATGATAGTCGGCTACCGTCCCCCATGGCTCAGTGGCATAAGCTGCATGCTAGTTGGCGCAGACCGCTAGCAATCATGGGTTCGATCCTCAGAAGAAGACCGAAGGATGCGCACCACTGACTGTTGTGTGCCTGGTTCACCCTGCCGGGTCAATAGAAAGAACTCACACCGGCTGTGCACACAAGCGTTCTATTCACGAGTCTAAAGTACAACTAGCTGTGCAGTTGAAAACTCACTCGCCCACTCGATCGATCGCCTGATGGGCTGCACTGAGACAGGCGAGTCTCTTCGCGCCAGCTTACAGCCACATCACACTGACGAGCCTCAATAGGGCGACACAGCGGTCTTGTGCTGTTCTGGATTGGTAGTTGAGTTATCTGTGTCGTCGGCTGATTGTGAGGAACTCAACGAACGTTCTTTTATATTTTTGTTAGGTAATTACTCATTTAGTTGCGTTTTAAATGTCCAAAGTGATTGTGAACTTCTGATAGCATGAGGCAATCGGTTCCATAGCTTGGGATATTTGTGTGCAAAAATGCTGTACCGTAGACACGTGCGACAACGAGATAGCTTTATCATGCTGTCTTTGTTTCTTAGGTCATAAGGTGAAGTTTCTTGGAATACCGGCTGATAGTAACTAGTTTATGTCAGTCGAAGGATATTTGTCACTAATAACATAAATTCAGCTTTAATCTTCGAAGCCATATCGGTTCCATTTTAAACAAGTAGCATCTATCTTTATAATTGAGCGTGGGCATGCAACTCGCAATTCTTCTCGTAATAGATCTCTGTCTCGGTTCGATGGCACGCGCATAACACCCTTTACGGCTACTAAAAATAGGGGCGCAATATTCTAATAATGGTCTAGCGTACAGTTTGGATGACAGAAGTATAACTTCACTTGTTATAAACAACGGCCTATCTTACCAACAGCCTGCCATATTTTAGTCACCGTATACTTAATTGGTTCGCTGAAATTCAACGAACCTTAGTAACGGAAGCTTTAGTCACATGTTGAATCGCATAAAGGGTGTGGGATTTTGTCGTAACGCTGCTCTCCCTCTGCTATCTGCCACGCCAACACAGCCGTGGACTAAACAGAACATCGCGACCTCCAATTAGATTTAATGTAAAAAGCACCATTCTGGTGTATCTTTGCATCCCTAACACTTGATACGGCATTTAGATTATAAAATATTCATGGAAGATCCGATCCACTATTCTTCCAGTGAAACTAGATCGCTTTGGATCTCAAATAGAAGAGGCCGATGTTGAGAATTGGTGACAAAATTTTTTTAATATCAGCCGCCTACACTTAAGGTTTACCATGCCTTATTATAGGGAAAAGGTCATTTACATATATCAAAAAAGGAAGAGGGCCGAGTACACACCCTTGTTGCACTCCACTAGTAATATCTCTGCTCTTCGAAAGATACTCACCTATCTTGACTGTCTGCATTGAGGTAAGCTTCTAACCAGTATAGCACTGAGCATGTGATTCCACTAGGCCGAATAATTTTTTCATATGTGAGTATTCTATGTGAAGCTCTGTCGAAGACCTTTTGAAGGTCTAAGTGAACTACAATTCAAGTCTTACCAGAGTCTGTTGATTTCGATAAGTGATCAAATGAATCTAGCTGACAAATGGCTTTTGAACGCTTTCGAAGAAACCCCTACTATAAATGTGACAAAACGTTATTTGATGTTGGGAATTTAACGATTTTATTTTTAACTAGGCACTCCATACTTCTGGAAATTATGACGATGTGATTTATGGGCCAATAGTTGTTAACGATCTGTTTAGGCCCGGTTTTATGGCGTGGTGCCACTATCGTTAGTTTTCACTGCTCGGGATAAAACCCAGTTGTCATTTGTGTAGTAAATTGGTTCAGTAGTAAGTAGGGGACATCATTCCTACCTGACTTTATAAGTACTGGAGGGATTTCATCTGGACCTGGACGTAATGTAATCTTTAATGCGTTAATCTGAGTCTTGGTCGAATCAGTGTCGAAGTTTATGTTAGAAATACATGGCCCACAGTACTTTTTGGGGTGACCCCTTCACGATGGCAAAAAATCGGCAAAACAATTGTTGAAATCTTCAGCTACAGCTGCGGACTATCCCTAAGGACACCCTCAGGCGTGATAAGATGTAGCTGTGGGCTATGTTATGTGCAGCTCCACTTTTTAGTACTGGTATTATTTCTAGTACTGGGTTAGCGTTTTTTATGATTTCAGTCTCTTCTTACTTGGGACTAAGGGTTCTCAGGTTTTCACTTTTTATTAACTGTCTGAGAGGCATGCATTGCACGGCACTGTCATTGACCTGTTGAAATTGTTTGGAAAGAACTCATACCTTCGTACTATTTTTCCTGGAGCTGTAATTTATTTCATCTGCAGCTTAGAGCAAGCGACAGTGTTTCGATGCATTGATCCATATTCTCGTAAAATGTTTGAAGACACTTTTGGGTTAGAATTCGGGAAGGAATCGGTGCAGTCGGAAGTATGTAAAAGGGTAGTAAAGTTTCTGGTTTATTCTACCAAAATTATACACCTGTCTCAACGGGACTTTCGGTGTGTAGGCAATATTCATTTTGCGACTGACTACATTATGGTCACTACCGTGTAGACAGTCCAATACATCGATAACAGTAACTATTGGATCAGCAGTAAATATGAGATCGATTGTGTTATGCAACTTGTGGGCGATGTTACATCTTGTATCCAGCTCCCTCAAGCGGGAAACAGGATTTTACCTCGCTTTGGACTCGATTCATGAAATGTTTGGTTAGTTGAAATCTCCTCCAACTACCTTAAAGCGAATAGGAAATGCAGAGGCATGCCTCATCACATTCTGAAGCAATCCATTTTCAAGCGCACTAGACGACAGCGGTAAATAAACACAACCGACCAACCTTTTATTAGTACCCAAAGATACTGTTATCTAAATGGACTCATCGAGGGAAGAGAATTTCTCGTCACTGCACTGTGAATCACATAAGTTATTCAGACAGTAAATTATACAACCACCACCCCTATCATGATCTCGGTCCTCTTGCAAAATATACTAACCTTGGATAGCAATAAGATGGTCCACAGTCTCACTTGCACACCATGATTAGGTAATAAGAAGGATATGACGTTGATGAAGGGCGACGAAGTAACGGAGCAAGTTTTTTTATCTACTCGGGAACGGACATCGATATATACCAGTTTGAATGTACCACCATAAAAGGCATAATCCATGCGTTTACATAATATGTTATTTAAGAGACTCACTATTCCCCTGATAGTTTAGTCGCTATATTTGGGACTGTCATGTCTTAACTGGCTATCGGTGGTGGAGAATGGGGCGCGGGATTTAAGAAAAATCCTTGTGGCTGGGTCCGGTCGACACGAAAAATATTTGTTCTCAACTGGAGTACACGGAA
The DNA here is from genome assembly GCA_944474145.2 of Dicrocoelium dendriticum. NCBI lineage: Eukaryota > Metazoa > Platyhelminthes > Trematoda > Plagiorchiida > Dicrocoeliidae > Dicrocoelium > Dicrocoelium dendriticum. The sequence continues at coordinate 52,261,836 of OX104062.1, forward strand.
GTCAATTGGCAGTGTTTTTATGGAGCTGTTTTATTCTTATGAAGTCTTCACCCACCTGATTTAATCCATGCCCAGATAGGCATCTCTCATATTTTGGTGAGGTATCCCACATACCTAACGATCCGCGGAATGACATGGGGTTTATAGAAAGTAGAAGTCGCGATTAAACTGCACCCAATAATCTGCCTCGACGGGGAATCGAACCCCGGTTCCACGAATTGCCGGTCCGCTGCTCGACCACTGAACTACCGAGGGCTGATGATTAGGTGTATTAAATTGCGCACCTGATCGTCAGCCCTCGTTAGCTCAGTGGTAGAGCAACGGACCGGTAATTCGTGGGACCGGGGTTCGATTCCTCGTCGAGGCAGATTATTGTGTGCAGTTTAATCGTGACTTCTACTTTCTACGAACATTACACTACTCACAAAAATCCACAAGTAATCTACCATCGCCCTTTGGACATCAGAAGGACAGATACTTCGGTCCATTGGGAAGTGACGAGTGAGTGAGCCAATCTGTAACACCAGGACAGATATTGTGAGCGCATTGGCAATACGTCGTGCACCAAGCAGAAGTTATGTATTAAATTGTGCACCTGATCGTCAGCCCTCGGTAGCTCAGTGGTAGAGCAGCGGACCGGTAATTCGTGGGACCGGGGTACGATTCCTCGTCGAGGCAGATTACTGTGTGCAGTTTAGTCGCGATTTCTATTTTCTACGAACATTACACTACTCACAAAAATCCACATAGGTGCACTATATCTAAGGGTCGCACAGTATTCGTGACTGATGTCACGTCCAAATGTGGGACGGTCGGGGGTTTTCAGTAACTGACATGTGTTGGTTTGTTCATGATCTGTATTTGGAGTGAGCTTAGGTCGTTCACCCAAGGCGGACACACGTTCTGTGGTAATTCGTCTGAAGGAACTAGGTTAGCACGTTTAATTTGACAACACACTGAGGCTCTAGGGTACTCAGCAATGGGCTGAGAGACCTTATTCGCGTTTACGATGTTTGTGGGTGTAATAGCAGGAGGCGGTAGATCAATTGGGTGATAGAATCGAGATCCGCTGACACTTGCAGGGTATCGGTTAAAGGGTTGCTCTAAGTCTCCAGACGGGAAATAGGGAAATCTTTTACTCATAACCGGCGGCTGATGTCTGACGTTAGAATAAGCACTTTTGCTACTGGTATATTGAGTATTCTTCGTAGAACATCTCAGTTGCACAGGACTACTTGTCTGGTTTCTATCAATCATACGACCCTTCTCGTAAGAAGCAGCGTTATCGTTAAGTGACTGTAAGTTTGTTTTGATTCCGACTTGCTCCCAGTTTATATTGTTGGCTGAACGCGATTGCTTGTTTAAGGGTCCTAATTTGATCTGGATTATTCTCCTGCTCGTAGTCAGTGAGGGGCACGTAAGCTACCGTCTGAGTACTAGAAGGTATTTTGCTGCTTCCTGCGGTCGCTGTGGAGTTACCGTCGTGGATTACAATGTCCCAATTATTTGTGTTTTCCAGTGTCACTATGACCGATCGATTTGCATGCCTTCTCCAAAGCTAAATTCAAGGTCGAAGCCGTAGAACAGTTTGAACATAATCTTTTGAATCTCACTTGCACTGAGATGAGTTTAAATACACACTAGTTTAGTCGTTGACTTCTACATCTACAGGAAGGAGCATTACCGTCAGATTGGAGCTGTTTCCACTTAATTTGCTCTGAAGAGGCGTTTGATCAACTTTGCTCATGCTACGCTTTAAACCAGTGTTGGCAGTAACTGAAATCCTTTTCTGGGATATTGTTGTTGTTGTTGAGTTACTTCGTTAACTTTAATGGGATTGGACCCGCATACTTAGTGTTTACTTTTGTTGGGCGTATAAAGTGACGTTTTGTTCTACTCATGCTACACGCATTGAGCAGGACACTTTTCACAGCTTTCAGGTGTATTTTGTCTGTTATATTAATGATGACACCATTTCTATCCCGATTAATGCTTTCACGAATTTCCGTGATGAGCGAAGGAAAGATCGATGCTGCTGCTTGCAATGAATTTGCATTAGGTTTGTCGGTCACATACATTATGTATGCGATTGATACCAGTGTATGCAGCACTTGACTGACTTTTTTGATCTTTTGGTCCAATGCAGTTACCTCATTATCTAGGTTGTGGATTTTCGTGCCAATTTTAGGTGCCAAAGTGGTGCAGTGTTCTTAGTTTTGGCAGCTATCTTTAGCCGGATCCCGCTATTTTCCATGCGGTTTGTTGCTACCAACTTTGCACATTGGTCAGAAGAATCTAAATATTTTTGAACACTGAGGTTAGCCATACTCTGCTTATGGCTAGCTACCTGATGCTTGTTATCAATCTTTTTTTCGGAGGAACAGATGGTTTTATCGCTATCCTAAAGAAAGAAATCAAATAGACGAAGTTAATCTGGAAGATCAGCTATAAAATCTCGGAAAGAAATAAGAAAGTAATCCTGAATTACAGCATAGGCATGGAGCGAAATTTGAAGTTTTAGCAAAATGGCTACTCTGATGTAGAATTAATACCAGAGACATTATTCAACCGTCTGAATCCTGATTGGTACTACGAAATGGGAGCAAAAACACCGAAACTCACCGCTTTCAATTTTATACCGTTCGATTTCCGCTCCTACGTTGTAGTACGTCGCCTTATTGAGTGCTGATTGGCCTGCTAGCTGCATCAACCGTTGTCGATCGGACGCTTACGAGGCGTTTGACAAGGTAGCAGTGCGATTGGAAGAGAGACCTTAGATGTGTGCACAGGCAAGATCCAGTCAGCGTCCGCGAAAGATTGATTTGCAATGACTTGATAAATATGATGCAAATGACTGTAAAATGAGTTGCAGTCACCGTACACAATGTCCGATGATTATTAATCAGAACCGGTTAGAGAGCCCCTAAAGTCTGCTGTCGAACGGCTGTAAATGCCTAAGTTTGCACACAACGAATGTAGTGCTTTTGCTTGGGTGATTCGGCGATGCTTTTGTCAGAAATACAGTATCGAGATAAACTGGCTGGCGGAACACAAAGATTTGATTCCAGGTCCGTTGGGTAACGCTAGTGCATGCGAGTTGAACCAGTCCAAGCGCAGCAGTTACGCCGAGATTGTGATGCAAAAATCCATCAGAAGTCAGGGCGATGGGATTGAGCGACCTGCACCCCGGTGTACTGGAACAGGGCGCCAACAGTGTTTCTGGTGAGCCCAAACAATTTTTTGATGTAGTGAGTGACCAGACTCCTTGCGCAGTACGTAGGATATTATATTTGGGTTTGCTTACGAAGCCACTGAGTTTGATGCCGAAGCAGTTGCCAATTACCCACCGAAGAAAACGATTAATCGGCGGCCACTCCTTAGCCGGCGGAACTTTACACGTGAACTGTACAATCTCCGACATATTGCTGAAATCCGAGTAACCTTCATTTATGCATACTAAGGCCCAAGGACTCCTAAGGAAACTTAGGGTACATCAGGTCGTGAATTCTTTGGACCTAATCTCTATTACCGGAACCTGATTGAACTAAGATGTTGCTGATGCCTAGGTTGAGATAGCAGGAGTGTCACTCATCGGGAAGTACCGTCCCAGGAGGGTAGGTGGGTTTATTCCGTACCACCGCGGGGACTTGCACTCTGTAATAGTTGAGTATCCGGCAACTCACGTCACTGACTCACTTTGATGTTGTCTCCAACCAAGTCACAACGACGCGTGTCCCGTAGCTGTTGTTTACCACATCCCAAAGTCCGCTCCAGTAACAGATTCCCGTTTGATATGTGCCACATTTTCATCGCCGGTAACTTCAGTGTATATGGTCTAGAGGTATCGGCATCTCCCAACGAACAGTTCAAAGCAGACTTGCATGAACTTATCGCTAAAACCCCCTTTCACAATCATGTCAACTCGCCCACTAGATTTAGGACACCAACCAGACCATCCGTAAAGGAGATCGTGGTCACAAATAATGAGCTTATGGTTTACGAGTTATTGTTGGGAATGGTCTTAGCGACCATCTAGTCATAGATTTTCCCTGTGTTTGCTATACAGCTTATTCATTCAAGAACTCAGAATTAACTCATGCAAGCACACACTACCACGTCTAGAAAGAAATAGTCGAGGCACACGCTTGGGTGCTCTCGAACAACGGTCTTCTTGACAACGTTTGAACCGAGTTCATTGGAAGACCCACTAACCTGATCTTCAGAGCATCGGAAACAAAGCTACTTCATTCCGCAAAAGTTCCGTCAAATCACAGAAACGCGACTCGAAAATGCATGTCACTGAGCGATGCCGCGTGGTGTGCCAACAAGGCCAAACTAGACCTAGAGATTTGGGGCAAACACCTGACTCACCGTTAGCTCTACCTAATATAAAGGTGTTTGTCTCTGGGGCCAGGTGCGGGGCGCTTATTCACTTCTAGACGCTGTAGCAACACATACGAGTAATCGGCTTTGCATCATACCGGCTGATCATTGACGATAGTCAACATCAGAAGAAAACACATTGTGCTGCTATCACGAGGCGGAACTTGTGTTACTGCATCAACTTATGAAACTGCTGTATCAATCGAACTTGGACAGTGCCGACTCTCAAGTTACGACTTAGTTTGTTTAACTCTTTTACCGTACTTGTAGCAGCAGGTATTTCGGCCGAACTGAGAGGCTGTACACAAGGATTTAAGGACACATGACACGAAACATGGTCGCAAACGGTTCCAAACTGGCAACTGGCTCTATTGCGCAGCACCTTAAAGATTAGGCTACGTGCCGATTTCCTCGCAGATCGTTCGGAATAGTTGGTCGATAGAGTAATATTTTGCCGAAGTTTCAGCGATAAGCCAGCTGAAGCCAAATATGTGCAGACAGACTGAGTGCACTTTAAGCCTCGGGTTGCTTTAGCGAGGTTACTGCTGGTTTTCCTTCCAAGTGCATGATCTTACATATTGCTTCCTCTGGCACGCAGCGCGATACCTTCGCATGGTGTATAGAATTAATTGCGGAGGATACTTGAAATAAGCGTATTCGGCGTATTCTGTTAAAATGTCGTTTCATGCTATTTTGAAAATCGTGCTGATTAAATGCTACATGAAATTTCTTTAAACCTGCCTATGTAGTTGGACTTCCTTTTCCATATGCTCAGCATTGGTAAAAGCGATAAGGTAGGGACTCTTAATGGAACAAATAAGCACTCAATGGGACTCGGCTGTGTGTACGATGGCTTTTTAATTTCAATGCCTAGAGGAGGTGGGAGAGGAACGAGCTAGTGTCGAAGGGAATAAAATTGTTCGGCATGTCATTATTATATCTTTCTACTTGGTTTTCACACTGATGTTGAAGAGACGTTTAGCAATGTAGAACTGCAAGTTGTCAGTGTCGTCTAGCGCCCTCTGAGAATCAAAACGAAGACTAGGCGGCGACCAGAAACTATTTGGATCAGAATGCAACTGATTATTTAGGGGTTAACTTACGCTCCGTTGAGTGATCCTAGTTTGCTCCTCCTTGATTGGCTGCCTCCGACGCAAACAGTGTCGATCGAACCAATTGGTCATTCGGCCTTACAAAGCGGATCTCGCGTAAGCGCGTACGCGTTGCTGTTCGACTGGCGGCGGACAATCGGTCGAGCGTCCTCTTGCCTGTTTGTTCCGAATGCGTAGGCGAATATAGATAGCTGTCATTACCAACAAAGACAAGTAGTTTCAAAGGTTTTTTGTCTGTTGCTATCTTCGTATCCTATTTTCAAGATATTTTCGGTATCTTTTGGGCTATTGGGACAAACGATTTCCTCAATCTTGTCATTTGAGACAGGTTTTTGAGTCAGGATAGCCTTCCACTTTATTGCGAAAGGTAATCACATTCTCACGTGCACGGCTTGCGGCTGGTAGCGATTTCCAATGCTTGGTGTGTTTCAAGTAGAAGAAACTGGGATGCATTATTGCTGACTGCTTAGGATGAATAATGCGTAGTCTTGTATATAAGTCTCCAAGTAACATTAAACTACAAATCCAGTGTAGGCCAGTCAAAGTTTCCCATTTTTGAATCAGATTGCTTAACAGAGTAGCAAGCTTAGCTTTGGTCTTCCCAAACAAACGGATTCAACATGTTACTGGTCCCACTCTCGTCAGTTTAGAATGATTGTTTGTGGAACGGATGCTGGTTGCTCGATATCTCTATGTTCTCTAGAATGTTCCCGTTAATCACTAGTTGGCTTTTATACATGCCAGTACGATGGTGATCATCTCACACTGGTCTCCTTTTTCAGGATCCGATTTTATGCATTCTATTCGGGTTGACCTTACGTGAGAAACACATGCTGATGACAGGCGTCCGCAACACCGGCATCTCGCTGTTACTGTGCATTTGTCTAGGTAAGCTACTGATCTGTAAGAAATCCACTAAGGTGTGCTTTCGAAAAGCTGTACTTCCTTGCAACTCACTCCAAATTCCCCGTCTCATTATTGCTTCATGGGTAGTTCAAGCAGGAGTACATTACATCTACACTCAGCCACACAGCCATTACACGCCCGGAAACGTGTTGTATGGCCGTTTCAGCCTTACTTGATACTTCAGCAGTGCTCATTCCATCCGATCCTTGTGGGGCTTGAACCCGAAACTCGACTGCTACCAGTCCGTGGTTAGGACAGCTGGGTTCAGTTGGCCAGTGACGACCGGGGTGATGTGTCGTAGTCGATATTTAGTGAAATCTGAAATCCGGTTCTCCTCAGTGCTGTGCAAACACGATGGGAAGCTAACTTTTAGTAGATCAAAGTGTTTTGTATCGTCTCATTAGTGCCATCAGCGATAACTTCAAGTACATAAAACCCAGCACATGCGTTTCATCCAGAGTATCGAGACAGCCCCGGTGAGACAAAGGGGCCGGCAGTAAGAGTGACTTGACAGGCTACCGAACACCTGCTTGACCTCAATCCGGTGACCTGAGTTCAATGCATGTGTACCTCCAAATCGTCTGGTGACCAGCTTGAGCGCGTAGTTTGAGTTAGGTGTGATGGCTATTCAGTCTAGCTTTGAGCCCGATTCATTAGGCGTTCATCCACTCGGGAATCCAGCGTCCTATTGACTTCGCACTTGCAGTTAGCTCCGCAGCCGATACATTTCCTATCCGCAATCCGAGTTGATCCCTACCACTATGTAACGTGAAAATAAAATTTGAAGTAATTGACGAACGAAGAATGGTTCCTCTGAAATAAAGGTTCACCGTCCTAATTCTTGCAGTAAACTGATATTTAAGTTATTTTCCGGAGATTCTACCTTTAACCTGGTGTGTGGAAGCAAATAATTGCTCTGTTGCGGTGGTTGAAAATCGTAGAGGAGCTTCTGATGAATGAAAGCCTAAAATGTAACAGATGCGTATGGTATGTTCCAAAAGAATGCTCCCTTTTACTCCGATGCTCGGTGACGAAACTTCACGCCTTAGGGTGACATGAGAGCACAATAAATCGCCGACTGCCCAATGATAGGTGTTAAAACTAAATAAATAAATACCTTATTCTCGAACACTGCGAGGCACACCACATCTCAAACTTTCCCTCAGAAGGTCACAGGGGTGTGCACGACTGCATTGGTGGCCGAATGCGTGGCCAGTGGGCCTGCATCCTCGGTACTGGTGTACTAAAGATGGATAGACAAACATACTTTCACCGACCTCATTTTCACACCGATAGTGAAGGGCTACGCCAACACGCCAGCCTCGTTCATTGTTACAACGCTGGATGGACAGACAACAACCTGCGGGAAGTCACTGACCAAAGCATTCGCCGCACTGATTAGTCTTGAATCTGTGTTTTTGCTGTATTTGCTGTATTTTTGTTGTGTGTGTCGCTGGAAGCAATTACAAGAAACGCCTCATGAAAGCTACGGCGCACTGCACTGTGTCTGTGTGAACGAGAAGACCGCGTTGGTCACATGCAGACTAACATCTAAAAGCTATCAACTTTGCCGTAAGAAGTTCGAAAATGACAGTGTTAGCGGTCGCAGTGCTGGGTTACACGTTTAGCATCGTTTAAAATGTCTAAACTGCTAGGGGACATGTGGTGGCCAAATGTTGTTGGGATGCTTTGGTGGTGTTTTGTGTGCGTGATCCAACAGAGCGAGGTCATATAACGAAATGATAGTGAGTGCATTCCCACGAAGGACATAAACACAGAGCCTAAAGTTTATTCATTAGTGCAGCGGGGACCGAGATTGAGTACCAGAGCATGACATTTATAGCTAGCACACTCACAGGGAGCAGATGTTAATGCGGCATTATAGCGGGGTATACTGCGTTGTCAAACTTTATCTGATGGCTACTCAAGTGGGTGTTATGAATGAATTGCATGAACGACAAAGGTCGCTGGGATCCTTCGGGATTTGGTAAGACATCAGGAGGAAACGAATAATCAAAACGGGGTGCTAGGTTTCTTATTCTCGGAATATCAAATCAGTGAGGCATAACGTGGCTTTCTACAGGCCTGGTCAAGTGGTACTTTGCAATTGAACGTTTTTAAACACACAACAATGGCTGCTGATGATGAAAAGTCCGTTGTAATTATATATCTCGATATGAGTGGACAATTTCATCAAGTTGCACCCTTTCGATTGCAAACCATGTTACAATTTGTTGATACCTTGTAATTGGTTGTATCTATGGCCCCCCCTGAGCAACGCACCATGATACCTCGCAGCTGATGGATGCTATGAACACAGTTCCTGGCAGTACCTACAAAGTTGCAACCCACTCGTAATATTCACTGAATTGACTGTACTGCATTTAAGGAACTGAGCCGCACTATGAATTGGCAGTCATCATTCTGAGCCAACGACCTGGCTATGGCTGCCGGTGAATCTGTGAACAACGTTGCTGTGTGTTCCGTTGTACTAGAACCTGCGGTAAGGAGCGGCACCTATAAGCAATGCGGCAAACATAAGCAACTGAACAAGGCCGAAAGCAAACTGAACGAACTTAGGGCTTATTTTTACAGGGACGACATGCTTGCAACGTCACGATATGGACATTAAGCCATATTAAAGCTATAACGACTGAAGTAAAGTGCTGCAGTCGCTAACGAGAAACGGTGGTGAAAATATTTCTAGCTTGTAGCTAAACATCTTCACTCCATCGCTAAAGAACAGCTCCTAGCCTATTAACAATAACTGCTGCCCATGAAGTCCTGCAAAGAATACTCAGGAGCCAAGTTGCACTGATCAACTAATAACAGCATGGTTTTATTTTAAGCCACTCCTACGTTACTTGCCAGCTACAGTTCTTTCACCATGTGAGAACCATGATTGACAGAAAAATGGCGATAATCACAATTGAGTGACTTGGCAAACACGAGGTTTACATCAGATCCGTAACAGAAGTACGTGACCCTTGTTTGACTGAAGCGTGTTACACAGCTCACGGAACTTAAACGGTTTCGTCTACCGACGTCACGTTTACAGTAAACATCGACGCACACACTGTACACTGCCGGACAATTGAGCGATCACACCTAAACAGCGCTTGGTTAGATCCATGTACTCCAGCATCCTTGATGGCCTGGGGCAACCGCATTTCCGCAAAAGCGCGTAAATCGGGCGTCTAAAGTACATCTAAATCGTACTGTTTATCTTCCTCACATAACCTTCTTGCTTTCTTTTCTCTTAGCATTCATTCTACCCCGACGAAGTATGGGAACCACTACCCATCGCAACAATGTTGTGGTGAAGTCAATCGTTATGCATTTAAGTATATTTACCTGAAGTGTGTTTCAAGAGCATAAAAATTAACTACGTAGCTGTTCAAAATGACCACCGTCCTTTCACTTGCAGCGCGGCGTTCGCCAGATGCTATTGGCTAACACTTTCTGCAAAGTGTCCACTGATATCCAGCGATATCCGTTGAGGATGCTCCGTTTCAGTTCCTTCAGACAAGTGGGCATGGTTTTAGCATTAGACGTTTCAGTGGGTGCAAATCCGGAGACCGTGCAGGTCAATCCATATGTCCTCCACGACCGATGCAGCAATTACTGAAAGTTTCGTTAAGGTAATCACGTACCGTTTGTGCGGAATGGACAGGCGCACCATCCTGCTGCCACGAAACGGTACTCAACATGCCTTCGGCCTGCAGCTGTGGAGTGATCCTGGACTATAACATTTCTTCATAGGAGGATGCTGACAAATGTGAAGCATTAGTTCTGATTAAAAGTCAAGTTGCCCGTCACATTATTGTGAAAGTGCTCTGATAATTTTTGCCTGTCAACACAGCTCATGCCATGAGCTGTGAACCATGTTGCTCACGCGAAGTGATGCTTTGTCCTGGTTTACTGGTAGCCCAAACGTACCGCGTATCTGCGCCATGCAGACGGAAAAGTGCCCCATCCGTAACCATGATTGAATGCACCTCTTTGCTATTCAGATACCATTAGGAAAATTCCAAACACTTCGCGCAATCGCATAGCTTTCGAACTTGTATCTGCAGTGCATGCTGCCTTCGGAATTTCTGTTCATTCAATATCCGATACGCAGAAGATGGTGTGGTGGCACAATGCTGCGCGATTCTCGTATGCTTAGATCAATATTTCGACCTGCCACATCTTCAACAACGCAAGCGGACACCTCATCTTTGGTGGTACAAGTCCGGCCTGTACGCTTTGTGTTGCACACGCTTCCTATTTTATTAAATTCCTCTACCAGCCGGCGCACGTACCGCGCATTAACAGGTTTCATCGTGTAGTTGGTAGCGTTATAGGGGCGAGCCGTTTCGGCTGCGTTCGATTGACACTCAACAAAGAGTCGCATAAAGATCACTCGCTGGTCCACAGGCAAGTTACGAAACTGCGGCTGCATAGGTTGCGCTTTATCCATTGTTAACACAGCGAAAAGACAGCGATGATTGTGGCCAGCTTATTCACCTGTGTCATATCCATCGATCGTGCCAAGACCAATCAGTGCAGCGAATGCTTTGGTCAGTGACTTCCTGCAGGTTGTTGTCTGTCCATCCAGCGTTGTAACGATGGACGAGACTGGCGTGTTGGCGTAGCCCTTCACTATCGGTGTGAAAATGACGCCGGTGGAGGTATGTTTGTCCATCCATCGTCAGTACACCATTAACGAGGATGCAGGCCCACTGGCCACGCATTCAGCCACCAATGCAGTCGTTCACACCCCTGTGACCTTCTGAGGGAAATTTTGAGAGACCAACAGCTATCATTGGGCAATCGGCGATTTATTCTGCTCTCATGTCACCCTAAGGCGTGAAGTTTCGTCACCGAGCATCGGAGTAAAAGGGGACATTCTTTTGAAACATACCATGTGCATATGGTCACACATCACTTACTAAGCGTATTTCCTGCGCACCCACAGCCAGCAGCTAAAATTTACGGATAAAGGCAGAAATTTATTTCGTGTATGCAAAATTTCTTCTCGTCCATTAAAACAACATACAGTGAGCTCTGTAAATCGAAGAAATATTAGTGCAATAAACAATTGTCCACAGTATATTTGATGTTAGATCTGTTTTTACACCAGGTAGGTTATGACTAACTTCCCTTATGTCCAACTAAAATACAAATTAGTGAAACACTACCATCCGCAAGCGGAGTTTTCTTCAGTGATCTCCACTGACAGTCTTTAAGCTCGGTCGTGGATAACAACTTTGGTAGGGTTGATGATACTCAGTGTAGCAGTGTCATTATTAATTGAAAGCTCGATGAATAAGTTGTTCTTAGCCACTATTGGCGCCGGATCCATCAATCCACTCACTTAACTGTGTTTCTTGTTGAATGGCCAATGGTAGACATTTGCTATCAGCTTTGTTCTTATCATCTCCTTTTCACCGACCGGAAAATCAGCCAAAAATTCGCCTTGTGAGACTAACCAAAGCCCTGGCAAGCGTCCATTTCCGCCACATATGTATGAGGATGGCGAAATGCAGGACTGATTAGATGACGTTAACTTTCTCTAAACAGACCGCTTAACCCATGCGGTATCTCTGCGGCTGAGTAGAACATCCAAATATGAGAGACAATTCTTTGCAGAGGATCTTCAGTTTGGCATGTGTATAGCATTTAAGTGTATTACCGATTGCGTAATTTGTCATCTTGTTGAACAGCACACTGGAGTATTTCACCGGACATAACTTATTTTGCATCATCTTGAAAGAATCAGCCATCATTAGATCTTGCGGAGGTTCATGACCACCTCACCCTTTTGAAAGTACAGTGTTTCCTAGGCTTAAAGTGACATTCTTCATACACGGAAACAGGGAGTATTTTGGTAATTCTATGATATGAACAAAGAGTGGCTAAAATTTTTGATAAGCCGCAATTAAAGTGGTCCGTGTTATGCAGGAAACATTGTAAAGCAGTGTCATATGACTTTATTGGAAAAGCGAAATTCGCCAAGGTCATCGGTTGGCTCAAGTGCATCATTGGAGTCAAATCGATTGGCGTCTTTCTTCAGCATGCTCAAGCTTGTGGGGATGATCCAAGCGCTTCTCTCCTGCCATCTGTTTGCAATAGCCAGTGAAACTGTAGTGTAGTGGAGCCACTCGGCCACAAACTATCATAAGTAGGACGGGTGTTGAAGTCAATCCGGGACTTAAAAAACGACGTTCCCTAACATCAAGAAGTGACAACAACAACATTCGCTTTTCAGCATATTCCTCTTCTACAGGTATACGCTTATCCCAGCTTTTCACAGGTGCTTGGAATGCCTCAACACAGAAAATGGTCAGTACGTTGGAGCTATTTGAGATCAATCCGTTTTAATTCATTGTCGCGATGGGATTATTGATACTCAAAGATAAAAATACCTAGACATCCTATGGTTCTGATTCAAGTACGTCTGAGGGTGATTTCACTATGCGATTCAGAGCACACTTGCCTTCCGTGTCATAACGGTCCTTCAATTCACTAACGACTTTAATTCGTCTTTACCGGTAACAATCATAATGCTGTTTCAGAGCTCTTGGTTTTATTCACGGACTAGTAACTGTCGAATTGCGGGTTCAGACCTCACAGGGGTAGATAGCATGCGCCCAGCTGACGATCCTCGAAAGGATGAAACGGCCGTACAGTGCTTTTTCAAGCGTCTAATGGCTATCTGACTGAGTTTAGCTGTCATGAATTTCTACCTATACCATTCAATTTCCCCTACTATTCCTTTGTAACCCGTGCACAGACTAAACCATTTATAATGCCATAAGTTAATTGACCGCTTAGGTTTGCTAAAGCCGTCACTTGGTGGGGGCTACCCTTTTCTCTGCACGGCAGTGAGGTGCTAGTCATTGGATAGTGAGCGACGCTATATTACACCTATAGGTTAGTTAGGATAGCCGTTACCAGCTCCCGTACCTCAGTGATCTCAACAACTGACTTGCAACAGTCGAGTCGTGGGTTCAAGCCCCACAGGGTTAAGATGGAATGCGAACTGCTGACGATTCCTGAAGGAATGAAACGGTCGTACGGTGCTTTTCAGGACCTCTGTTGGCTGTCTGACTGATACTAGATGTAATACATTGTTATTCCCCTACTACTCCATAGTGATGTTGAATTATTGCTTACTCTTCCAAACGAGAGATTGAACATACTTGCGAGTCCACCACAAGTTATGCAACCATGGTCAGTTCAACCTATTTAACGCACTGAGCGTCCCTAGGAATGATTGATATGGGCTGCGATCGATCTCGACGAGGGGCTCCAGTGACAGACTTGCGGCAATCTATGAAGCGCTTGCATCATTCACGTGTGTTACTGCGACCAAGCGTATCGTCGCCATATTGTGACCGAAGTCTTCTCTAAATCCCAATTGGTTTTATGTCCTTTTCCTTAAAAGTTCTTCACAGCGTGATGTTTCTTTTGCAAGGCAACTTGCTGTTCGCCATGTTGAATGACTTTGTACTGCATAGTGTGTGAGAGTGACGGCCACTACCAGTGCACAGTTGTCAGTTTCAACCGCATACGTTACTCTCGCTTTGGGATTAGATCTTATACTCGGAAAAAGTCCGGACTTGATTTAAATTGCTCATGTAGCTCTGTTGAACACCTGCTGACGATGGTACGTTGCTGAATAATGGAGTACGCGAGACGAGCCTATACATTCTCTAGCCATTCAAACTTGCCTACTTCATAGACAACAGGGTCCTCTTCTTGATATATTCATTTTTTCCACAACTAGCAACGCTGGGCCCCTAAACTGCATCCATTGCAACCAGCCCAAGAATTAGAATTTGTTACATTCCTAATAACGTAGCAACTACAGTACATTGGATTAGCCCATCAGCGACTACTTAGATTGCATGTTCGCTTCATCTTGAGTGTTCTAGCTTGGACGGAATGTTGGATTGGTGTTGTTTTATCTAAGCCATGAGAAACGGTACATTTCGCAGGAAAGCCTCAACCGCTTCCTTGTTCACAGCTGTTTGCGATCCATCCCCCACACAGTGTGGCAATCTGAGTTCACACCAATGAATTGTCCCTAGAGTTGGGAAATGGATGTTGGCCACCCGAAAACACTGCACTCAACGACTGAGTTCAAACTCATATTCGATCTCATCAGGTAGAAAGGCCATCACTACACCCGTATCAAGGGCCTTTGGGATATCAGCCGAAACTTCTACCCCTAAGCCACCGGGCCACAACAGGCAAGGCGTGGTACAACGAACATTTTGAAGTACTCCTTGAGTGATTAGACTGCGACGTGTACTCTTGATGTGGACCGTGATTCACATTGAAGATGCCTAACAACGGGATGTCTAGAGTATGTACGTCAAAATGAAGCGATGTGGTTCCTGGGTTGTTGCCCATTTCATGATATCACAGTCCGATGCATCGATAGATGTTCCGAATACCAACAACTACTGAAGGCCTCTTGCAATCCTTATTCGATACGACGACATTAGGGAATCACCCGAGGGTAAGCTGATGTTATATTCTAATTCTATTTCGTGTATTCTCATCAGCCGTTCACATACAATTAGTGCAATTGTTACGTTGTATACGGAGGCAATCGAAATGTCACGTCATTGATGAATTGCTGGCAATCAAACTTCTGCGTAAATAGACCGAGTTCGTCGCCAGTTTAGCCTTGTCTTGGTGAGGCTGATAGCCACATCTCTCTAAGCGGAGTGCCGTGCAGCGTCAGCTAAAATTGACGACCACCAATTCACCGATTACGTTACACCTTTATTGTCTCTGTATGTAAACTAGCCATTCCACTAATTGTATGTAATGGGCTGACGAGGATACGCGAACTAGCTGAATTCAGGTTATCTTGTCGAAATGTTTTTTCTTGCCATTTTAGCATTTATGAAGGGAAATCCTTGGATGGAATTTCTAAAGTAGACCAGATCTGCTAGAAATAAGCCATACTTTAGTAATACCACCGTACAGATACGATGTTGCACACATGTGAATTCGGCGTAAATCGAAATAAACAGCATATTACGGGTTACAGGGTCCGCGTTTGGTTAGGTAACTGAATGGCCAA
Organism: Dicrocoelium dendriticum; assembly: GCA_944474145.2. Taxonomy (NCBI): domain Eukaryota; kingdom Metazoa; phylum Platyhelminthes; class Trematoda; order Plagiorchiida; family Dicrocoeliidae; genus Dicrocoelium; species Dicrocoelium dendriticum. Next base: position 52,277,322 of record OX104062.1, read on the forward strand.
CATTTAGATGGCATAGCCACGTGAGCGTTATACCAGAATATAGGAAGTTTGTTTGAAGTAAGTCGAAAGTTTATACTGGCTCAGCACACATGCTGTCAGCAAAGAGTTATTGTGAGGATTGCTTCTTCAGACATACTTTATGATGTGTTTAGACATATCAGTCAGTTTCGCTCATCTTCTTCTATTGTGTTCATTTTTAGGTCTGTCTTTTGGTTACGTTGCTCACATGGTCAGCTGTTTCGAAGGAATAACCCCATACCCTACATCAGAAATGAAGCTCAGGTAATGTGGCTATTATCAGAAAAACACCATCATTCCAGGCTTGAGATTATCACATTATTTCATCACACAGTTTGGTATGATAATCCGACAGTTAGGTACAGTCCAGAGAGGTATACTTTCTTTGAATAAACTGCTAACCTTCTTGTGATAAAATAATGACTGCGGTGGGTAGTGTCCAATTGCCCGCATGTCTTTCAGAATACGTCTACCTTTGGTCAAATTTTGGAACATGAAATTCTCTTTATAATTCCAAACAGGAATATCAGAAGACATGGTTTGGGAGATGATGTCGCTACTTCGTGCATTCTCACCAATCACATACATGAAACAACAGTAGATAAACAAACACGTTGCCATATGAGACCTTAGATGGACAAGCGTTTGCTTTTCCAGGGTGGGCTTAGGGCGATGGTCAGCTGTTTTTAATGCATAGCTTTGGTCGTTCATGATCCACAACGATGACCTCCAGCAGCTTAAGCATGTGGGGCAGCTGATCGCGCATTAGGACTTTGAACGGCTCAGCAAGATTGACGCGGTAGCCGGTGGTCGAAGTATAGAAACGTAGAGGAAAGGTTTGGATGAGACTTCAGGCACTGCGTTGCACCCGCACATTAGCTTCGTACACTGAGTCCTGTGTCCCGCTATAGAGGAATCAGTCTGATCTCCATCGCCTCCAAATTGCTTGCATCTATCATCCTTCACAGACTGACTAGCACTTGTGAAGGCTATATTCGTGAAGAGCAAGCCGGGTTTCGTCGAGATCGGGCTTTGCTTCGCACCATCGAAGTGCAAGTGTTCCTCCGAGATTGGCCTGGACCGTCTCCTACACTGACCGTTGGTAAGAATCAGCTAGAAGTCGTTCAAAAATTCAACTACCTGGGAAGTTGTACCAACGCCGGTGAGATTGAAGAGGAGATCACGAACCGTATAGCGAAAGCTCGAGGCGCTTTTACTAACCTTTGCAACTTATGGCGCCGACGCGACATCACTCTCGCCCTGAAGGGTAGAGTGTACAATGCAGCGGTACTTTCGACCCTACTGTACGGTTACGAAACCTGGCCTCTTAGACCAACGGACATAAAAAGGCTAGTTACGTTCGTCCACCGGTGCCTTCGCAATTTAGCTCACATCTGGTGCGAACATCGAGTAAGCAATGAGCGTGTTCGCCGCCTTGTTTACGGCACAAGAAAAGCAAATGAACCACTCAGCACCGTTATTTCATGCACCAGGCTTCGATGGCTCGGCCACATGTTATGCATGCTAGTCCGCCGGCTCCCGCGATGTGCGTTGTTTGCGCACCGAGGGTGTGGATGGAAGAAGTGGTGGCCAAGCGATGACTTGGTAGAGAGGAATGAAGGCCCTCACTTCGGAGCTGGCCTCGGATGGAGCGTCTCGGCTCCCTGGTTGGGATCCAAAAGAAGATGAACACGTTTGGTTGGATACACTTGCTGATATGGCTAGGAGGCGACCTGAGTGGCGTTCGTGCTGTGAGTTTCGTTGTCCCACCCCATCCCTTTTATTCTCCGCCTCCAGGCACGATCTCACTATTTAGCTTTATATAATTTCGCATAGTAATTTTTTGTTTTTATCATACTAGCCGGCTGGTAGCTTACCGGAACGATGCCCATCCTCTGCTGGTAACTCAGCTGACTTGCACCTATTGCATATTTTTCTCCTTTTTTGCTTCTGTGTATTGCAGTACAGTAACTGAAGTGTTTCCCACCTCTAGCTAGCGTGTATAATGATGATGATGTGTTCCGCGCCGCTTTGGAGTGATTAATAAGATTACAGTGGTCGCCATTACTACATTACAAACTCAGCTAACACTAAGCACCTCTGTGTATGGCCCCTGTCAGTAGCTACCCATCGGACTACTATTGAACAGTTTTATCAGTAAGAGTTTACAAACTTAATGGACCAGGCAGATGTTGACCATTGGTCTTCCTCGGTGGATTTTTATGGCATGCGCTGTGTGGTTGGTTGTGACTCACGCCTAACACACAATCCGCTCTGACGCGAATTCTGATCATTTACATGGGCTGGGTAGCTCACTCGCTCCCAACCCTGCTCTGCAATGACAACCGGTATATCTCTTTGCAGACTACGCGGAACTGAATCGTAGTTGGGTTTTCGAGGTGTCCGTCGTGTACAAGCATTCAACACATCCCAATTTGTGTAGCAATTTATTTCACAACAAACAGGTAACCCAAAACTTATTGAACCAAGGATGCCGCGGTGATCATGGTTTGTTGTTGGGGGCTGCAATATGGCTGCGAACGCGTTAGTCGGTAGACACGGGTTACCCGTGCCTACATCGGTCTCACAAGGACGAAGTCAACCATAGAAATTGTATGCATGAAATCACCTTCCGTCACCGGGATAATGGGCGCCTTTCGCTAAGAAGAATATGAGCTAGCTGGATTAGCGTGTTACTTAGTGGATGGTCATGCTGAAATACTCCTTGTGTGATTGGATTGCGACGCGCAATCTCAGCGTGAACCGCGATCCACATTAAAGTAAACCTTGGTCACTGCGAGCACTAGAACCGTAGTCCAAGCAGATGGAAATTGAGTGTTGCCCGCCCGAAAACACTACACAACCATGATGCCTTTCGATGTCATTTCATCTCATCAGGTGGAGATAGCAGGCCTCGAACCCGGAACGATTGGAATAGTAGGCTAAACCTCTTCCCCTTTGGCTACCGGATCACGGCGGGCAACGTTTGGCGCAACGATAACTGACTAATTGGATGGTCAATTTTGGACTATACGTTCTGTGATTGGATTGCGACGCGTAATCTCTATGTGGACCGCGATTCACACTGAAGTGAACCTCGGTCAATGCAATCACTGGGACCGTAGTCAAAGCAGATGGAAATTGGGGTTACCCGCCTGAAAACACTACACAACCACGACGCGTTTCGATGTCATTTCATCTCATCAGGTGGAGATAACACGCCACGAACTCGCGACCATTGGAATAGTAGCCGAAACGTCTACCCCTTTGGCCACCCGGACCTAAATTCTACCTGATTGGGCTACGCTCGCAGTGATCGTATTGGCTGAGGTTCGTTTCACTATGAATCGCGATCCACATGGAGATCGCGTATCGCAATCCATTCACACATTGGGTACTGCAGAATTAGCCTCCAATCAGTCATTAACGGTTGTGCCAAATGTTGCCCATCGTGACCCGGTAGCCAGAGGGGTAGGGGTTTCGGCTACTATTTCAATGGTCGCGGGTTCGCGGCTTGCTATCTCCACCTGATGAGACCAGATGAGGTCGAAATGTGTTGTGGTGTGGATTGTTTTCAAGCTAGTAACACCCAATTTTCATCTGCTGGCGTGTTGCTTCATTCTTACCCCTATACAAAAAGGCTTGACGATACCCCTACACAGTTACAGTACGTAGCATATCCTTTGACCTTCAGATTATAGCATTAATACGTTAAAAACAGTGGATGGTGTCGTAATCCTCATCTAAAAGGCACAGGTGGGTATATCATCGCACATTTGCTACTTCCAAAGCCTTGGTGACTCTCGCGTGTCTCGCGTGTGCTTTCATCGACGTTGTTTCAATTTGTAATTTTCGTCTTAATGATGCTGATGTATTTGTCAAACATTTTCTGTTATACCCGTCACAAGATATTGCCCCATTGATGCAAAACATTCACACTCATTACGCCATTAGTTCACACTTTTGCAGCAGTAGTGTTAACGCGATGCACGAATCCAACCGTCCAACTCGACAAACGGATATTTAATTCGCCAGTTTTGTTTTGAACATCATGGTCCCGGTCGGATTTCCGGGATCTCCACATCAGCGCATCGTCAAGGGAAGTCAGTTAAAGAAAGTGCTTTACGCACCCAAGACGAGTGCAGCATATTCAGCTGTAGCGCACATACGTTCAACCATGTACCAGAGTAAGCATGATATGAAACCAAAATAAAGGATGTGGATTATTAAAGGACAGACACTATACCCTCATGGTGTAAATTGGATGGGGAGTCCTAGAACATCTTCGTTGGTGTCCCGCGAAAATCGTACTAGATGTGGAGAAACTGGCGAACGGTACGCTAGTGTTCGACAACCATGGTATTGTACTTCTGTCTGGTTGACGAAGTTGACGCATTACCAGATAATGCACTATGAAGGGGGAGGCGCAGCTTCTTGCACTAATGTGAGTGAGCACACACATGTCAGCGAAAGTATGCTTTGGCGCACCGTTATCACAGAACAAGCGTTTTGATGACCTGGTGATTAATCGAGAGTTCTTACCCAGTAGATCAGGAAAAATCACTGGATAGTAGTACAACCACTGAAAGAACACAGGCAGTAACAAGACGAAGTGTCTACTCACGAGGGATGGAGAAACATAGCGGATGCGAGACGTATAACAATGAGCCACTGACTTTAAATGAATAATTAAATAAATAATTTATTCTCGATAGAACGTGGAGTAAAAAGTTGGTTGGGATTGGACGGAGCGCCAGCCAGAGAGATTAAGCCAGGGCAGCGTTACAACAGTGACGACAGATTTTCAGTCGAACCCAAACATGGCAGCCAGCGACGAACACTTACGAACAGTTGTACAGCAACGACAGGCAGTTTAAAAATCGCGGGCCAAGCTTCCTGGGATGTTGACGCGGAAGCCGTCGATAAAGTCAAGCCCCAGCTCAGGGTTAGGCGCAATTGGATGTGTCCCTTTTCGGAAATTATGACGGCGTATTAGGGAGTTTTAATACCTGGCTGGTTCCACCAATATGTATATATAGTCTCTGTTGATTTGGTCGCTGTCTCAGGTGAGACAAATTTCGTCTTATGCCACAAAACTGAGTGATACTGAACATGAAGAGTTCATAAATCTTATTCTACCGAAAAGGCACACTGATCCGTCATTTGATGGAGTTGTTGCAGTTTTGTCACAACAGATATCTCTATACAACATCCGGTACAAGTGTCGGACGATGAGTAAGAAAGAAGACGAAGACTGGGTCAGCTATTCGTCCTCTGAATCGCCAGTGCGAATGATCACAGTTATAGAAGACGACAGGCGACCGGTACAAGTGCCTCATTCACGTTTATGGTTTACAGGCAGCCAAAGGTGCCGACACTTGGACAAGGTCGCTTGACTGCACAAAATTCTGACCTCACATTGCAGCAATTGATAAGTGAATGTCAAAGGATGGCGAACTTGAATCACGATACTTTAAGGATTCAGCAATTGTCTAACCTGAACGATCATGACATTGAAACTGTTTCGGAATACTAGTAGCTCAGCTTGATCATTTGTTCGCCGAGTTTAACAAGTTGGTGGCAAACGTTTCGACACCATTCGGAATGATATCATCAATAGAGAGTTGTCCGCAGCTTAGTCGCGGTTATTGGATCGGCCTTGTTCAAGTAAGGTCCTGAAATTCGTTCAATTACTTGTTGTCTGATTGGTTGATTTACTGAGACAATATCGATATACATGTTGCTTAAATTCTTCTTGGAGAACTAAGCTTTTAGGTACTTTCTTTTTCTTCTTCTTTCGCCTTGTGCCAAGAGTTTAGTTCTGCCCAGTCAAAACTGTGTCCTTTTTCCTCCACATGCACGGAGACTAGAGACAATGTCTAATGTTTTTCACAGGCTTTTATGTGCTCCCGTATCCTAGCCGCCAATTTTTCTTCCTGTTTGGCCAATATAATCCTTTTCACAATTTCTACGTACAACATTCCATCATTCTTGCACCCCCAGTTTGTCGTTTGATATTGACAGAGTTTTCCTTAAGGTGGCAGTTGGTTTGTATGCTCGATGTGATGATGCTGTTTGGATAGTATGGCCACTATTTAGGGGGATGTTCTTCGCATAGGACAAGACAGCTCGTCTCCGTCGCTGGTGTGAACTGCCTGCGTGGTTAGGACCCAGGCACCGTCGGCTGAAGCTCCGCCGGTATCCGTTGAGTTGGAAGCATTTAAATAGGCGCTTTTCTTCTTTTTGCTTTTGCTTCCATGGTACTGAAGTGTGTTTGCATTCTGCGAAATAGTGTCCGCACACAGATTACTTTGCGGCATTTCAATTGGTTGCTGCTAACGTGTAAGATTTGGTCTCTGTGTTTTCCTTCCCTGTAAATCGATGTTTGCAGTCCGCCTTCTGTGGTTCTGATTGCAAACATTTTCAAGAAAACAAGTATGCTTTCTCTCTCCGCTTCCATCGGAAACTAGATATCTTCCATAGCGTTGTTCAATAGCTGTTGTGCGACTATTACTTGGCCGCGTTTGATTATCACAACCTATCTTTGATATACCGGACCAACAATGTCGGATTATTGAGTGGTAGTACCTCGTCCTTCGGTTTTTGCATAACCATCTCCGCGACGAGTCCTGACGCAGCTGATCCCATTGGTGTGCCTTTCAAAAGCTCGTAAATCTCCCCTTTAAAGGGGAATTAGGTGGGCTGGCACAAATGGGGCAGTTTGCATACATTTTCGGTCGTCATGTTTTCGATTAGTTGCTCACTGTTGTTCAGGAGTTCTGTAAGGACCTCCGTTGCCAACTGCCAGTTGACAGATGAAAGAGAGCAGTTGTGTCGAATGGCATCAGTGTTTTATCATTATCTATCCTCAGCCCTTTTGGCTTTTGTGAATGTTGCTGGGAATTGGTTATTAAATATTACAATCCACAGCTTAGGTGTTTGCGACGCCTCCACATTTCTTTCACCCGGTTGTACTTAGATGTTTACACCAATGACAGCATAGGCCGCACCGGTGTGTCCTCTTTGTGTTCCTTCGTTAGATCGTAGAGTTACCTGATAATCAAGTCGCGTGCTCTGACTCTGCTGCACTCTTCATGATTTGGTTCTACTCCTGAATCTGCTTCGTTCCTGTTCATTTTGTTTGTCAACTGCAAGGTCCGGTAGGTGTCGATGCACCTGCAGGTTGCTGTGGTGTTGTTCTCTCTGTTTAGTATTACTTTCATTCGTCCCTTGTCACTTGGTAGAATAATGATCGATTCATCATACTTTATCGGGTTAGTGTGTTGAATTGTGTGTTTTGTGTCATCACTTAGCTAGTTGTACATCATATTTGCCTCTGGGTCTCTTCACCAAATCCAGTAGAGTGTAGGGCACTGTCGAATGCTGCTAGAAAGTCTGTAGTTCTTGCATCTCTGAAGTTGTAGTTTAGTCCCTTGAGGAGAATTTGCCATTAGACTTCGCTGATTGGTCGGTTACACAGTTTCCTGATCCAGCCATCATTGGTATTTCTGTCTTTGATATACATCAATTTTGATAACTTCTCGAGAAACGCAGTAAACTTTTTTGTCCTGGTTTTTTCTATCTGACGTTCTACTGCAACGTCTAGTGATTCCATCAGTTGTTGTCAAACGATTTGAAGTTAGGTACATTTATGTTAATGTAGACTATTTTCATATTGCTGTAAGCGGTGGGGATCATCAGTCGTACCATACACCCCCGCCCAGAAGGTGCAACATATGCAGCCATTTTTCCTGGTTATACTGGTGCTGAAGCCTAATCGGTCCATGTTCACTTCGTAAACACCGTGTCATTATTTGTTTCAGAGGGCAAGCAAAGTCATTTGTCGCCTCTGTGATGGTGTCTAGCTTCTCTGGAATCAGTGTGGCATTTGCCACATTGAGTAGACGTTTGACCGCGCTCATTGGCAACGCAATCTCTCTGTCGCTTCTGCCACCTGCAGTCAATAGCGTAAGTTCAGTTTGTAGGCACTTGTGGTTTTTGGCCACGGTGTTGCCACTAATGTTGTTGATAAATACAGCCGTTGTTGCCCGTTAGTTTCCTGTGTTCCGGTTGACACGTGGGAAAGTTCGCTTTACTCATTAGTTCAAAAACCTCCTTGGTGGTTCCCCAATCGAACAGCATCGCCGCAGTCGGGAAACATGGGTAACACAGTTACAAGGTCTCACAAATGTATGAATAATTTTTAAAATTAACTGTACTCCTCACTTCTGGAGGGATATCCTCTGGATCAGAACTTAGACAGCTTATTTGTGAATAAGACCTTTTACTGTAATTCACCGCGGCATCTTCCACGCAAATTGTTTTTCACGCGTTTCAAATGCACTGAACAGTCCTGCCATTCTGTCTGACTCGTCTATAGGACGCATCCTTTAACTTCGTGTATGGAACCGAAGCTATGGCTTTTGGACATTAAAAATCTTCTACTCACAGATAATCAACCTATTTGGGATGGCACATAAATGCCATGCCATACATAGTTACTATTATGGGAAGTAGTGATTGTAGGGGCCACTCCTGTTCTCTACAACATTCGTACTTTTTATGCTAATGGAAGTTGAGTCACCTTATGTCACAGATAGCTTGTAACTTATGGCGATCCGCTACCATTCTCCGTAGCTTAGTGGTATAATCTGCTGAATGGCAGTGCGAGCCGTTTGGTTTCGAAGCCTATTCGGCCGACAGATGTGAACTAGAGACAAATCCAAATAGGACGCAATGTCCCTTTAAGCAACTGATTTAGAAGACAATGCGATGAACCGTCAGTGAATAGCAAGCGTACTTTGGGGGAACCAATCATCAATGGCATCGAAGGAGATGTGATTTTAGATTTTCTGCGCCGGTTTATTGGCCAACGTATTCTTTCCACGGAACGAAGCAGAATGCTTTAGAGGGTATGAACGATAGACCTGGGCTGTTGAAATACCGGAGCACTAGTGGATTTGAGCACAACTTACTGAGTTGCCCAACTTGAGGTCAAGTCGTTTGCTGGCGTCCTCCTTGTGGCAGTTCTGTAAAGTGGTCTGTTAACTCCTAAGGTACGAACAACCATCAGTTTACGTAACCTGAATACTCCGATACGCTTCTTCTAAGGGACCACTAACAGACGAACACTCATGCAAAGTCCTCATTGGGAGACTGACTGAAAAGCACATGATACAGGGTGCAAACATTTGCTATTCACATGACACAGATTGTTCGACATTTACGAGATTAAAACCCTATTATCGTTCCGTTTGAAGGAAGTGGGGATGAAAGGAAATTATGCCGCTAGGAATTACAGACGCAGAAGAAACACCTACGCGCCATCAACCAAATAATTGCACCGAGCTTGGAGGGTGCTGAACAAACGCCATCCAGACGAAGCCTATTCTGACGCGCTACCTCATGTGATTGTATGCTTCGCTGTACTTCTGCTTCGCTGTATTCTGTTCATTCTGGCGGTTGTATTTATAGCACCGACGGAGATTACCTCCACGTTTTGGAGGTACTCGTAAAGAAATGTGAGGGACGGTGGAGGGAGAAATGGAACGAAGGTTTGAATAGCTTTTTCAGCTCCAGTTATTATGTCCACCTGCACGCGCTGTACCAATACAAAGGTTACTGTCACAGCTAGGGTATACTCCCAAGTGGTAGTGCTCGTTGTATTGGAGGTTATCTAGCTGGCGCGAATTAGGTAAGTGTTTGTTTTAAATGCTTTATCCAATGACAGGATGTCTTCTTGGGGTCTTTTTGATACTCTTACGTGTGCAACCATAGTTACATTGCGAGACTTTCATACTCCGACTCTTCTTGTTCTTCCCCTCAGGGACAGTTATTGCTGTTGGCTGTTCTCGCATTTATGCAGAAGACGGTCATTTTGGTAAGTTTACTTGTCCCTCTTTTATTTGCTGATCGGATTATCGCTTGTCCCACTTCATCCGTTTCTCATCCGATTATTATATCACTATTTTGTGATGTTGTTCCAATCCATGATCATTACTCAATCCTTCTGGCCAATGACAGCATGAGGAAGAGGAGGAGGAGAGACAAGAATCCGTATACGGGGTAATACGGCAGCGACTTTTGAAGATCACGCTTAGACTATTACTTATGTTATCGCTTCGCAGGAAAGAGATTCATTCTGTTGGGCAATGTCCTTCTTTATCATGAATAAGTCATGCGATAAGTGATGTGTTAAGTCATAGTGCAATCAGGGATCGCACGATAACCACTACCATTTTACCGATCGATTCACACGGGCGGATCTTAAAGTAGGAAAGAGCAGTAACGGATGTCATTTGTCGACACAAACGGATTCATCACGGAGCCCCCCACTACTTTTTAAAACTATTGCCCGGCTCTTCCACTGGCGAATCTGTGTGGTGTTGTGGTTTATTGGTGCGTAGCAGTAGTATCTCTTCAAGCAGGAACAAATATCTGAGTAAGTTGAAAAGAATTGAGATGTTTGAATACCTTAATTCCACCAACTTCGTCTTTCAGTTGCGCGTTGTCCATACACGATCTTTAGCCCGCCCCATAGTTTCCTGCACTGAAGGTCTCCAAGTCATCATCATCGAAATGATGGATTTCATTTTCGGAGTTGAAAGCAAAAGTAGCCTACGTTTATAGTCGAAAACGATACGCTTATCATGAGGTGGCACTGATTTTTTTTAACAGCCGTCCATCACAGGAAAGTAGCCTGTTATTCAACGGTGAGTAGGGCATGATGCCAACCCAAAGGGACCTCTATGGCTCCAGAAAATGTTTTGGTAATTAATCAAACAAGCAACGAACTCACGGGAGTCAGGAATGATGGATTGCTCACTAAAGCATGAAAAGTTCGTTCAACCGGAGTGCTAGAGATTCTCGACCAGCTAGAGTTGCTAAGGAACCTGCATCAGTAGTGTACCCTCATTCAATCTCCCTTCACCCCAGTACAGTTAGACATTCCGCATTATATTTTTGTTTACAAGTGGTACCTAATATCCCCCTAATGAAATGCCAACGTTGTCCTCTTCTAGCATCCCATGGGACAGAACGACACTCTTTCGAGGGACAGTTGGCCTCCTCATCCGAGGTGTGTTTATCCCTGGGTACGGAATTACGAATTTATCTATATGGACAATGAGTGTGATGCGGCGCAGGAATTCGCGGCATTGAGCGCTTTCAGCTTCTTACTGGTCACAATGAACATATTAGTCATACTGGTGACCGGGTACACGGTGAACAAGGTGAGTACGGTTCGTTCACTCGTCAAATGCATCGCAGCGCGACAAGACCGCCTCAACATAGGCACAGGAATAGGACGAAAACAGTCCAATCCCATGGTGGTATGTGGAATTATGTCAAAATGGAAAAAAATGCAAACAGACTTATGTACAAGGATCCAGTATATGAGGGATAAGAAACACGAAACAACCACTGGAAAGAAAGTCATGATCACGTGACCGAATGTAAGATCGCTCCTGAATCCGCAGCTCCGTATGTCTTGTATAACTAACTAATCAACTGGCTAGCTAACCAACCAACCACCCAACCAACCAACCAACCAACCAACCAACCAACCAACCAACCAACCAACCAACCAACCAACCAACCAACCAACCAACCAACCAACCAACCAACCAACCAACCAACCAACTAACTGCGCATTTAACACTAAGCACCTAATTAAATGACAAAGATGACTGCAAGTAAGTTGTATATTTAAGGACAAGTGGTATACGAGTCCCAAATGGGAGCGATCATTTGTACACAGAGGTAGTGTTATGCTTCTCATGCTTTAAAATCTGGGAAAAAAATAAAGCCCGATCAGGAATTTTCTTGCGGATTAGTGACCCAATCTTTCGCAGTGTATTCATTCAGTACAAATCTTTGTGCCATTGTTTTCAAAACTAACTCATAACGAGACGGGAGCAATCAAATATAGAGTAGGGTGGAGTCGGTAGCACAGGCGCAAATGTAATTTCACAAATTATGACAAAGACGGGGTAAGCTTACAGTAGGCTTTTAGCTGTTCACATGTGATTTAGGCCAGATTCTGTTAATGCTTTGGAGATAGCTGTGTGCCAGTTGTCATTAACACAATGGGTATAGTGAGAAAAGTCTCTAGAGAATTTCGGAATATGGCATGGTTAGCAGCCATGCGGACCTGTAATAGTAGTACCACAGGTTGACATAACTCGTTCAAAGGAAACCTGGTCTCCTTTTATAACTTGCAAGCTGTGGGGGTAACAGCTGTACACCATTACGGATGGGATAGATAGCGGTGTTCCGCAGTTTAATGGTGGTACTGTTTGTGAAGATGCGTTTTTAACCTTACGGAGAAGAAATAGATTGTTCTTCAATCGTCTCGTCCACAGGTGGTCAAGTTGGAAATGACGATAACGACCATGATAAGTTAGGGTTTAAGGAGTTACCATGGCCGCCTTACTACACAATCGTTAGACATTTTCTAGAGCTATTCTATCTTTCTCTCTCAATTCGCTGGGAATGACAATACACCACTCCACAGTAATTTTCCATACCCCAAGTCCTGCTTTAGGTAGGAGGAAAGTTCTAGTGATTGGGCCGGAAAACAGTCTGGCTTTTGCTACTTGGTAGAGGACATGTTCTGTGAAATTGATGTTCACCACCATCATCATGACTGCACATAAGCCGTAGGTTTGGAACACATTTTAACTATTAGTGCGCACAGCATTCGATGATCCATCATCAACGGGAAGTTGGAATTGAAGAAGTTAGCATACCTAATTCTCAGATCCCGAACTGAACCAGACGTTGAGATCACTTTACCAGCAAGAGTTATAGAGCCATCCCGGATGTGACATCTGTATCCAAGTGTCTGGGGTTTTCTTGCAGTGAGTTTCATTGACAGCTTTCGCCCGATGTATTCTGCATGGATAAGTCTCCAGGCATGCTTCCCAGGCGTAGTTGTAATTGATCAATTAGAATGGAGTAGAATATTACTGGTCCATTAGGAGTGTTCAGGTCCGATCGTCTACATGTGAGTTGAACCAGCTTAGCGGAGGGTAACTAATATCAACAATTTAGCACGGACAACAGTGGATTGAGTGGTACGCGGTCAAACGCCTTTTGCATATTCAAATGAACTATGCTGATTGCCATTCCTCCTCCTTCAACACTGATCGCAACCTAATCGAAGAATTGTAGCTGGCAGATAACGCAAGAGCACCTTGAAATAAAGCCATACTGGAAGTGATTGAGCAAGTCCAGTCATGTAATAAATTGAACAACGCTCTTCTTACCTATACTTTCTTAAGCTTTAGAAGCAGCAGATGTGTTTAATTTATCAAGTAGTAGCTTTAGGTTTCATTTCGCTTACCACCTTTTTGCTCAGGCATTAACATGGAGCGTTTCAGCTGAGATGGTAAGCAACCAATAGTGAAAGGACGTGTGAAGATGTTTAGGAACAAGAATTATATCTTTTTGGGAGGTTTATGGCATCTGGGCACAGATGGGTTGACGGCTTTATGATATGATGTCACTCTACACCTCTCTCATTATCACAGATATTGCAGAATATCTCACTTGTTCTTCTTGGAGGGAAGGGTGTCATAGATTTGAGTGTCAATGAGAAAGGAACTTGCAGACCTAGAGTTGGTTGACTCACATATACAGCGTTAATCGCGCGTTAATGAACCATTGTCTAACGTCAGGGTTTCAATTTCTTGATGATACTTCGGGCTTCTTTTTCTGTGTACTTCCATCAGTGTGCCTAATTTATCAAGATTTCTGAATGTTCGGCTTTCATCGGTGTTTGGGTTAAGCGTTGTGACTACAGTAGAGCCGCATGTATATGTAGATAATTGTTTATGCAACCACTCACCTAACTCCCGTCCCAGTACTCGCAGGACAGACAATGCTAATCACCTCCTTTCACTGCGCGCCGGCCACTACTTGTTTCTTACGAACACCAATTTCCGGCGTTCCTGGCACCAACGATCCACCTGGTGACCTCTGGTGCCTGATCAAACCTGGACGCAGATTGACCACATTGCTATCATCTACCTTTGGTGAGGCAGCTGCAAGCTTTCAGAAGGACAAAGACTGCTCATAAAATATGCCACTAGGATCTAGACCGCGTCAACAATGCCACGACATTCGCAATCCAGCAGGTCTACGCTCTCGACTTCTCGGTACACACGCTGCGTGCAACTCTGTTGACAGAGTGACTCTTTGGGACTGCTTACTGAAGAGCGGAGTACCTGAGAAGTGCATCAGCATTATTCGGGCCATTGACTGTCAAACCTTGGGCCGCAAGCGAGTACACGGAAACGTTTGGCCCTCCTCCAGTATCACTAGTGGTGTTAGACAGGGTTGCCCAGCTTCTCCATTCTTGTTCAACTTCGCCATGGACGAGATCCTGAAGACTGCCCTAGAACAAAAGGTCCTGCAACGTCCAATTGCTCCCGATTAACCGCTTTGGGGTACGCAGATGTTATCGCTGTGATTTGTGACTTCACCAACTCCTCCCAGTATGTGCTGCTTAGGCTGGAGATGTCCACCTCCAGATTTGGTTTAACTTTTGTCCTTTCCAACTGTAATGTCCTGTTGCACGACTGGCCAAGTGCGTCTCTTTCTCACCCTTCCGGGACATCCGTCGGAACCGTTCAATAAATTCATTTACATTGGCAGTTGTCTTAGTATTGGCGGTCTAACTGATGAGATCTTCCTGCGTGTCGTTAAGGCTAGAGTAGCTTTTGCTAGCCTTCATCTGTGGTGTCATCATAACCTAAGCCTCGCTCTCAAAAGGTGAGTCTACAATGCAGCAGTACGAGCGATTCTGGTGTATGGCTGTGAGACTTCACCCGTTCGCAAGTGGGATGTACAGTGGCTATTTGTCTTCCGGCACCGATGCCTACGGAGTATTGCTGGGGTTTGATGGAGGCATCACATCAGTAATGTGGATGTACTTCAGCGAGTCATCAAATCTGCCACACTCCGCCGACCGATTGACAGCATCATTTCACTACCGAGGCTTCACTGGCTTAGCAACGTGCTTTGCAGGCCTACTCAGCGACTGACACGACGTGTCCTCTTGATAAGCACAGGCGTGGGCTGGAAGCAACGAAAAGGAGGTCAGTGTAAACCCTGCATCCAAAGCTTGAAGCGCAAACCTCGAACTTGGCTGTTGTTGGTCCTTCCCGACTCCCGGATCGGGTGCTCAAGAACTGCGAGCACGTTTGGTTTCAAATGCTAATGGATATGACCGAGAACCATACGCAGTACGCACTTTCTATGAAATCGTACTTCACAAACTGCCGTTTTTTCTTTTAGGCTACTCTTCTATCCCTTACTTATTGTGGTACTCGATCAGTCGTATATATATATATATATATATATATATATATATATATATATATATATATATATATATATAGTTTAAGGCACAATAATTCATTTTTCCTTTATGACGTGTTGCAACGTTAAACACCATGCACTTGGCCTAGCATGGGAAGTTGAGGTGCCCAAGTCGCCTACTTCCTTGTGGTGGTTCCATGTCTCGAGAGAAATTCACTCACAACCGGATAGAATTGGCCACATGCTGAAAGCCAGAACATTTCCACCGAAGACCTCTATCCTAACAGCCAACATCGCCACATACTTCTCGAGTACCCGCGCACACAAATGGAGTTCGGTGCCAAAGACGATGGACTAGTCAGAGCAATCCATAACTTACTGATGTTTGAAGACGCAGATCACAATTGCTTCCGGTGACCTTCGGGACGGTAAACAGGGAAACTCTCGGATGTGGCTCGTATGGTGCTGTCCATTTCGGCATGGTGCATACCAGCCTGCGACGGCTCACAAACCAGAAACTCTGTTAACGTTTCCCATCTCTAGCACTGCATTCCCCGACTGCCTTGTTTGTTGCACTGAGTCTTCCCACGTGCTTAACCTATAGGAGATTGGAGTTCGGGGTGGAAATGTCCTTTCGACTGATCGATAAAGATTTGGAGGGTTAAAAACAGTCTGTAGTTTTGGTTGCAGCTGCAATAAAGCTATCGATAGATTCTGCCACCTTCATAGAGTTCATAGGCATCGGAGGTTACCTCAAGGGCTTCCGAATTATTTATGGAGACGACCGTTCTCTATTCCAATCGCTGCCGTGTGAAGTGTTAGTCCCCAGGGAAGTTAATAACTTTTCTGCTTGTGGTTGGTGTTGCGTACCTAGCAAAAAGATACCAAAGAATCAGAAGCGATTGAATTACCATTATCTACCGACGAGATGGGCATTTGTATTACACACGTAGCTGCCCATTTTCGTTGGCATGTTTCTGTTCTCTTCGCCTAGCCGCCCGTCTAGGTCATCAGCTTCCGCTTCGTACAAATACATCTTGCTGAACTCAGTAAAGGTCAAGCGAACCCTGAACGGTCCATCATATTTGCATATACATGTTCAAACGCTTTGTCATTGACAAATGTCATGACCTTAATTGCTTGTCTTATTGTCCTTTGGTTCCTTATTCGTCCCGTTTGTCGGCCCATCAGCTAAGTTCACGGCTGTGACAACTAAGCGTCCCTGTTATGTAGCTGTTGTTGTTGTTGTTATTTAAAGCCTTTGATTTGAGCAGTTTACCAGATTGTGGTATGCCTAAGTTTATTACTTATACTTATCGGTCCTACACTATTATTCTCTCGAATGACCAAACTGCAAATCCTCAAGGCAATGGCGGACACCTCTTCACATACGAAGGCAGTACAGTAAGTTTTCGGATATGTAGTACACAGATTAGGTACAGATGATCTGGTAAGAAAACTATGAACTCTAATCCATTCTGAATATTGTTCTGTGATTGCAACTCACAGAACCCTATATCAGCGGTCAAGTACAGCTCACAAGTCATAAGGGTCGCTATATTCTGACTGGAAGTATGGAACCCAGTCAATGCCACTGGAGGGCGAGGCTTTTTTATGACAAATATGTGATTTAAAGCAGTAACAGAATGTAGAGCGATTGCGTGCTGCGTTTGGTGATGATGCGTCTTATGGTAACACCATGTTACAGTGGTTTGCGGAATTCAAGCGTGGCAGGGGGTCCCTGGCTCCGGAGGCACGTTATGGTCGACCTGTGGAGGACACCACGGGGGACAGCATAGCGGCTGTGCAAGCGATGCTTGAGAAGGACGTGTGGATGACTGCGTTACAGCTGGGGAAAGCCATCGCGATCTCATCGGGATCAATCCGCACCATCCCACATGAGAACTTTGGCCTCAGAAAGGTTTACGCACACTGGGTACCCCATCAGCTCAGTGAAGATCAGAAAGAGCTCGGGTGCACTGGTGCCGCACCGTGCTTGCAAGGTTTGGTGGTGAACGTTCCAATGCTGTTTTGGAGATCCTCCGTGGGGATGAGACCTGGGTGTACAGTTTCGACCCAGCAACCAAGCAAAGATCGGCTCAGTGGACGGCTGTTGGTGGGGCACCGCCTCAGCAATTCCGGCGTGAGCGCAGTGTGACCAAGCAGATGGGGGCTGTGTTCGTGGTCAAGACTGGTCATGTGGTTACTGTACCGTTCGTACAGCAACGCACAGTCACCGGAGATTGGTTGCCACCCACTGGCTACCAAAAGTGCTGGAAGCTGTAACCAGGCGTCGTGCAAGAACTCGAGCATGAGGGACCTTTACCATGACAAGGCACTTGCATACAGCTCCTATGTCGTCGTCGATTTTATGGCTAGAGACCACATCCAAGAGGTTGGCCACTCATCCTACAATCCGAGTTGGCTCCCTGTGACTTCTGTGTGTTCCTCAATGGCAAGCTCATGATGCGTGAAATCCGCCACGAGTCTCCAGAAGCTGCAGTAGAGGCCTTAATTGAGCTGCCTGAAGGCTTACCCACTTCGGCATGGTCTAGCTGCCTCTACAAATGTTTTCGGCGCATGGAACTGTGCATGAACACTGGTGGCGGGTACTTCGAGAAAATATAATGCTTATTTGTGAAAAAATATGACTTTTCGTACATCCGGAAACCTTTTGCTCTATCTTCGTATCTTCCTTCTCTTTTGGCAACGATGTGTTTACTCACATCTTGTAATTCGTTGTGACATAAAGGATCTGTACGCTGACAACCACTCATAGGGGGCACAAACGAGTCTAAAATCATCGATACTCTATTGGGCTTGATGCATATTCATCATCACAACTACGCATATGCTCGGAATAAGTTGTTCTTCAAAATGTCCCCACCTTTAACAGATGGACGCGGATCGGGTAGTATATAGTGATAGCATATATACCACAAGACCTATGCAGTCCCTTCCTAAAACAAACTCCTCCGATCCTTGAACACCGCTGCGTAGTATTTGTTGAAGGGTGCAGATAAATGATAGAATGGCTTTACAAAAAGCGAAACTAGTCATTCCCCAAGCGTCTATTTAGTAAGGCTTCCACTTTGAGCTGTCAGGGACATTGACAACAGTTTCACCTCGAACATGTTCGGTTAGGATGACTGAAAACTAACTTGCTATTTACACACAATCTGCCACACCAGTAAACCTACTCCACTCTGCCCATACCTGAGTGGCAAAAGTAGTTTTTTTTCCTAGAATTAGCAGTATGAGTAGTACATCAACTATGTGTAGAATCAAGACGGCCATTTAATCTCATTTGCTTCCTCTTCGAATACGTCTTTCCTTGGCATAGTTTACGAGCCACCCACAGGCCATATGTAGGCACGTGAGTATTTGACATCGGGGCTGGTCTTTTCACCAGCTTGAGCTCGATAATGGACATGATTTCACCAGGAAAGTCGCCTGACGAATTTTCCCACAACAGACCGGAGATGGAAAAATCTGCAACACAAAGACCAAACATCAATAGAAACGGTGTATACCACTGTCTTAACAATGCAGCTACTATTGGATGATCAGCTTTCTTATTCGAGAGCACGACCATAATCGTACCTAATGATCTGTCCCTACAACAGGGAGGACTTCTCGCTGTCCAAGGCAGTATACATGTTATGATATATAACACGCATATTCTAATGGCATGTGTATTGTATACATGTTATTTTACCTGTGGGATGGAATAAGAGACCACGAAACACATAGCAAAAGCTCGAGGTGTTTTTGCTAATCTTCAGCACATGTGGTGCCGACTCGGCGTCAGTCTCGCTCTACAGCGCAGAGTTATAATGTAGCCCTCCATTCAACCCACCTATACGGTTGTGAAATCTGGCCCACTAGGTCAATAGGCATAAAGAGGCTGCCTACGTTCAATTATCGCTGTCTTCGCAGCTTAGCTCATGTCTGGTGGAAATGCCGAGTGGTCAATAGAGGCATGTTTAGCGTCGCGTAATTGGCGCAGGAAGCGTGAGTGAATTGCTCAGCACGGTTATATCATTCACTAACCTCCGCTGACGCATGTCAAAACACCGGCTCCCATGAAATGTATTGTCTGCTTGACCGGGGTTTGGATAGAAGCAGAGAAGGGAAGATCAAGCGATAACTTGCCGAAGAGGAACTACAAACCATACTTTGAACCTGGCATCAGTTGGTGTCTCCCGAACGCCGGGCTGGGGTCTGAATGCCGATGAACATGTTTGATCGGATACGGCGAAGAGTCGGCCCCAATAGCATTTGTATTGTGAGTTTCTTTGTCCACCCCTCCTCTTTAGATTTCTCCTCTAATTACCATATTATACCAAATGCATACTATGCAATTTAGCTCTCTAGTAGTTGCTTTTTGAACTTTTTGTAATGTTTGGTATTTTCTTTTTTCTATTGTGGCACGTTAGTCGTGGTGTACTTCGCACCTTTGGCTAACGTGCATTGATAAGGATATGTCATAAGAATCATAATAATGCTCCTTACTTGTATTGACTTGAGTGTTATGACGGTCTGCCACCGTTTACCATAGCTTGGTGGCATATATATATATATATATATATATATATATATATATATATATGCACGGGGTAGAGTTAGTGCAACAAACTGCCTAGAAGAACAAGTCACAACAAAGTAGGAATGGGCACAGCAACGTCCTCGAACAAGCGAAATGTCCGTAACTTTCTGGCCGACGACTTTTGCTTGTTGGATCCAGAAGGTCAAACCAACACGTAGCTCGTTTTTAAGTTATTGCTTTACACCAAAGATGTGCAGTAGGATATCCGACTAATCGATTCCGTTTCTTCTTCTCTTTGTAGCTGAAGGACATGGCGCCCCGGGCATTCACAAACGAAACAGTCCGCCGCTTTTATCAGAAAGATTTACCGGTGAGCAATGTAACTCGGTTGAAGCGAAGAATCACTATGACCATTTTCGCCCGTAATTTGAGCACAGTGATTTTTCATGACCTTAACTGTTGTGTCGCAAATGATCTCATTGTCACCCACCAATTTTTGTATAAAGTTTGAATGCCCTAGAGAAGTTCGATATGCTAGCTGCACAGTTAAGAGCTGATGATGAAAATGTATACGATATCAAGGAGACACCTGTCCGTCAGCCACCGTATCAACACGGAGACACGTTGAACTCCACCCATCAGCAAATACTTTCGCGTGCTCCAAGGAAAAACACTCTCAACCACATCAGTAGTGTGTATCAGCGTTATTTCTGATTGTCGGTACGCATAAACAGTCGATGTTCTTTGATTCGAATCAGGGTTGCACCTCACATTGTTAGACCCTAAAAGCCAGTTTATTAGAGGGATTCACACACAGCCTTGTTGAAAGCACTGATGGCCTACATCTTGCGTTTAGTCATTCTAACTCGGGGGGGGGGGGTCCCTTCTATGACCACAATGTCGATGGACCGTTTTACTACTCAAGACGACGGTTCTCTGTCTGTTCGTATCAGCAATCAGCCTGCAACAGATTGACCAAGGCTCTGTTGTTCTGTCGCCACGGAACCACGTTTACCAGGTTGCATACGTCGGGTGCGACCATGATACGGTATAAACTATGAGCATCTGTCACGGATTTGTTAGCAGTGAGTTGAAGCGGACTTCAAGAATCTGGTTTTACGCATCAACTGTTACATGTATCGGCTCCTTTACGTCCTAAATTGGTCACTTCTAACTAAACGTTTGTTATTTACATCAGATGAACCACGGTATATGCGCGTGAGAAGAATACTTACAGAGAACACCAAGTTGTCTGATTTCTCTTTTCGTTTTCAGGAGTTCCGAAAAACATATCATTGTTTACACAAGTTAGATGCTGCTGAGTTGGCTACGTGTGCTTATAAAGAGTACCTACGGCTGAATCGAGTTAATCCGGAATCCGACGGTGAACTGGACCCAGAGGAGTCCGAAAGGATCGCCTCAGAGTTTCGTGCCGTGCTTCAGGTGAGTCAATTGCTGATTTCTTTGATGGCGAGCACCAACTGTGGGCGATGCAAATGCATGGCTTGTATACCGATGAGGTGTTGCCTTTGCATTTGAACGGTTGTATCGATAATACTATCCATCGTCATGAGTACTGAGCTAAAATGTAGAGTCTGTTCGGGCTGGTTTCCGGAAGCGTTGTCCAATCGTAGAATTAGAGGTCGAGCTACAGCCAGCCCGTATCCTCTTATGGAGAGAGCAAATCGATGTATCCAACGACACTGTAGGAAGCGAAATCGTGGAAAATCTGCTGGTGCATCCGCATGAGTCGGAAACGCGGAGTGCATCCGCCCTGCAGCTATCCCTCCTTCGAGTGGACCTAACTTCCTATGCAGCGAGGTGTCATTGTGAGTTAAGAAGCCAGTTGCAGGTTATTGGAAAATAGCCATAGGGGAGAGTAGTTAGCGCGGATATCATTATACAATATGTGACCGAGAGAGCAGTCGGAGTTCCACTGTGTAAAGGCAAACGATCATTGGAGAGTAACCGCCATGTGTCATTAACGAGACGCACAATCACGCTTTGCAAACTAATTTGCCTGGATCGTATCCGAAAAGGCGACCTGAATTTTACGATCGGTTTAGTTCTTGTTTTTGCTATTCAATTAGATGTAGCTGAAACTATTGTTAGGCTGCCGCAGCTCGCAGTATTCAACAGACGATATTTCGCCAGACTGCCAGGAACCATGGAAAACTAGTAAGTAGTAGGGGGATTTCTTGTGTTTTTGAGCTAGTTCTCTGTAGCTTGTCTCAGCCACACAGTCACCATACTTTCAAGAAAGCTCTGAGCATCTCCCCCCTACACAACTCCATCGGTTGGAGTGGCCTACGTTTACTTCACAATAGATGACGTTCCAAAAGAAACAATGCGACCAATCAATAGGGATTCCATAATCCAAAGTGCGCAATGTCTAAGTGGAGTCTCAGCAGCCACGTATTGTTAGTTGTTTGCTCTCTGCAGCTTCTAAGATAATAATCTAGTTTTCTGGGTTATGTGCGGGTCGGAGCAGGAGCTCCCATACATCAGTGAAGCGTTCAACCACCGATTCCAGTCAGACTACTCCAGATGAGTGACCGGCCATTAAAAAGCCCTATCTATCGTTACACTAGCATTTTAAACACACCACTTGAATTTTGGTTACATTTCATTGTCATGGGTCAAAAGCTTTAACAATATGTTCTTGGCACTAATATACAAGCTACGGGTCTCCTCGACTGTGCTTATCCAAGTACGTGTCGAAGCCCATTTGGATACACGTAGGTCAGCTGTTCCCCATTGGTACACCTGCATGTTGGCTTTTTTCGCCTTGATCTGCGTGGCACCAGTCTCAAAGCGATTGCTGCTCTATTCCTGTAGCTCCTTTTCACAGCGCAGCCGAATGGTTTGGCTTCTCTGAGCTTGACTTCATCGGAGCCACGCATAAAGTCTTTCTCCCTCATCTACTTATCGTATGCTGACACCATCCTAGAGCATACCAGTGTGTGTGAATATAAATAAGACTACCGCTGGCTAGAAGCCAATCATAATGAATCATCCGGACAACAGCTGCAAGTATATTCAAGTTACGGAAATTGGATGTCACCGGCCAGGAAAGCTTACACTGTTTCCGGGCGGGCAACATCCAATTTCCATCTGCCTCAGCTACTGTCCTAGTGTTCGAGTGACCAAGGTTCAGTTGAATGGGAATCACGGTCTACATAAGGATTGCGCGTCGCAATCTAACCACACAACAAAGACTTCAAAGTAACCATCCAAGCAATCATTTTCACATCATATTGAGGCAGTCACACTGTCTATTTAGCCACTTCAATAGAACAATTACACATACCTAAAGGCTTGAAAGTATATCGTAGTTTTTCGGTTAGAAACGGACAAACAGGCTGTAAATTGGTACCTGGATGTGAATTTATAATTTCGATGATGCAGTACCCTTCCGGTGGGTCTACGCTGCCAGAAACATATATTGGAGATTATAAGGAGCGAATTCCTAAGTAGAAGTGAAGCTCATCGAGTGCCAGACCAGATAATACTTCGTCCATGTAATGCACATTATTTAGTTCCCAGATCATCCTAAAAACGCCTCACCATAATGTCATCCCTTTACTCTCGTCCGTTTCCACAGGGCGTAGGTAAAAACCACCACGTGCAAACTGTCTCAGCCAAAGCAGATTTCGGCGGTCAGTTCCTGGTGAGTTCATTGCTGCATTGCACATACCATTTCTCTGGATGTCCTGCTTCATGTATCACGACCATTCATAGATACGAAACTGAACTTCGGCTGCGAACAGCTAGTGCTGCAAGCCACTAGTGGTCATGGGTTCGATCCCGCTGCAGGAGATCGAAAGAATGCACATCACCGACGAGCTCCAATAGGGCGAAACGATGATTTGGTGCCTTTCTGGATGGGACATTGCCCTTTGTACCTCGTATTCCAATTGCGATGAAACAACGGTACTAATCTAAAGCAATTAGTTCTTTTCATAAATTTGAAAAGCACGGAAAGAAGACGAACGCTGGTAGTTGCAAGCATTTCGTATTGTCTCTCCAGTACCATTAACAATAACCGATATGCCTAGATATAGTTAACATTGGGTGTGACCATATTTGCCAAAGGTGCAGAGGGATTGACGGAAATTCACACCTATGTACACAACAGTCTTAAGCTGAAAAATAATTGTTTTGAACACACAGAGCTGGCTTCATTCGGCTAATTGCGACCGCCGCAGCAAACCGCAGGAAGCGTGTATTAACGTGACGCAAAACAACTGTAAATGCTGAACCCAGACCTATCCGGTGACCCGAGACCAACAGGTGTTTACCCATCGAGGAAGCTGGCGGTCTAGGCGAGCATCGGGATTTCGTGCTGGACCCATCTCGGCAAGTTCGTTTATTCGGGAAGTCAGAGTTCTATCAGTTTTGCCTATGTAACTGCTTCCACAATCATACGCGAATTGGTATACACAGTGTCAGTTGGCTCCGATAGACCGAACTTCCTTCGTTGGAGGGACTAGCAAAATTCGGGTTCAGTCGATTACAACAACTTGAGCAGAGCAGCAACTTCCCTGCGTGGCCGATATTAGTCGCCTGGTCGTGTTTAGCGTGACGAAATCATCTCGGAAAGGTGACTCGACATAAACTTTCTTCTTGGCTAACGTGTGTACCAAGTCTTTCGGTCTTCGCATATGGCTGTGTTTAGCGATAAATCTTTCAGCGTAGCTGTTCGCCACCAGTGTTTTTGTAATTAAGGCTAGCTCATCGGCCAGACAGTCGGCAGAGCAAATTCGTCTGGCCCGACTAACCAGTGTCTTCCCGAGTGTTTGCTTGTACCGCACTGATGAAGTGCAAGTACTGGTCAGACCAAGTTGATTTTCGATAAACCGACCTTTTAATCAATCTATCCTCCCTGCGACTGATAAGGATGTCCAGGTATGGTAGGCAATTATTCCGTTCTACTTCACAGGTAACCCGTAAGTCCGCCTGGGCACCGTTAAAGTGCTCTACGAACTGAGCGATCTGCTGCTCGAAAGAACAAAAATCCAAGATATCATCAACAGCGTTTGTAGTAGGGGGCACCTAGGCTATTTCTGTCGAAATGCTTCTTTCTATCCTCAACTTGAAGGAATCCGCGAATTCAAGGTCTAATGGGCTACCCAATGCTACGCCGTCGATTTGGCGATACGGCGCATTTCGAAAATGGAATGCAACCTTCTCTGGGCACAATAACAGTGATTCCCTCAGAAATTCAGTCTGAGTTGGTAATGAACAGTTAGAATTTTTAGCTAATTCACATACGCGGTCAAGTGTCTGATGTAGTGGGACGTTGGTAAAAAAAGGCTTCTGCCTCCAGGGAACACATGACTTTGTCTGACAAGCTGATTTCATCCAGGTCAACAATGATCATGTGACGCACAATCGCACATGGAAAGAGACATTTTCCAAAAAGCTCACGACCACGTTGTCAATCGTCAGTTGAGCATATTCCGCCTAATACGACCCAAGTAACGAACGAGTTTTGAGGGCAAGTGTGCAGATAACAAAGATGCGGTCCTGATTGTCCATCTATCGCACACATAGGTGAGTATCAAGCCTGATGCGGCTTTGCAGATGATCTTGCAGACAGCATGGCAATGCGACGACGGATACAAGCGACCGCCATGTGGGTTAGGTGCGCCGATTTGTTTTTAGGCAAGTTGTTAGTCGATCCACCGTTTGCATGGTCAGTTACTTTGAGAAAATATAGGAAGATCAGATGTTGTAAGGCAAAGTTTTAAGCTTTTATTGTTGCTGGCTTGAAATCCCGTTTGTATCTAAGACCAATATCTGGTGAGTTTAGAAAAATCGATGAAACACAACCGCTGGCCCATGGAGGCGCGTCAGAGCTGCGTTTACGAGCCAAGCTGTTATAGGTGGGCGCAAGTGGAAAGCTCATCTATTGTGACCGATTTAAACAACCATTGTCTCAACTTCGGACGGACAGCGCCAGTCTGTCTCGCTCTAAATGCCATTTTGAGTTTAACTTTAACCCTAACGTTTCCCATTCGAAATGTGATGCTCGTAGGAACACAGTCGTGTGTTCACTTGCGGTGGTCATTTTTACTTTCGCGTTCGGTTTGTCCTGCGCCTCCAGTGGGGAACCATTGATAGGGCATTTAATTCGAAAGTAGAGAGGAGAACTTTCAAAAGTAAATCGATTGCAGATGGTCGATCGCCCTGTTTCGTATGGATTAACCCTCACCCGAGGGTTAAGTTGGGGTGGCACTTCCATATACTCTGAGTGTAGCAGGAAATGGTGTTGCGACAAATGAAATCATTCGCCTCGTTAAGTAGAATATGGGGTGTTCAGGCTTCCAATTTAAAATGTTGACCTACGCTTAAGCATAACCTAGGTATATCTTATATAAACTACTTTGAAATTGGAGAGCACGTTTGTGGACTCTAGATAAGAACGTAGAGAACAGGGGAACGCATTTCGGAATTACAGTACCAAAATTTGTATGCTGCTATTGAATAGGAATTTCAAAAAGCTCTAGAGTCAGCCAATTAGATGAAAATTTCGAGTAAACATTATCTTGGTCATAATTGTTTAGCCTAATTGTGTGTACAGTAGGCGAAGATCAGACTGCTTATAGATAGATGATGGACTTTGCATCGGACCTCCAGTATTCACGGGAAATGGTCATCACACAAGAACCGATGATGCAATAGTAGTCGCCTCTATCCCAGTTGAACTGCCTTCCTCCATCGATTCAAGTAACCGAGCCTTCTCTTAGGAGCTGACCAACAGTCGTGCTTATCTAAACGACTGTGGCATGGGAAAGAGCACAGAAATGTGCTTGGTCACAGAGCGCATGGTACCCGGGGAACTTGCATTTCAGAATCTCACGCTTCTCTGGTCATGCAGCCGGTGTGCACTGTGGACATCATGGAGCAATGATTTACAACGGGTAACAAAGCGAATGCTTATCAAGTTCAGTAGGATAGGGCGAAAATTACAAGATGAAGACACAGTGCCGATAGAACGACGCGCGGAGTACATGACTCACTAAGATGTCTGCATGAGGACAGATGGGAGTATTCCTGCCAGGAATTCAAGATGAGTCTGATACAGTCCACTATTTGTGAGCATGTAAGAGACGGCTCGCGTTGACACATGTCTGCAGACTTCACCTACTTGCTTATGAACGTTTTGTAGAAGTAGATGAATTGGAAGTCCCCGAACCATATTCTCGATGGTACTTCGATAACTCTCGCTTACCTGGGGCTGGATGCACTGTGATTTTCGGGATTGCACCAACATAACGGATGACAGGATAGTTTGGATTAATATGCAGACATTTTCCAAAACGAATATAAACATCACTCAGCGCCCATGACCGAGTCAGTTGCAGTCAGACTGGTTCGACAGGACAACATGAAACAATTATTGTACAAACGTGGCGTGACCTCATGTGTATGCGTCTTCACATTTAGCGTGGCCGATGTTATCGATCAAGCTAGGTGTTTTCTCGGTTGATACGTGCCATGCTGTCAACCTGATTATCCCAACTTATTTGGTTCTGGCTAAACCAACTGAATTATCGATAGAAACAGCGGTTGCAATGAAAGCACTTCTCACATAAAGCACACCTTACGGTGCAAGCGACTTGACGATTCTCTCTGAATACCTATTTGATTCTCGAGCATGTGTCCATTGAGATTTCACTTAGATGAAAATCACTACTTTTCATCATGCGTTTACAAGTCAAAGCGAAGGCCTCAGTGTTGTGTAGCTTTCCGTGAACCCAAACCAAGCCTGATCACGGAGCCAAATCCGTTATATATATAACGCAGACTCATTTACTGTGTAGATCAGGGTTGCACAGAGATCTCTTTTCGTTACTTCATACCAGGCGATTGCAGGTACAGGAGTGCTAAAAGCAACAGTAGGCAAGTGTGAGACAAACTGAAAACGGCTGGCACGGTTTGAACAGACTTAACACATCCCTTCGGTGCTCAAATCGATCTAGTCATGTGACTTCGCGACACGACTAAAAGACTTGCGCAACAGAACTCTGGGTTAAGCGAAGAGGTAAAAATACCAAAAAAATAAATAACTAAATACACTTGGTTTTCCGTAACGCTCCAAAGGAACAACTGCTCCTCAGGGCCATTGCAAAGTCACACTGCACAAGCACCCTATGCATGCATAGATCTGACTGTGTTAGCCTGATCGCAATCGTTACAGCGGTTTTCAGGTGACATTAACTTAATATTTCGGGTATCACTTCGGTACAGCATAGCAAACCTTCGTGCCCACTTTGAAGCAAGGGTTCCAAGGTCGAACTTTTATATTTCTGAGCGTTCCTCTCCGCCGTGACCCTGGACAGCGCTCAGCCATCCTTACCGACAGACGCCTGGTCGTATGCCCGAGATACTTGACACCACAGGTACAAGTAAACTGGTAGACAATGTACAGTTTGGACGACATGGGTAGTCTGTCTTTAAGACGTTGCGCTATAAAGAGTGCGGTCTCCGCAAATAAGTGCGGGTGGGCGGCCAGGTAGATCTTTGCTACGACATTAGAGTCTGCTGTTCAGGAGATCGAGGGCGATATCTCCCTTAAAAGAAACAGAGAGAAACACGTCCATTTTTGAAACCATTGCTAGAGCCTTAAAGCGCTCGCGGGTTATGGCGTGCTTTTTGATAAACGGTACACGGTAGCCATTCGAAAGTGTCGTTTTCACCTTTTGATCCTTCTCAATGTCGAGTGTTTCCGGACTACAGATGTTGGTGGCCCGATATTACAAGCAACACACTAAGTTGCATTTGTACTTCAAAGAGGCAAAGCTCGATCGGTGTGTATACTTGCTAACTCACTAAGCTTTCGCTGACTTGAGTGATGTGTTTGTGTCGGGATACCACATCAGTTGGTCAGTACACGCACATTTCGAGCTTCGTTCCTTTAAAGTACAATTGCAAATGTACAGCGGCCGCTATCGGCGTCTACAGGGAGATCTCATAATGGTGTATCAGATCCTGCGAAACTCAAACCACACTTGCCACTCTATTTTGCATCTGTCAAAACACGTCTCTATGGGGTCATCAGTTTAAGTTGGTCACGCAGTATGGCCGACTGGAATGTCGGCGCAACTTTTACTGCCTCCGATTATTACAGCCCTAGAACGCTCTGCCGGCGCATTAATTAAATGCCCTTAACTTACCCACTTTCAAAAAAACGCTTTAACAATATCCTTGCACATTTGCACTACGTGATATAGCCTGCGACTTTCAGGTGACGGCATTCATGTTAAACAAACAGTGGATGGTGTCACAACCCTGCTAAAATCCAGGCAGAAATACTCGCACATGTGCTTCTGCAAACCCCTTGATGAGTCATGTGTATCGCGCGTTCTTTTACCAACACCAATTTTTTGTACTTTTTTTGTAATTTGCACCCTAACCATCCTACGGGACATGTTCATGCATTCGCTTTCATACCCTCCACAAACCATTGCTCCATTAATTACACGTCTTGAGGGTATTCATCAGCGTGCAGGCAGTCAGCTCCAGTTCGTAAGACACTTTCGACACTAAGCCACTTTGCCTCGCGGACAGTTCTTGTGAATGCAGTTGAAATTTCGTAGTATTCCTGTGTATGTAGGTTGCGACACGCAATGTTAAGTTGGATCGTAATTGATTTCGAAAGATCATAAACGAAATAGGACGGGTGTACAAAACCGAAACCGATTCTTTGCTATAACATCTTTATTGCGCAGTGTACAAAATTTTAAGCACTTTCCACTTCAAAATAGTCTCCTCTACTGGCAGTACCCCGTTCCCAACGGTGCTTCCATTTTTGGATAGCCTCCTACAATGCGCTTTTTGGGATGACGTGCAAGTCTCTTTTCGCATTGACCTGAATCTCTTCTGCGGTATGGAAACGACGTCATTTCAACACGGTTTTAAGCTTAGAAAAGAGGAAATAGTCTACAGGAGCTAAGCCCGAAAAATACGTGGATGGGACACAACGGGTGTGATGTTCTGCTACAACTACTGGAAAACGGACTTCCATGGTCTGGCTTGAGCCGCGAGCCAACTGGATTGGTCTCTGTCACAATCTGCATCTGTGGAAGCCTGGTGGATATATATGAAAGAGAGATTGGCATCATTGTGCTCCCAATTTGTGCTCGAAATGTCGGTGGGTTGGACCACTTAAACCTCATTGGTTTGACAAGGAGTATGGAAAGCTGGCTCGGATGTAATGCAGACTGTGGGACAGATTCCTCCGCTCTCGCTCTGCTAATGACTACGAAGGGTAGACAACGCAGCGAAACATCTGTAACAGCTCAAAAAGGAATAAGCGCCGACATTTCGAAGAGCAGCTTGCAATCGTCACAAAGACCGTCCCAAAGAGAATTTTTGCTTGCGTGGAATGACGCCTGAAGCCGGCAGGTGATGTGCCAGTGCTAGATAACCCAGATGGACAGTCCCTAACCTGCAGTACTGAGCGTGCATCCGCGTTGGCGACGCATTTCGCTTCTGTATTTTCAAATGACAACGTATCTGTTCCGATTTCGACGTGTACCGCTTTTACCGAACTCGACAGTTTGGATTACGGCGTTGAAAAGGTATGCTCACCTGTTGATCGTTTTCCGAGCTTGGTTAAGAGATCGCATACGTTTCACCACCATGCGAGGTGGCATCTTCAGTGCAGTAATAGGCAGTGTATAATGCTGCTTATTGAATTGTCAGTCCGTCATGCACGGACAGGTGACTTTTGAAGGTGGCGATTTCGATTTGCGCCACGTGATCATTATTCGTACCATGCGTTTTCCGAACTGGCGTGCAACATCCCAAGCCCTGGGATGATTTAGCGGCGGTCTGTAGTTGACACTGCGAGGAAGAACATCTCTTCGCAAACAACCATGGAGGAAGACTAGCTGCTGCCTTGTAGAGGCTTGCCGGTAAGCAAAATCCTCCCAACGGCGAGCAGGGCGTAGCATTGAGCGCCCGTAAGTATTCGGAATAATTTGGAACACTGGTAGCCCAGCTTGGTTGCTCACCAGTTGATCGTTTTTCCGAGCTTGGTTAAGAGATCGCATACGTATGCCCAATACTCGCCAATCTTGACCGCCCCAAACCTGCCGAACCTCTTGGGCTTCACCCACTGATACTCGAGTCACTTTCGGCCATCATCTCTCCTGTCGTGACTGACCTTTTCAACAGGTCGCTGTCCGAAGGTTCGTGGCCGATTGACAGGTGATGTTCGGTGGTGAAGCCTATTCCGAAAGGCGGCGACCCTAGGAAAGTAGACAACTACAGGCCAATATGTCTGACACATATTTTGGCAAAAGTTGCTGAGCAAATCGTGAAGAAGGGATTGTTGCCGTTGCCACCGTCAAAAGAGGTCCGGAAGACCGCACAGGACGGTTTTATGCAAAGCCGCTCATACATTACAAACTTGCTTGTGACGAGGCATGAGTGCTTAAAGTCAAAAAGCAAGGGGAAGGCTGTTGACGTGATATGCATCGATTTCAATAAAGGGTTTCACAATGTCAGCCATGACGTCGTCTTTCACAAACTTAGGATGTGCGGTATCGGTGGCTCAGTGCACGGGTGGATCCGCGACTTTCTTGTTGGACGGAAGTGGAGGGTACAGGTCGATGAGCATCTAACTGACTTGTATCCCTCTACAACTGGCGTGCCTCAAGACACTGTGCCGGGGCGCACTCTGTTCCTGATCCACATCAATGATATACCTCAGCTTCTCCCGTCGCCGTGGGCCGTGTTTGTGGACGACATGAAGATTTGGAGAGAAATGGACGCTCCTGACGACTGTGGCTTACTTCAGCAAAACCTCAAACATCTATCCACTTGGCCTGCAACAGTTCATCTCCTGGTCAACCCCGTCAAGTTCGTATTTATGATCCTGAGGAAGGGTGCTGACAGCCGAACCTACAATCTTGATGGCTAAGCTCTATATCCCACATCCTGCGTGAAGGACCTAGGTGCACCATCGCGCTACGATTTGAAGTCCGTGGACAACACGAACAAGCTATGTCGTAACTGACTGCCCATGTTTTGGACGCTCTAACCTAGCTTCGGCACATAGGTTGCCCCTCGCCTCTTCTCTTCCATCATTAGATCAATGTAGGAGTACGGTTCGCCCGCCTACTTTCAGATTATCCGAGACGAGGCACAAAAGATCGAACAGATCCAACATGTTGCAATTAGGCTCATGCCGAGTTTACCTGGCTTGAGTTATGAAGACCGGTGCAAGAAACTAGAACTTCACACCTTGTCCTACCGTCGGGTGCGAGTCGACCTCATTATGACCTACCGTATTCTACATCTCGATGGCTTCCCCATGCTGAAGCCAACGCTGCACTTACGAGGGTGATGTATCACACGTGGACACTGATACAAACTTGTCGTGCCGGATGCGAAGCGAGTTCCCCACCCACTGTGCTTCTAACGAAGAGTGGAACAGTTTGCCTAAACATGTGATGGAGGCAACATCTGTGCACCAGTACCAAACGTGTTCCCCACCCACTATGCTTCGAACAGAGATTGGTAGATATTTGGAACAGTTTACATGAACCTGTGATGGAGGCAACATCTGTGCAGCAGTTAAAAACGTTGTTGGATTTATACTTTACCACTATTCGTTTCAGAGAACGGTTGCGCGAGTGTACATCTCACATTTCTGAGTCAGGCCTTTTACATGTTACATAAGAACGATAACGATATTCACGGCTGACAATTTTTACAACCTTTTCACCATATTCCGAAATAGTTGTACAGAATTCATTTCTACTTGCTGTATAGTACAGTATTCATTATTTGGATAGCTGCGGACAGGGAGCGATGTATGGGCCAACGTACTGTCATGCTGCGACATCCAAGCCTGGTTTCCCCACAGTTCCGGCCTTTTTCCCCGCACACAGCATCCCTCAAATGTGCTAGAATTTGTTGGCATGAATCAATGTTGATGGTCATTTCGGCAGCAGTTTCTCGAACAGTTAAACATCCATTTCCACGGATCACAGCAAGAACTCTCTCGGCATGGTCATCGTTTGTTGACGTGGGATGTCATCCGGGCTTGGGATTGTCATTTACCGACATTCTACCGTGTTCAAAACACGTAAACCACTCATAGCACTTCGTGTGACTCATACAGTCCCGCTCGTACGCTTGGCTACGCAAGTGAAATGTCTGTGTAAATGTTTTGCCAATTTTACATCAAAAGTTCACATACACACATGTTGTTCTTTAAGCACTTCCATTGTCTCCTTGGCATCAGCCCGACGAACAGCTTATGCGCGTACTCAACAACCAACAGTCAGGGTGAATTGCGACAAGCGGCAGTTATTTTTGTCTATGCAAACAACCGCAAGCACTCAATAGCCGCAGCGCGATCCCTCTACCGGTTACCGCGCTACTTCACTAGTTCGGTTTCTTTTTGAACTACCATTGTAGCTAAATATTAAACGTTGCTTCACTTCTAAGACTGCATTTCCTCTTTTCTTTCTGTGTGTAGAAATCCTTCCTCTCCCATTCCGAGCTATTGGCCGGTCAACGAAGACACCCATCGCGAGCAAACACAACATATCATGCATCTTGGTTGGAGAACGGCAAAATAATATCGATGGCAAAAATGTATCACACGACGCACGACAAGCCGGTACAATTTGGCGGTGACTTCGAAGAAGCGCTACAGCGAAGGCGGCTAACTGAGGTTCGTGAATACTGCAGATACTCACCAGGCATCATGACATAGCCATTGCACCTAGCTAGCACAGCGAGTTAAACTATTCAGTAGTATTAATAGAAAACTGGATAATAATAGAGGTAACTACGGGAAGTTGCGCAAGCTTACTTTGATGGATAGATTCTTAAGAGACACTCAAATATTTGCGGAACAAATTTGGCATCCCCTTTGCATTGGTCGATTTTCAGACTTGGATGGACAGAGCGACTACGATGAGCACTCGTCTTCGTCAGCTGGAACTGTTGGGTGAAGTGGACAGTGAATCCGAATCGCATGAACGAACATCAAGACGCTCATCGAAGCACTTTATCACACCAAAGGATCAAAGTGAGTGCTTAGCGGTACTGAGGCAATTCACCAGATACCTATGGTGAAAGCGTGGTGTATTGAAGCTGTTTTCCCCTAAGACAACTTGGCCTCCGATGCATGTAGACTAGTTGACACATGATACTAACTTTATAATTCCAAACACAACAATAACTACAACAACAGCCGCAGTGCACCAGCCGCTGAACCGATGCTTCGCTGCCGCGCAACCAAAACGACTACGAAACGAAGAACAGAGAGAAGCGAGCTCTAGCGTAAAACCTTAGTGCCTTAAACAAACACTCAGACTCAAGCTTTTTACACCGTCATAAACAACCGGCTATCGTGTAATGATAGGGACACCTAAGTGAGACAGCTTCCTTGAGTTTTTCAGTACCTCACGTCATAATCGGACATTACCCTACAGATAATAGCACCAAACACACTTCAAACAGGCAGTCCCATTAGGAGAGGACAGTGAACTCGCCATTGATGGCGACTATGAGCCATGCCCTTTAATATCTCGAGCTAAGGAGGTGGGTCACGTGGACTCCAGTCTTGAAGGCGAGACAGACCGACGGCATCGAGTGTGGTCGTCAGTGACTTCATTTCCCGCTACGAAGTTAAATTTTGCCTACCTCGAACCTTGCGCCACCGGTTAATAAAACAAGACTCTCCTCGGTAAGCGGTGACCAGAAACGTACCAAATCTGACGTAACCTATTCAAATCTATCTTTTATTATAAAATCGAGTCTGCTTATCGCTTCCTAGCAGTTGTCTACGCACATCATTGTTGCGGACACTGGTGCCATTCGACATCAACAATGCTCCGCAAGCAACAATGACCAAAGACTTGAAGGCGCCTCAGGGGTAAAGGCTCTTTACCATAGAGGACGTCTCACACTGTAGTACACGTGATTTTTCAAACCGATCGAAACCCTGTGACGCCACAGGTTCAAGAAGGCAGTTCTATTTTGCACAACGCTTAAACTGACTTCAGTGGTCATGCACCCGTCGTTACTGATGCAGCTGCCAAGGTAATTGAATTGATCAACTATCTCGAATTCATCGTTACTAAGGGTAATCAAATGGTTGGCGGTCCTGCAACAACACTGCACTTTGAAGGTGCGAAGCGTTTGTCAAGTGATCAGACCACCCTGGAGAGGTTGTACATGGTTGGATGGACTATCTGAACATGGTTAAACTACAAGACAAAATTGTTTGGCCCACGGACACCTGGGACCGGTGATGCAGATCAATTGGAAGAGCTTGTGATAACTGCCTACTATTCACGCCTCCATTTCTTCAGCCTTACTGGCCCAGCAGACTTGATTTCCAACACGCATGCTCCATTCTAGTTCACGCATAATAGTCCATCTGATTACATTGTGCTGAAAAGTAGCAAGGAATCTTCTACTGAACTTCAACTGGTTCACTGACCTCTCGGATAGCCATTGACTGGTGTAGTGACGATTGATAGTATCACAAGCGGATGCTCCTGCGTAATGCATGGCGGCCGAAATCCTATTCCATTGAAGCTCAGTGTCATTAGGATGAGAGAGGGAAAGTTCGGTACGTAGGGCATCCTAGTAGCTTTAAGTGACCGGCGACTGAGATAATTACTCAGTTGCGAATCGAGAGGAACGCTTATTACGCTTCACAGTATAGTTCATTGGAAAACGACACCGTACCAAGGTATGATGATAGTCGAGGCTGGTATTCCGGAACGAGCGACACTCCAGCATGGAACCACGCCACCTGCAACTTATGGCAATTCGGGTCTATCGCTGACCAGTTATAGGTGGACACCAAGTGGCCCTTCGGTGCACAGTGTGTCTGCAAGCGGTGCTACAAAAAGTAAACCTTGTTTCTTTGCACAGTAAATACTCTGTGATTGCTGAGACGACTTCGCATGCATTATCGCACAGCTGCGTCTCTTGATGTCACTGTCGCATAGAGTAATTCACGTAGCACATGTGGCGGTCTGATCCAACTCGGTGATAACCACGTACTTAAAAAAGTGGACGAGCTGTGGTGGCGCGCTTACATAATTCATGCACATACTTAGTACGCAAAACTCCGAGGATCCAGAATATTGAATGTTGATCAGTAGAACGCCGTCGTGATACCGTAAATTGAAAATGAGGACAGTTGGGTTGGAATCTGTGGGTCTAGCTGGTGTTCCAATTCACGAAGCAGGTCGCATACAACTGGTAAGAGCGTTGTGACTATCAGCGTGGTCATCCCGATCTCTGGCCGCCGTTCAGTCTGAGATGATCTGGCCCGGAAAGCTAGACTACCGTGAGGTGCCCATGGTTGACGGTTCCTCAGTTTAACTACAAAGAGGACACCAGTTTAATGAAATCCGGGTGACGATGACGAACAGGCGTCTTACGGACCGGCCTCTACCTAGACACAGGCCATTTTCAGCGGAACTAGCTAACCTGATGTTTCTGAGTTACGACAATATGAATTACGTGATGACACTTAGTTCACAAGCACCTACGATTATAGGGCAAATTGCAAATAACAATTGATGTCCTCAGGATAATTTATGAAAATGTGACCACCAGCAACCAGATGACACCACAGCGACAAGCGTGATAGAGTGAGCGCTTACTCACGAAAGTTAAGCGAAAATGATCTCTCAGTGCTATTGTGGTTTCAGGTAGATGTTTGTGTCACCGAAAATTAAACACGAGATTGGAAGCTAACGGTAACTGAACAGCGTGTTTTTGGAGAATTGCATTTACCGGTGTTACTGGAACACATCCGGAACGTCTCCATCGATAGTTCGCACCTCAGCAATCCAAGCGGACGACGTTCGAGATCTCGAATAAAAATTAGATCTACCCTTCGACAGCCTAGCTGGTTATCTCTTGCAACGACTGAAGGGGTTTAGTGACAACAGCGTCGGATTCATCCAGGAAGTAGTTCAAGTGGCCGGCTATCCAAGCGTGGCTATTTACTGATCATGACACCCGCAATGAGCATCTAATTTTCCATTGCTTAACATTGTTGGGTAACACATAAACTATGCCGCTACACTTCGGGGAAATGTGTCCAAGAGCCACATTTGATACAGACGGAGTTCACAAATATGCGCACTGTCTACCATCTTGCTGTCCGCTTTTCAAAGCTTTTCAGAAAACGTTGTGTGATCGATACGGTGTCTAGTGAGCAACTCTTTTAAGCAAACTTGCAGTCGAGGCGGCTGATACTATATGCAAAGACATTGAGTTCATGAATTTCTCTGCATGATACTAATAACGTAGAAAATGTTTAAGACGTGAAACTTCAGCGTAGGATAGGGTGTAAGGAAAGAACAGACACTGAGGCCTCTTACTTATCATCGTAGAACATTGAAGAACTATCAGAGGTGTGAGCGCGCATTACCGGTATGCTGACCTGTACTTTGCTGAGATATCTTAAGATACCAGTATGTAAACATCTAACCATGTGCATATATAGATATTAACTATCTTAGCTGTTTTTCAACCAGTCACTAACTTGATTTCCTGCGTTCCATTATGCCATAGATCAGTGTCAAAACGTGGGTAAATTTCACGTGGTGCCTACGCAACTCTCCATGAGCCGAATGGGCTCGGCGAATGACAAAGCTATTCTGGAAGAAAGAGTTTAAACGGATCTACCCTCACAATTATCACCTCAAATGTCCTATTTCGAAGAGATGTAACAAAAACGTGTCCAGTTTAAAATGTTCTTTTCTGTAATGATGTAGGAGATATCACAACACAAAAGTGACGCGAGTGCCGAAGTTCCTAGTTGTACAAATGAAAGTTGGCCAAAACAGCAGTTGGTCACTGAGCAATTCTTTGTTTGGGAGGTCGTACACATCTAACCCGGTCACCGGTTCGCCTTTCGAGCTCATATTCATCGTTTCGCAGGGTGCCTCGGGGGTGTGCACGACTTGGTCTTGCCTGGGCACTGGTAAGGTCCGTACGCACTTAAGACCAAAGTCGGCACTGTAAAGGATAACGTCTAACAATGCCTTGAAGCCAGGAACCCAGTTGGTGAACGATTCCGTATCGTATGAGTAAGCGGAGGTCATGTGGAGAGGGAGGGAGGACGCTTGTAAACGCTCGCCGTCATACGAACGTTGATTGATGTTGTTGCACAGGAGGATGCTAAATGGAAAACTGAAAAACGACAAAAGATGATTCATAACGATAGGAAAACACGATGGGTGATGCGAGCGGAATATCGACTGTGACGACTTCGTAGGTTCCCTCTATACTAGGTTAATTTCACAGGTGTAGAATACAAGGTGAGACAGTTATTATGACAACGTTTATGGTTTTGAATTCCTCCAAATAGGAGGAAGGAAAGGTAGAATAAAGACACTCAGAGACGAACAAAAAACAATGACCGGCACAAGAAGATCATCCCGTGATAGACGCAGTTGCCGCGGACAATGCGGTTCTTAGCATTTAGCCAGGAATGTTCCGTCAGCTTCGTCGGCGGCTCAATACAACCGGCACACAAACGAGAGACAGTGATATCATCTGTGTAGTCTTGGACACAGAAAGGAGTGAGAGAGGCGGGTGAGTATGTGAAGAGCACTGATAGAGTTCGACTTGGTCAGCACATTTCGGGAAAGCAGAGAGCGAATTACCGGTAGCGAAAATATTCCAACAAGGAGAATTGTTATGGGATTCCTGAAATGGTTTTGAGAAATTCACCATAAGTTAAATCAAGCAGCTATCGCACACACCCAGAAAGTAGTTGCACAGCCGTTTCGTCTCTCATTGAACCTCGTCATTGGCGCGCAACTCGTAGACACGGGCTGGTGCCATTAGGTTGTGTGGCCAGTTGCGATATAGTGTGCTTATATTCCGTTGCCGTGCACGTCACCAAAAAGCAAAGGGCAGGCTTGGCCCCCCAAGACTATAACTTCCACTTTCACTACTTGGAGGATTAAGAGTTAGAATCCTAAAACATTCGAGGGATATCCGTGCTACCCACAATCTCTAATGAAGGTGGAAAAACAGCTGGGCAATCCTCTCCTGAGGTGTATAGTGGCTAGTTCGCCGAGTTCGATTGGGATGAATTTCCTCAAAATCCCATCATTCTCCCACACATGTATCTCGTACCAGGAAGTGAGTAGATTGCACTGAAAGTGGACATGGTCGTACGAACTGTGAGAAAGGGGATGTGCTTCGAGAAATCCTCACATCAATTGCGAAGACGCGGACTTTCCCAAACTAGGACTAATCGATACGGGCAGGCACGTGTAATAGGAGCTGTCTATGTATGTGACTATTACGTGTGTGTGCGGTATCTAGGCAAGCTTAAAAAGGGAAATGAAAGTATAAATGGCCAGGAAGCGAACAAATAAAATGGACTGTGGCAGAGATTCGAGACCAAGTAATTTGGTTCGGGTAAACAACTACAGTTCGAATACTGGAATGAGATGGCTCCACTTGATTTGATTCGCGTCACTCGAGTAGTGGTAAGTAACAATGGTGAGTTAGAAGGCCGAGGATTGGGGAGAACATTGTGTAAAACTAAGTAAAGTAAATAATTAAAATTAATTAATTAATGATAACATTTGGTCACAACAGACCGAATCCATGAGCACCATTGATTCCGTGACTGGGTTGGGTGGGTTGGGCAACGCACTGGTGTGGACCATCCGGAGACACGACATGCAGCGGCCTGACCAAGTCTTTCGGGCAATATTTTGTCTTTCTGCCACTTCGTGCTCGCGTCCACCTGGGGGCAACGAAAGCATATAGTGCACTCAGAAAAAGGCAGTCAATGGGCATACAGAACGCAGACTCAACAAAGGTAAGCCGTTCAAGTTTGGTAGATATATCGTTTGCTCTCCAAACACATCAGTGCTATCCCCCCAGTGCCATCTTCACATTCGATGCACAATCCGAAAAAGCTGATCTTTAAAGACGACTGATCTCTTCATATCTTAATTGCGAACTAGGCAAATTGATGATCCATACGGCACAGTAAGCTGGACAATCCACCTTTGATAGAAAGGCTGATATTCCACCGTCTCTATAGTTGTCCGAGAGTTTGGAAAGCCACAGGGGTTTTGCTGATAGGAGAAGTAACCTCCCCAATGACAATCAATGACAGCCAGAATAGGTGACAGTGTCGGTTGTTCCTCAAAAGTTGTGGCACTGTCCCAGTTGTATTGTTATTGATCACTTGTTAAATATGGCCAGAAGTGTATCCGTTTCCGGAGTTGCCTGTCACCGCTAGAACAAATAGACCATAAGCGACTTGCACTACACTGCCCACACACCTCAAATCCAGTGTCAGCCTCAGGGAATAAGAGTGAGAAGCATGCAGATTGGAGCCACAGTTGATCGGGATCCGGCCCACATTCCTTTAACCTGCACATCATTCATGGGACTATTGGTGAACATACGCATCAAACACACAAATGGCGGTGACTCGGCCGGAGTCGATTCCACAGCAGATGGAACCACTTTTTGAGTATGACATGTCACAAACATTGTGCGCTCTATCTCTCCCCCCCCCCATCCACAAGTAACAGTCTCATGGAGCCAGTAGACGAAGTGATAACATTCGACCTGTAGGTTACTTGTCAATATTCTAGGAAAAGGAATTCCGATGACACATCTTCCAGTGATAGGTTGTATCACAAGCTGCTATGTCCAACAAAGTGGAAGGCGGTGTGCAAGTTCGTGGAAATCACCAAAGAGAATCGTCCTTATGTGTGTGGCTGAATGTAAAAAAATTGGGGCAACTAGGAAGTGCGTTACACTATTTGGGATGGAACGAAAATTCACAACCAGATGCAACAAGAAGCCGAATGCACGTGTGCCACTAAATGAATGACTGTGTCATGTCTGGTACGATCTCCAACCATTGGTGTGGACCATTCCGATACCTCCACCCATGAAGACGGCACGCATCAGCCTGACCAAAGCGCTCAGTCAATTTTTTCGTGCCACTATGTCACGTCATGGACTGTCTACCAGGCGGTTTCGCCCAACTTGGCGCAGCCGCGCGTATAGTGGATCCCGGGGCAGCCGGTCAAAGAGCATACGCAGGACATGGTCTTGGCAACGTAAGCGATTATGATTCAGCAAACCAACTGGCATACCTCAGCATTGCTCCCTCAGTGTTCCAGCCAGACGTGAGCAATACTGCACAAGCATCGGTGGTCAAACACAACAAGTGTGGAAGTCAATCCGGTTATCAGGCGAGTCCAGTGAGTCGCCGCAAAATGACGCGTGCGGAGTACAACGGTAATGCAACTAAGGCTAGCGTGGTATCTGGTGGCATCCAGAATCAGATTTATTGCAATGATTGACCCCAGAGCAAGAAGTCGAGAGATAGAGCTCACCAAGTAAACGATACGTTGATCTATTTGAAAAGGAGGTGCCCAATTTCCTGAGGATAAGGGTTTAGAAATACCAACGAACCGACACAGGGGCCGATGAATTGCCAAGCAAGAAGTTACAACCTGGCAGCCGGTGCAGGCTGATTGGAACGAAACGGACGAGTTACGGCTAGGTTTGGGCAAATGCGAATTTATTCGGCCAGTTTGGTGGCGTAGCAGTGAGCCTATATATATATATATATATATATATATATATATATATATATATATATATATATATATATATCACCCCAACTGGTAATGCGCCCAGTTGATCAGATGCTTTAGATGTTGACGCACAGCACGTGCTTGTATGTAGCGCCAAAAGTCACCGGTCGGAGAGAACTAGTGTGCTCCCAATGAGAAGTACCACACTGGTGGTTCAGGCAGTTCCATTTTCAGCGTACAGTATCCGAAATAGAACAGCTGCCAGGCACTGAAAATAGGAAGACTGAGGATCCGTTTTGTTATCACGTGCATCGATTATCTGTGTGGGATCCAAGATGAACGAGGGGTGCAAAGGACGCTTGAGCAATTCGCTCACAAATGGATTGGTTTCGGCGTAGTGCATCAAAGATGGCACATGGTTCTCTTCAATCAACTTGAACTTGTCTGTGCGATAGAAAATGGCACAGCCTTCGCCCTGGAAGCAAGTGGGGAGAAAAGGAAGCTGTGGAACTGGAGACGGAGGAAGTAATCATTACAAATAAGTAGCTAACACTGTTTCCTTACCAGAAATGCCGATGTCCCTACCTTATCGAATAGATTCCACTGATCATAGAAATGTATTCCGATGTTAGCTAGCACGTCAGGTTACATTGTTACAAGCGGTTACAAATGTCCTCCTTAGGTTTCGACTGTCCTAGTCTGAACGGATGAAATCGACACTCGCTGTTTCCCACGCGCAGACTAGCCTACACCATTTGTATTGGAACAGTTAGTGGACTTAACCAGCAAAATTGAACTGGTAACTGATAAGGCAGACAGAACACCTAATGTCGCACAACTGTACTGAGACCCTAAGGAAAAAGACTGATCAGTAGTAAGTGCTTTACGGACTCAACCAAGACAACCATGCATTCTACACCTACATATCCATAGATCATAAAACAACAGTAAATGTATAAACTAGAAGTGAAGGCGTACGTTTGTTGGCACATGAGTTACCATGTAATGGTCCTTTCTCCAGGCAGAGATGGGGCAAAGCATTTGGGCACATCGCAGTTACTAACTGCGTGTTCTGTGACAAAAGCGTTAACAGGAACAGAGCTCTTGAAGCAGACTATTAAATCGTAGAATGTTCGGAAGATACGATATTGAGACTGGGGAGAGTGCAGTGAAGAATATGCGGTACACGTTGGAAGTATTCTCATTGAAGCGAGCTCCGTTGTGATCTGTGCAAATTGGTGGGGCATTAGCGGCAAATATCGTATAGAAAGCTTCGCTTTCAAATGAGTTCTTTGGGTCTCTGAATAGCGACGGCGTTGTTTGAGAAAGATAGTGTATAGTTAGTCCCAGAAGTCTAACCCCATGTACTCTGCAAGTACGGGAACAAAGGTCACAATTTCAGGTGAGTGAGAGCACCGTAAATTGCTAAATGTCCACTAGTAGGTGTTGGTCTATCTCAAAATGTCTCAAAAGGTAACATGACTGTGAACGACAAGGCATGCATGCATTTGGGTACAAATGAACGGATCAGTCACGTCCATCGCGAAACCGTTGAATGAGCGCGCATGGTTGAGTTGAAGTCAACCACGGCACGCCACAGGGCAAGTGCACCGATCGATACATACCGTGTTTCGGGCTGCTTGAAACGAATGCAGGCATACAAAATCAAGACAGCAGTTCATCATTACCGTACTACTGCGATAGAGTTGTACTGACGATTGGACAGGCCTAACTGATTTGAGCAAGAAGTGTTCAGTAGGTGCTTCGTGTTATCCCAGCTAATGACAGGAGGGTTATTAGCAACTGTTGTAGACTGAAACTTAGGTCCCAACAACCCACGTTAGCAAAATGGGCATTCCTTACCATTAGTCCTTGCAACTACTAAATGTAACGTTTTGAGCAACGAGTCTTGAAAAGCTATGCCGCTTAAAGACTACTCGCTGCTGCATAGCCTATTCTCCATTCAGAGTCTTGAGTGTTCATTCCAACATATTCACTGATGCGGCAATATTCCATTAGCATGGAACTGAGAAGCTGCACTGCTAGGAAATACCTAATCCTCGCGGATACTGAGATTCAAATATTCCACAATGTGCTAAGCGCATTGGCTCGCAAAACTGATGGACAATTCGTGGGACCACAGCACACGCA
The DNA here is from genome assembly GCA_944474145.2 of Dicrocoelium dendriticum. NCBI lineage: Eukaryota > Metazoa > Platyhelminthes > Trematoda > Plagiorchiida > Dicrocoeliidae > Dicrocoelium > Dicrocoelium dendriticum. Next base: position 52,320,960 of record OX104062.1, read on the forward strand.
TGTGGGTTCCCACCCATACTGTCCACCACAAGCCAATTATCCCTGTGGTAACTTTTCTGACACATATTACTGCAAACTCGGAATATCAAATTCAAAAGGATCGAGAAGACACGCTTTCACAGTCTGTGTTCTTACTGAAAAATCGGTGTACCATCTTTCCTTTCCATTTATGTGACCAGTATGTTATTATTTAGAACCAAGCATCCCACGCCGGGGTCTGTAAACCGATGAACGCGATAAAAATACAAAGCCATCTCATTCACATCCTCCATGTTTTCCTTAGACATAACCATGAAAAACAAATATTGGCACTTTGAACCACGTTGCATAGAATTGGTCAGTCTAAGTGCTGTCGAATCAGCTTTGTTCGTTGAATGCATTCTGGCTCGACACAATTTTGGCAGCATCTGCCCGTGCATCATTTTAGTCCAGAAATCGGTGATAACGATGAAAACGTATATTAACATAAACAGTGTAAAAGGGTGATATGTCCATCAAGGAAGAAGACGCTCAACGTGTACGCCGGCGTTCCGCTTGCAGTGCAGGAATCACCTGAGGCAATAGGCCATAACTTTTGCAAAGTTTCCGTGTTGATGGCGCGACATTCGTTGACACTACTGCATTTCAGATGTTCCAGTGAAATAGGTGTCGTAAACTCTCCTTTTCAAATAACCCCATGGTGACCGAGCAGGCCAATCCGCTGGACCTCCGCGACCGATCCACCGGCGACCGAACACCTCGTTGAGATAATCCCGCACCGTTTGTGCATAATGTGCAAGTGCGGCATATTGACTCTATAACGGATGAAGCGGTGCCGAAGTCACCAACGAGAATCGGTGGCGAAAACATCTCTATCTTGTAGCTCCTACGTTACTTCCCAGCTACAGTTCACTTACCATGTGAGAACTATGATTGACAGAGGAATGGCGGTAATCTTAATTGAGTTACTTGGCAAACACGAGATTGACATCATATCTGTAACGGAAATACGTGATCCTGGCTTGCAAGAAGAGCCTAACGCAGCCTACTGAGCTTCAACGGTTTCGTCCACTGCCATCAACGTTACAGTAAACATCAACAACGACGCCTGCACCCTGTCGGACAGTTGAGCGCTCGCGCGTTCCTCACCTACCCGTTTTGTTCAATTTTCTCGTCGCGTTCATTCTACCCCGACGAACTATTGGCACCATTACCCATCACAACATGATGGTAGTGGAATCAATCGCTATGCATTATACATATATGCACTCCACTGTTTCAAATATCTGGTCAATACTTAGCCAAAAGATGAGTCTAGATGATTTGTAGGAGAAAGATCCTGGATACACTTGAAAGTCACCATATCCCCTATTTGTCTAAATATTACAATTTTACCTACATATAGTTGAATTCTTGAGCGTGTACCTACAAATGATCATACTCCTATCACTTCGTCTAGCTAGTTCTGTGTTCTCCTTTGATGCACTGGTTCGCAGATACAGTACGCTTTTCAAATTGATGTCTCTGGACCATCGTCGTCACTCACCAAGCTTTTCCATCAAATTGCGATTGGCCTATCAGCGAGCGATTGTATTCATTAGTATGTTTTTCAAGTCCCTATTACATTCTTCCTTGTTTTATTGTTGGCCGTGACTGGTCTGGTTTCTTGAGGTGACGGATTACAGCTTCCAAAATATTGTACCCCTGCAGATCATACTGCTACTGACTCGCTGGATTATAACAAAAGAGTGCCATACTCGATTGATCCGCATGACGAAACCGGCTGAGGCTTCATCCGTCCATAAAGTATGCATTAAACAGCCATTATGAAAAAGACATTTGTTACCCAGCTGATGGCTTATTTACTAATTTGCCACATCGGCACACAGCCAGTTGGAGCGCGGAATTGTGGGTGAAACCCATCGAGGGAATAACCTGCATGGAAGCAGGTCCCCTGGGGGCAGTTCCATGGATGACCGTATTACTTTCCTTGAACATTCGGCTAAATCTACGTTTGTTATTGTTCCAAGTTTCTTAATCTCTCTAATACTTTAAAACTGTTAATCACTTCAAAAAAACCCATATGGGAAGCTTCGTACGAAACATGTAAAATTAGCTATATTATGCGAGCACGTTGTACAAGCTGACCAGACCACACAATAGATCTGCGCCTCGCACTGTCAAGGAATAACACGTTTATTATTTTTATTTATTTAATATGTTCCAAGAGCAAAAGCATCAACAAGGTGGATGTTCAAAATGACCACCGTCATTTCGTTTGCAGAGCAATATTCGCCCAATGCTATTGGCTAGCACTTTCTGCAGTGTCCACCGATATACCGCAGCACTCGTTTACGGCGTTCCGTTTCAGTTCCTGCAGACAGGTTGGCCTGGTTTTATACACGGAGTTTCAAGTACGCCCATGTAAATAAATCCAAGGGGTTCAAATCAGGAGACCGTGCAGGCCAATCTATAGGTCCTCCACGACCGATGCAGCGATTACTGAAAGTTTCCTTAAGGTAATCACGTACCGGTTGTGCAGTGTGAGCAGGCGCACCATCCTGCTGCCACAAAACGGTACTCAATAAGCCTTCGGTCTGCAGCTGTGGAGTGACCCTGGACTGTAACATTTCTTCGTAGGAGGATGCTGACAAATGTGAAGCATTAGTTCTGATAAAAATCAAATTACCCGTCAAATTCTTGAAAAAATGGTCCGATAAATTTTCGGCCTGTCAACACAGCTCATGCCATGAGCTGTGAACCATGTTACACACACGAAGCGATGCTTTGCCGTGGTTTACTGGTAGCCCAAACATGCCGCTTATCGGCGTACTAGCGAGGAGCGGCGCATGAGACCAGTCATGGCCAACAATAAAACAAGGAAGAATGTAATAGGGACTTAAAGAACATAATAATGGATACAATCGCTTGCTGGTAGGCTAATCGCAATTTGATGGAAAATCTTGGTGAGTGACGACGATGGTCCAAAGACATCAATTTGAAAGGCGTAGTGCATCTTCGAACCAGTGCATCAAAGGAGAACACAGAACTAGCTAGACGAAGTGATAGGAGTATGATCATTTGTAGGTACACGCTCAAGAATTCAACTATATGTAGGTAAAATTGTAATATTTAGACAAATAGGGGATATGGTGACTTTCAAGTGTATCCAGGATCTTTCTCCTACAAATCATCTAGACTCATCTTTTGGCTAAGTATTGACCAGATATTTGAAACAGTGGAGTGCATATATGTATAATGCATAGCGATTGATTCCACTACCATCATGTTGTGATGGGTAATGGTGCCAATAGTTCGTCGGGGTAGAATGAACGCGACGAGAAATTTGAACAAAACGGGTAGGTGAGGAACGCGCGAGCGCTCAACTGTCCGACAGGGTGCAGGCGTCGTTGTTGATGTTTACTGTAAAGTTGGCGGCTGTGGACGAAACCGCTGAAGCTCAGTAGACTGTTTCGGCGCTTCTTGCAAGCCAGGTCACGTATTTCCGTTACAGATATGACGTTAACCTCGCGCTTTCTAAGTAACTGAATTAGGATTACCGCCATTCCTCTGTCAATCATAGTTCACACATGGTAAGGGAACTGTCACTGGTAAGTAACGTAGGAGCTACAAGATAAAAGATGTTTTCACCACCGATTCTTGTCGGCGACTTCGGCACTTCGCTTCAGCCGTTATAGATTCAATATGGCGCACTTGCCCTCTATGCATAAGCGGTGTGGGATTTCCACAACTAAGTGTTCGGTCACCAGTGGATCGGTCGCGGAGGTCCAGCGGATTGGCCTGTTTGGTCACCATGGGGTTATTTGAAAAGGAGCGTTTACGACACCTATTTCACTGGAACATCTGAAATGCAGTAGTGTCAACGAATGTCGCGCCATCAACACGGAAACTTTGCAAAAGTTATGGTCTATTGCCTCAGGTGATTCCTGCACTGCAAGCGGAACGCCGGCGTACACGTTGAGCGTCTTCTTCGTTGACGGACATATCACCCTTTTACACTGTTTATGTTAATATACGTTTTCATCGTTATCACCGATTTCTGGACTAAAATGATGCACGGGCAGATGCTGCCAAAATTGTGTCGAGCCAGAATGCATTCA
>OX104062.1:52325157-52359796 GCA_944474145.2 Dicrocoelium dendriticum
CGCATCATCACCAAACGCAGCGCGCAATCGATCATCACTCTCGTACTGCTTAAAACCACATTTTTAGTCATGGAAAATCATTGTCCTCCAATGACATCGACTGAATTCTATACTTACAGTCAGAGTATAGTGAGCCTTATAACTTGTGGTCTGTGCTGGGTTGCTGACACAAGTTCTGTGAGTTGAAATCACCGAACAATGTTCAGAATGGATTACAGTTCACATTTTCTTGCCGGGTCAACTGCACCCAATTGGTGTACTGTGTATCCGAAAACTTATTGCTCTGCTGTCATTTGACTGTTAGATGTCATTCTGGCGAAACGAGTCATGCCGAATGAACCCATTGCACCTCTAATGTATGGTGCTTTGTTGTTAGTCGGTACAACAGAAAAGATGCATCAGCAGTACACCGCGTGGACACTTCGCAGTGATGCGGTTCTGACTGGTGGCGCGCGGGCTAGGGATCTTGAGATATGATTCACATCCAAGCAGGCTCAACTCAGCGACCTGTGGACGACAAGCCAAACGACCACACCGCCAAGCGACATAAGTACAAGTTCATACGAAGAAGGATAAAGCATGATTTCGAGATACAACTGAACAGAAACACCCGAGAATAAATGAATTGTTCTTTAACGGCGGAGCCAATTGCTAGCAAAAGCATGCAGGCTGATCACAGGACCGATTAACACAGATGAAGATAGTAGCATTAGCAGCAGAAGATTAATGGGGAATGAAATCAGCAAAAGGTTGTATTTCGACGTGAAACTGCGGATTCACTTGGCTACCGCTACAATTGAAGGACAAGTTGTCCCTAACCGGCTCTAATAAAATTCACTTCTTTCTGTTGGACAAATTACATAGAATGCATCACGAGACATTTAGCTGAACGCGTCCGAAGCATTATCCAGCGTGCCTGAGCCGTGGACTGTATAAAACGTGTAACACTGAGATAGCCAAGCATCTAAGTAAGGCCTACCGCCAAATCTACCGTGGGAGAGGAGTCCGCCACAAAATGATCGAATTGCGCAGATCTGCAGTGGCAGAAGTGATGGTGAACCTTTCTACTTAGTATCATCATCATCATCATCATCAATCTACACACTAGCTGTAGGTGGAAAACACTTCAACTATGGTGTCGCAATACAAAAGAAGAAAGTGAAATAGAGGCACGCCGGCTGAGTCCCCAGTAACGGATGGACATCATTCCGGAGAGCTAACAGCCGGCTAGTGTGCCACAAGAGTTTTAGTATGAGTATTAATTGAGATGATGATGTGCCCCATGCTGAGGCTGATGTTGCATTCTTGATGCTTCTTCACCGCAGTGGGGCTAAACCAAATTACACTTAAACTAGGTCTCTTTAAGCTGCATAAATTTCATTCCAGATTATTTGATTTGTTTTCCCTATCTGGATAGTCTTCTATTGGCTGGCCACGTTGTTTACGCTAATTGCGCTTATCTTCGGTAATTTTGTTGCGTTTGTAGCATTTTTGAGTAACTTGTGGACATAGTTTCCTCATCGCGGATTCATTGCTAACCAACTTACTTCATATGCTAATTTAACGAAGAGTTATGCCATCGTATGTGTATGCATTATTGGATTTGTTTTATTTCATTTTGTCATTTCAAGTGATTGGCTGTTGCTTGGTATCCCCGGTGTGGCTGCGCTTGATGTGCATGTTGACAAGGTGCCTACCTGTCTATTACCCAGTACTTCGTTCATACTGGCTCCAGGAGACAGTTGGTCGTTGCTGGAGGGGACGGGGTGCACGGTCCTTGTGGCCGTGCTAGGCTCAAAGAGTGGTTCCATGCACTCAGTGTGGAGCGGACTACGGTCCAGCCACCGCCTTGTGTGCGCTTGATTCCCCAAATACAGCGTGCTTGTGTTTCCCTGTGTAGGAGTGGGCCGGCTCCGTTGGTGAAACGTGGCTCCCATCCACATGCCTCCCGGTCTTATTTCTTCGGGTTTACACTGGATATGGGGTGTGTGGATGGAGCTGTGAGTGGTGCAGCGCAAGCCATCCATGATCCCCTGTAGGCGCAGGCGTCCTGTGGCTGGCCACAGTGACAGGCAAATCCGAAACCGGATGCCGCCAACCAATTGAGATGATGGTTGGAGGGGGAGGTTAGGCGGGAGGAGGAGGATTGACGAAGAAACTCACAAGACAAACGCCATTGAGGTCTACCCCTAGCCATAGCAACAAGTGTATCCAACCAAACGCGTTCATCGTCCTTCGGTTCCAAACCAGGGGGCCGAGAGGCTCCAACAGAGGCCAACCTCCAAGTAAGGGTCTTCATTCTCTTGACCAAGTCATCGCTTGGCCACCTCTCCTTCCATAAGCACCCCCGGCGCGCAAACAATGCAAGTCGAGGAAGTCAGTGGATTGGCATGCGTAAAACGTAGTCGAGCCATCGACGCCCGGTGCATGTAGTATAACGGTGCTGATCGGTTCGTTTCTTCTTCCTGTGCCATAAACAAGTGATCGAATACGCTCATTGCTCACACGGTGTCCCCACCAGATAGGAGCCAAACTGCGAAGGTCCCAGTGGTCGAACGCAACTAGCCTCTTTATGTCTGCTGATTTAATGGGCCAGGTTTCACGACCGTACGGTAGGGTCGAATCTACGGCTGCATTAGATACTCTAACCTTTAGGGAGAGAGATGTCGCACCGCGCCATAGGTGGCGAATGTTAGCAAAAGCACCTCGAGCTTCTGCTGTATGGTTTGTGATCTCGTCTTCAATTCCAACGGCGCTGATACAACTACCTAGATAGTTGAACGTTTGAACGGCTTCTAGCTGACCCCCAAAAAGGGGTCAGCGCAGGAGGCGGTCCCTGTCAATCTTGAAGGAAAGCTTTGGAATCGGAGGGTGCAAAGCATAGCCGAAACGGGTGACAGCCAGTGCTAAGCTGCCCAGTGCCACTTGGCACCTTAGTACCTCAATGCGTGTGGAAGCAAGTAATTCGTGAAGATTCCGGTTCTACCGTGACCATCTGCTAGTGCGGCGCGCACGACAACGTGACCAAGAGAATTGTCGGTTTCACATTCGGAAGTATTTTCGGAATATTGGTAAACTGGCTAGGATCAACGTGAGACTAACCTGATACTACATCGAACGAGATGACATTCGTCCGTGGTGCGAATGGGAGGTATGGCACAAGACGGAAGCATTTACTAATACGGCTTTTTAGTGATCATATGTGTACCACAACAGCCGTGTCAGTGACCAGAAAGTAACACACTATCGGGTCGAGAAAATAAAAACCTCCACGAAGGAGGAGAAAGTTGAAAGTAGAACACAGGGCGCAGAGAAAACGGAGGGTAAAACTCTCTGTTTTAGGGAGAGAAAAAAGACTGATGATAAGCAGGAGAAGTGAAGAGATGCGTCGAGCACTGGAACAAAGGTGATGGTGGGAAAAAACGGCTTCCGGATGGAAAAGCGGAAAGACAATGTGACTGAAGCGAACAACAGGACAGTGTGCGCGCACTGAGGCTACAGACTATTCTGGTTACATCTGAGAAGTGAAAGTGTACAAAGTCAAAAAAAGTATAAATACGCTGTGGAACGTGGAAATGGAAGTGATACATATAGTTTGTTTACAAAGCGTGGATAGCAAGATTCAATTGCAGATCGATAGTGCTCAAAGATGTGATGCTAAATGCGTCGTGGCGCACGACAACAGAGCATGCGGAAACATGTGCTCCTAAGGCCGTGGTCAGGCTGGTGCTGCGTACGCGTGCGAATGAGGAATCACAGATGGAGCAAGCGCGCGCACACACGCAGACACATTCAACGCGAACGGCGCTTGGTAATCCATCTTGACGGAATGAAAGACTGGGAGAGGAAGAACGCGCGCGTCGCTCACACCAGGCGCTGATGGAAAGGTATAGTTGGCGCAGCATTTAAGCATCCTCACGAAAAGCGGTGTTGGTGATCGGAATCCAGCCGATCGGGTCGTATCGGAGTATGTTAGCGGCTACAACGGCGGGAAAGACAAAGTGATCCGGAAGACGGAGTACATCGATGAGCACATTCTCCTCCAAACTGAGCCGCAGAACGCCAGAGGTAATGCACGATTCGGAATCTTGGTCTCCTGATTTTTCTACGGGCTCGTTAACTACATCGACTAAAGTGTCGAGATCGTCGGGAGAGTTGGTGGTCTCATGGCCCGTAGGTGTCAGTGGCTTGACGCGGAGTGAGATCATCAGACGAAGATGAGGTGCGTGGCTGATGGAACCTTCCGTTGAATGTGACTCGGTGAAGCGAATGATTGAAAATGTTCTGAGTAAAGAAACATAAAGTAAAACCACCGGGTTATAAAAGTAGCAAACGTAGATGTTAACACGGTAATTAAAACTAACGTAGTAAAAAAGATGAATTAAGCGCTAGAAACGTGTGGGATCAAATAGTTCGAACATCAGCAGAGTAGATCATCTTAATCGGAGACTGTGACGCTTAGCAAGAGTAACGTTCTACATTACCCCAAGATGAATCTAAATAGAAACTATGCATGCCCTGTTGTAAACCAACGAGGTTCCGAGTTAATAATTTGTCCACACAGATAAAGAGAAGCCTTAGGAGCGATCTACTCTAGGTACCGCGCGGAAACGACTCCGCAAATCGTACAGCCATGCACCATGAGAAGTGGGGGCATGAAGAATCAGTTTAGTTTGGCGGACCAATTACACTCCACTTACCTTGGCTCACATCATCAAAATACTAATCGTAACGGCAGTAATAATAGTCCAATAGTAATAGCAGTCCAAAGTGATATCGCCAGCTGGAATGAGTGAAACATAAGTGGACGAATTCAAGCCTGTTCACGCCACATACCACAGGGGATCTAACATTTAATGTGGTCCAGTTCGAGGACCGGATCCGCGAGGACGACAAGCATCAAGTTCACTCAACTTTCCGATGAGTTTCCTTAAGCCCTATTGCCAACTCGGGATTTGGCCTATGCAGGAAGATAACTGAGGCAGTAAAGACGATCCGAGGTAGCTGAGGATCAAGCACTAAATGGTGGTCTTTCGTATCCCTGATTCGACACTTCACCAGATATGAACAACACTTCGTAGGCATCGCTGGTCTTCTAATATCCCTAGCACAGCAATGACCAGAACTCTAGTGCATGCAGTTACCAAGATGGCATCGTAGCGTCATAACCTGTTCGCCTAACCCCTAGACTCATATCCCACCGCCCGCCACAATGTCACAGGAATTTTAACAGCGCCAGGTGTTAACGTGCTTGGCGATGCAAGCATCAGGGGTGATACAGCCAGCTAAATAATTTGACCGACAGACCACTTTTAGTGATTGTGCGGTGGTACACAACGAGTCCTGTAACAACGCCCTGCACGTTGGGATTGCAAAGTTGACTCGGAAGTGCGTCACGAGATCTCAGTATGTTGACCACATTGGTTCAGTCCGTTGAGGTTTTACTATATTTGAAAACACTCTTCCCCCGCATCCTAGGCCACTTGTTGCGATTAATCGCAGTTGTTGTGTACCAGTGAAGGACATATTGCTAAGGAGAAACGGACCGTAGAGTATGCTCATCAGTCTAAACATTAGTCAGTGAGAAAAACCCCGTCAATTGTGTCGTGATACAATCGAGTCAGATGGTTGTGAAAGAGGTATGAAAAAGAAACAATAAAAACAAAACGAAACATAAAAATGTTGTACTTCCTTTTGCATTATGTGTCGTGGTTGGAGGGAGAGGTTAAGTGGGATGGAGAGGAGCGAGGAATCCCACAACCCAAACGCCATGGAGATCGGCTCTCTGCCATGTCCTGCTAGCAGATTTCAGTCACTCCTATAGCTGCGACCAGATAAGGTTGAGGTGCAGAGTGAATGACCGAAGCTCATCCACTACGTCCAGGGTAGCCTTAGGCTGGCGAATAATTGTTTTTGAAGTCACAAGACTGGCTTCATATAGCTTATAGCGACGGTCTCGACAAAACGAAGGAAGCGGGAGTAGCGTGACGCAACACCACTTGGAACGCTGAGCTGAGCTCTATCCGATGACCCGATACCAGTAGGTGCTCGCCTATCAAGGAGACCGGCGGCCTAGGCGAGCACAGATGTTGAGGGGGTAGGTGTACTGGGTAACTTCACACTAAACCCATTTCGGCACATATTCATTCATTCGGGAAGTCAGTGCTATCAGTTCTGTCTATGTAACTGGTCCGCAGTAACATATGAGTTGATATGCACATTATGAGAGCTGGCCCCGATAGACTGAGCTTCTTTCGTTGGAGGGATGGGTAAACTTCGGGTTCGATTGATCACGACTTGCGTAGCGTAGTAACTTACCTGCGTAGCCAAGATGATGCGGTTAGTTGTCATTAGCGTGTTGAAACCATGTTTGAAAGGTAACGCGATATAAACCTTCTTATTGGATGCCATGTGCACTAAGTCCCTCGGCCCTCTCAGCTGACTGATTCTCGATAAATTGTCGAGGATAGCCGTTCTGTTAATGTTAATTGTGTGTTATTGTAAATAAAGTATGCTCATGAGCTAAGCAGTCGACCGAGCAGATTCGTCTGGTACGATTAAATAAGGTCTTTACGAGTATCCGCCTGCACCGCACGGGCGTGAAAATACTATAGTGTAAGTAGGGGCCGGATCAAGTTGCCTTTCGGTAAACAGACCGCTTAATAGGTCCATTCTCTCTACGACTGACGAGGATGTCCAGATATGTCAGACAAATTTCCAGCTCTACTTCGCAGGTGACCCGAAGATTGGCATGTGTCCTATTAAGGTGCCCTATCAACTGCCTGCGTTGCTGCTCCGATGAACAAAATGCCAAAATATCATCCACATAGCGTTTGTAACAGGGTAATTGGGATACTTCTGTCGAAACGTTTTCTATCATTATCATAAAGAAACCAGGGAGTACAGGGCCTAGTGGACTGCCCATTGTCACACATTCGATTTGGTGGTACGGCGTCCTGAAAATGAACGCGGATGTTCTCCATGCACAATAACAGGAATACTTTCAACAATCCGACCGGAATTGGTAATGAACAGCCAGAATGTTCACTCATTCACATACATAATCAACGGTCTGATGTAGCGGGACGCTGGTGGACAAGAACTCCACATACAAAGAACGCACAAGATTGTCAGACAGGTTGGTTTCACTCTAGTCCGCAATCCGTTGGAATGAACCCTTAACACAGACGGTTCGTGGCCTAAAGGGTCACAAGGCTGCCCACTGATCTGATGGCGCGGGTTCGAGCCAGTGTAGAGGACGGGGAGACCCTAGTAGAATCATTAGCCCATGCACGATTGTTGCTGGTTGTGCGGCAGCGAAGTGTTAGCAATGGGTACCGGCGTATTGCCGATATCATTTTATAGTGTATGAATTGACCCATTGTTTCAGCAGAGAAGGCGCCTTCGCGAATCAACGGGCCAGTTTGTGCTGAGGTGCGTTCACCAGTAAGAGAATCGGCCTGAGTGACACTCCCTGCTCTTGTGTGTGTGTTGTTGGTGCCTCATAGAACTATTCAAAGTGACACTCACTGTCTATCACACGATGCAGGAGAAGCATTTCGGAATGACAAGCTATGTGGGTTTCGTCTTCGGCTGTCCCCCACCACTTTCTTGAGCCCTTCAAATGTACTCAGATCGTTGAAGATAAGGCACATTTTCTCAGTATATTCGGCGTTGTTCGGAGTTACTATTCCAGAGCCTTTATTGGGTTTCGTTAAGACTACCTCCATAACACGTAGTTCCCGTGAGGTCTGTGAGGGCAAATGGTTACCTAATTGGTGCCGTTTAACACCGTCGGCAATATTAGTTAACTTGTTTCTGAACCAGGTAAGCCTATCTGGACTGGTTGGTTGAAGCTTCTTAAAAGGGTGGAAAAAGTTCTCGAACCGTTAAACTTACTAAGAGGGAGTTCGTAGTCAGGTCCAAATGACAAAGCTTCTAACTGCAGTGTGTCAACTTATACATTCGATAATTTCACCATGTATTTACTGGGATCACGAGCAATTGGTTCTTCCTCCTGGCAAGTTACCAGCGCAATTTCTAGATGAGTAGCCCGGCTGCGCCTCATGAGATTAAGAGCGGATTTACAAAAGTTGGCATAAACAATCTGGCAAAGGTGTATTAGTACCGGATCATCGGCTAGATGTTAGCTCAAGATTCAAAGAGGTATTGCGTCAAGCTAATCCCCGCTTCCTTCGGTTTGTCATGACCGGCGCTATAAGCCAGATGAAGCCAGTATGTGTGTTCAGAAACAATTATTTGTCAGCCTAAATTTGTCTTGGACGTAGGTGTGAACTTCCGTCTTCTGTCCTGCACCTCAAGCTCGTTTGGTTGCACCCACTGTTAGCTATAGCAATGCATATCGGTTATTACTAATAGTACTTAGGACTCAATACGAAATGAATGCAGCTATCAGCTTTCGTTCTCCTACTATGCTGCACAAATTGGTGAAAGGAGAATCAATTACTTCAGACTCCTGTAGGTAACAGTTGTCGCAGATCCGATTCTGCCCATTCTTATGAAGGCACGAGTGCATCGGTGAGTTGAACAGATGAGCCCACTCCTCGGTGCGTCCACCTATGAATGCACCATCTCCCATTCTCAATCAGATGGAGGACCCATGAAAGCATGGACGAGCAGGGGGGGCGGGTGATTAACTGACACATCCACACTAATCCGTCTAACTAGTGCACCTCATCACTTCTGTCCTCTTTCGTGCTATCTCACCGCCATGGTTAAAGTTGGCAGTTAACTTTCAGCAACAGGGAAGCGTCATCCACGGTGTGCGATTCCCCTTTCAAATCACTTTATCTATTCCTAACGAGTCCAAATCAGGAGGAAACCGGTCGGTGGTGGAGTGCGGTATTTGGAGAAAGCAGCTCCGAAACTCGCCACTTCGGATGCGGTCCCAGTGATCGAAATGGCAAGGATTTGCTTCAAGGCAAACGGTCGCGAGTCGTAATCCAGACACACGGCAGGTACTCCAAGACAAAAGAGTAAACCTAAATGGTGCTTTTTAAGTATGTATGCATTACGTAGTTGGCGTGTCAGTTTAGTTCAGTCGAATAACTGGTATTCGAGCACCGAATTGCCCTGGATCTAGCTGCCACGACACATCACCAGAATAACAATCAATAACAATAGCAAGGCAGTGGGGTTGAATGCAAATAGAATGTAAAGAAAATGAAAGCAAGAAAAAGGTGCGCATAAACGAATCAGGATGGAATGAAACCTAACGGCGCAGTGCAAGAAACCGGATGTACTAACGCCAGTGACTGCGCCATGTCTGATAGAATCTGCAACTACTGGTGTGGACCATCCTGGGACCCCAATCCACGAAGACGGCATGCAGCAGAATGATCAAACCTTTCAATCACTTGTTTCAAGACCCTACGTTGTGTCACAGACTTCCCAACTCGCGGATTCGCCCAACTTGGCGCAGCGACGGTGTATAATACACACCTAGGAAAACGGTCAACAGGCATACGAAGGACATGACATAGCCAACGTAAGTAGTGCAAGTTCAACAGACACTCCAGTGAGATGGACCTCAGCACTGCTCACCAGGTGTTCCCACCAGATGTGAGCAAGACTCAGAAAACACAATTAGTTAAAAACCGCAAGCACTTAATATCTTCGCCTTAACTAGCCATGGCTCTGATCCATTCGGTAGGACCGACGTTACCGCAGTGTTATACACCCTACTTTTCACTGACAGAATGATATCCCGCCGTCTCCGAATATGGTTGAGTAGCTGGAAAGTCACATGGTCATTGCTGATACGCGAAGTCACTTACTCAGTGATGTGACCAACAGAGGTGACTCAGCTACCAACGCAAGTGAGCCGATCCACCACCTCCAGTGATTGTTCAGTGTTAAGTAGAATCAGAGGTGTGTCAGTCCAGTCCTGCAGCAGTACATTGCACTTTGAAGGTGCAAAGCACATGCCGAATCGTGCAGCGTTATGCATCAGTGCTTGTATTGCTACTGCGTCAGACCCAAGAAGAGCTATGTCGCCCGCATACTCCAGGTTTGTCAGTCGGTCAGTTGGCGAAACCTCAACTCCGGTAGAGTCTGAAAGAACAGAATCACTCATGATCATCTCGATAACAAAGTTGAAGAGGAAAGGAGATATAGGACAACCCTGGCGAACCCCATTTGTCGTGTGAAAGTCAGGAGATATCTTCCTGTAGATGCTTACATGGCCTCGTGGGTTGAGGCATAGAGACTTCAAAACGGAAAGGAATTGAGTCGGCACGCCCTTCAACGATAGGCAGTGCCGCAAGCCGGAGCGGTCAACATATTCGAAGTCAGCTTTCAAGTCAAGGAAAACCACCATAGTCGGTCGTCTGTTTGTGTGTATCTGCTCTAAAATTTGGCAAGGAGAAAATAATTGTGGTCGATACAATCACTATCATGGTTCCCACGGAGACAAGTAAGTCGTCGGAGAATGATACCAGTGAGAAGTTTGAAGGCAATAAAAACAAGGCTAATGTCTCGATGATTTTCGCACAAGGTGCACTGACCCTTCTTGAAGATGGGCACAACAGTTGACGTTGCCGGTCTTAAATGTTCCAAATCGCACTGAGCAGAGCATCAAGTCCAGATAAGAAAGAGTGACTTCCATCTTTCAGTAAAGATGGAGAAAGGTCGTCGGGTCTAGGAGCCTTCTTTCGTTTCACACGGAAAGCTCATGATGAGTCTTCAGAAGCGGGTGATGTGATGCCAACTTCGCACGTCGGCTCAGGTGACTCACAAGCGGCAGAGTCGCAGCAAGCCAGCTGAATTGCTCTCCAACACGTTCCCCACAACGGAGTAATCGATCAGGCTGAGACCGGGTCAACCGTCCATCTTTCTCAGCTATTGTCTCGCTAATTGATGGGTTTCTCTGACCAGTGTCCTGAACGAGTTACAATAGCACTCGCTTGTTCCCAATAGAACTGGATTTCACCATCTCACAAGCGGATGCTATACACTAACGTACTCAGTCAATAAGAAGACTCACTGTCGATCGTCGCTTCAAGCTGTTGCAGGCTGGCTGAAAAGTAGTATCCGAAGGAACCAGTTTCCGTGCTTCAATTAAATTGATCGATCAGGCGGTAGAATGAAAAAGAGGTCGAAGCAAGTTGGATTCGTGTAGCAGTTTTATGATTTGACCCAACTACACGAGCTCCTCTGTGTAATTTACTCCCCTTTGGGAATTGGCGTAACCGGTGACAAAACACTTCATCATTTCGTTCGCTTATGCGTTGCGTACTGAACACTATTTGCCCAACGATACTAAAGCGTTTTTCTTGTCTGCCATCCTCCTTCTCACTTTTGGTGATGAATTGGTTGCAGTCTCCAATTACATGTCACATGGACACAAACCACTGCAAATCATGCTTAATCGACTTTCCTGAACTGATTCGGTGAGCCCTCACCCCTTGTTATTCACTGGACAGTATCCGTTGATAATCAGCGATTGCCTCGCCATTCCAATCGGCCGGGTACCTGCTCCATTGCACCATGTGCGCAAACCCTTATGCAGAATTCGGCGTTGGTGGTAGGTAAAATGATATGAGCCTGCACCGGTTCACGGATGGTTCCGCCATCCGACGACTGAAGCCCACCTTGTACCAATAACGTGACCTTCGTCGATCTTCAGTCGTAGGCATTTACTTGATCCTATCATTCCATGCATGTTATCGGCCGCTTGAGAGTACACGAAGTAAACCAGACTCACAGTATGTTGTCATAGAGCTTTCATTCGTAACAGTGCTACATTCGGAATAGTGGAATAGTGTTGTTTCAAGGTCATTAATTTGCATCGACTTCTCTCTGTGTTTTGCTGTGTGCATCCAAAGCGAAAATTTTCGATTGTGTCGTCTGAGACTTGTTTTTGCCGTTCTATGTGTTGATTCTGTGAATGGCACATCGCGCACCCTGTGTTTAATTGCCCCATGATTGCAGCAGTTCATTCGCTAATTATTTTGGGCATGCTTGTTTATCGTCTACACTCCTGAATTCCCTCTTTTGTTTAGGCAACTTGTGAAAAAGTGCCAGCAAAACACCATCACATTGTAACGATGCTCCACTGCCATGGAACCGCGGTATGTTGGTCATCAGCTGGGATGAATTAGGGACACTCGAACCCGTGATTGCTTTTGCAGTTCCGACGCTGATCTTCCTTGGCAACTGGATCACAAGCAAATTGCGAGTGACGGCTCATAGATTGCTTATACCAAACGAATTTAACTTCCTTTCCAACTTTCGTGCTGTCCCGTCTGTCATTGACGATTACATGGGTTCAGTTAGTAGGCTGGGCATTGGCCCAGGCATCATAGGCCAAAGACGTTCCTGGTAAGCATGCTTTTAGGTCCTAATCGAAGCGCAGTCGAACGTATGAAAAACAACTATGATGACATGTTCTTTAGTTGGTCTTCGTAACGTACATGCGACATATGACACCGAAAATGATATGAAGACCGCGAGCATTCGGTTTACAAGTGGCTACACAGCAAGTGTCGGTTAAGTCATATATCCTTTTGACTTCAAATTTTGCAGAGATCAAGTGAAAATCATCGCTGTATGGTTTGAACAATTCATGGAATCGCACCCCTAAGTAGTCGCATCCAAGTAGTCGTGTTTCACTCGACGTGAAGCATCTAGGAACGGGTGTAAAATTGTGCATCTGGGTGCACAATGAAGCAAACGTTCACAATGGTACAGGAAGGAAAACATCTGTTGACAAGAGAAACGGTAGAACGGAAAACTCATTCATTTTTTGGTCGGGCATGCCATGTACAGGGAAATCGATGGCGGCAGTGTCCGAGGCAAGTACATAATGCCAGTAGCACTAAACAGGGCAGGGAAAGAGGACCAAAATGGATTAGACGGCAAAGCATAGCACCCGTGAATCAGGTATCTGTCAATCAAGACGGACAGTACCGGTGATGCGTAATGAGCGAATTTAGAAAAAATGGGGCTAACGCGAAGGAACGGAATTTTGAAACCAGTGGAAACACTCATCGGTAGCGCTGAGAGTGAGAAGAATTCAGAAGTGGAACACGGGAGATGTTTTCGGTGGAGAGGATTATGTATAATATAATTTAGACGCAAGACCGAAGATGAAAAATGGTTGTGGTGAACTGAACACCTAAGATATAATCTTGTTTGTGATATACAGTGGCGTACAGGATGGATCACAACTGATGCAACGCTTGGAAAAACCGTACCAACGGCAATGTGCAAATAGAATTCGTCACAGCACTAATGAGGTGGAATCGTATCAAACATTCAGCAGACGAGATAAGCATCCAGCAACAACAATACACACCTGTCCCACTCAGAGGCATATTGGAGAAGTAAAAACAGCTCTGCCCCTCGCACTAAAAAGCAAACAATGCGACTTGGAGAGGATGAAATATGACGCACAAGGCAGTTAGTTCATCACTATGAGATTTCGGTGCATCGGAAATCATCAAAGACCAAAAAAAGTGTGTTTGCATGGTCCGCCCTAGATACTAATGAATTACTGCGTGCGGTTGAGACATTTAAACAAATTCGGAGCACCGAGAACAATTCACAGGCATGCAGACATTGTTATTTGGAAACTCGGATACAAAAAACTACAGACTGTAAGAGGGTCTAAAAGAGGCAGTGATATGTGTTAACAGATAGAATGGGGTTCAGCAGCGCGGCTATATCGCACCTTTCCTTTCAACCTGGTAGACGAAAATATCACGAATGACAATGGCCCTACCACCGTTTGCGTAATAAACCGTCTATTGCGTCACCGACCAACAGGGCAGGAGTAAAAAAAAACAAAGTAGCGCCCTTTCTGTTGGGTTCTGGTGGTGCCCAAGCAAGGTGGAATACCCAGACAAAGCCCGAGGCGCTCTTCGGCATATAACTTGAAGGTTCGAGGTACTGCGGCAGGATATACCAACCTGCCATTCGTTCTCACGATTGATCGTACCAATACGGTCGTATACAACACAAGAAAGAAAGAGAATGCGGTAGTCGAATACAGGTCAAAAAACGTGTCTGCGTACGCCAGAAGCGGGAACACATCACCAACCGGAAAACGTGCATGCAATTCAGAGCATGAACTTCGCGTAGGGGATGACAATTTCTTAGCTATGCCAAAAGTGACTAACCTAGTGGGATGTTACGTAACAAATCGCCAAACACATGAGAAAGGTCCAGGTTTCATTTGACGTGGCATTACCTTTACAACAACAAGTGTGCGCTGAAGGCGGAGGCCAACTGAGCACACCTCCACATTCTGCGTATTCATCTCGTGTTCCCCTCTTAGTTGGTAATGTCAACCCCAATGTTCCCACCAACAAGTATGTACCAACGGTGTCCGCTTTTAATTCCTCATTCACACAGGGCATTCACACACGACTCGGTCATGGCATCAGTCAAGTTCGAGCCTCCAAGTGCGTGCTGAAAGGAGGGGCCGAATGAATCATCTCATTATGCGTTTAAATGTTCCCAACATATTTTGTTGAAGTTTTCATCCCAGTAGTTCAGATGCTACATAGCACAGCCTATCTTAGCCGCCCCTTTTGTCTCAGACTGACCCTAGTGCAGGTCAGGTGTCCTTGAGTATTCTTGACCCATGTAGCCCGTCGCAACGCGTCACAAACTACATATTTATTTACAGCAAATGGTACTTATGGTTCAATGTATATACCTATTCTATGAAACACCCTCTTGAACGCGTCATATTTTTATAGGTAAAAAATAGCAAACCTTTTCTTTCCCTCTCTTCTCTGAGTCAAGATAAAACTGGATATTCGCCGCACAACACAACCGTCAACAATGAAGCCTCAACCCTAAATCGAAGAGTATTACCTAGCTGACATTAGTTGAGTATACCGCATCGACCTGTTGCACAGGGACCAGTAATCCTCAAAAGATGACTGAAATTCCATCCAACGGAATATTATACATTTATAAACTCTAGTTAGGCCATGAACACAATAACCATGCGGTATGACATAACCATTATGAGAATGATCTATCGCAGAAGTATATAACGCAAAGCACGACTTCTTTCTTACAAAATCTGCGCAGGTTTTGGCAGCCACAACCATCTACGCAATCGGTGAGCCGTTAGTGTACCAGTCAGGGGCAGTCTGTACGATGATGTGGCGAGCCAGCGTTACTGTGTGCATAAAAAACGGAGTGATTGTGTGTTGAAGCCATGGAGGTCACACTTGACTAGTAGCGTCTGATGGAAAGCCACTAGATAGGCCTTGATAGCTGTCGGTTGGTGGTAAAACCTGTGCTACCTCGGCCATCCATCACACTTGAACTGCCGCGTCGGGGTGGTCACATCCTCTACAATCCTGCTGGAAATCAATCTCCGCGAATGTTGTCTATCGATGGTGCATCCTGTCAAACTGGGTGGCTGTGGAAACTCGTGAAAAGATTGTGTAACACAACTGGTGGGGTCGGCGTGCGCGGCCAGGGACTTCTGATTAGTTCGGATAAGCAGAAGCTGCGAAATCAATCGATTTCTTTCACCTAGCCTATGGAGCAGAACGATTAACCATTCCATTTCATGAGCACGAACATTTTCGTACCCTACTTTCCTGGAACGTTCGATTTTTGCTATGAGCTTCTGGCTCACTCTGCTTCGTTACTAATTAGCACCAATTATCATCAGTGTGAATTACAATGCACGAAAATGAATGATAGTACTGACAATTTATGAGTAGTGAACTTTGGTTTAACATTTCACCACGCCACGAACCTACGGCGATTTGCAGTATCAGATGGAGTGTAACCGATAATTATCTGACATTCGCGTTCATTTATATGTTGATACTTTTGTTTATATAACAGCTCCGCCTTTTAACCATAAGCTGAGCCTAAGTGTCTGGTCCTACGTTTTACTGCGCGGTGTTTACGGGGCCTACATTACTGTTAATTTTCGAACTTGACTGGCTTTATTTTGCATCCGTTTTGCGAGTCTATTCACCTATTCGTAATTCAATCCTGTATCTTTGATTATAAATGTTTGTAGAACCATGGTTTATTCAGTACGAATTAGTTCGCCCATCGCCTTCGTATTTTACCGCCCAGACCGTGGGTACGTCCGTTTGGTGATTAGGCTTGTCAGCCGGTGGTAACGGTGGCAGCTACAATCAGCATCATTATGAGTATGCAGACGCGAGTACCGGCAGCTGGGCTTATTAGCCTTTAGTGACTGGGCCATAGTTGACTATCTGGACAAGGGTGAACCGAAGCTGGTAGTAAGGGAAGCCTACACTTGGACAGCGGGGAAATCCACTCACTCAACGAGCTACGTCTGACTATGAGAATGTGCAACGACCGAGAGGACGCAGCGTTAAGCATAGGTTTCGAGAAGATTCAAATGTGAAATCAACTACCGTATGCAGTTGCTTCGGAACGAGTTCGCCTCGTTGGCTCTAAACATACCGGGTGATTCGATTACGCGCGCACTGATTGCGCGGCATGGTGGTGGTAGGGGCAGGAAACATTTTGATACCATAAGTAGTCTAGCGATTTGCACGGTTCGGATGACATAATACGAACTCGAACAAATGCCTACCTCCTTTTGTACTTAACAACGACATCGAATCCGAAGTGGAATCCGGTCCAACGCCAACTGCACGTCGTATCGCCGTTGTGCATCCGACGACCGCACCGTTCGGAGGTGGCCCAAAAGACATCTTCGGGTAGGTCGCTTCGTGGACCCGGCTCCTCCACTCGCAACGCATCAGCTGCGGGGATCGGCAGTGTGGATTCACGACCAGTCAGAGTGACGCGAATACGTGACGCGTTGTTAGCCGAATCGGAAGTAGCGCCTGTGCTGCTGCTGTGGCCGTGTCCGATGTTGCTGGAACGGGTGTATTGAGTCTGCAGCTCATGTGTGTGCAGGAGACGAAGCCATTGCTGGCAAAACACTTTGCCGAGCCAAGCTATGATGTGAAAGTAACACGAAAAGTAGTGGTTCAGGAGAGTACAAGTAGGAAACAGTAGTACCTAGAAACTGAATGCAATGCAGTATCACACAAATGAGAAGCGATTTAAGTCGAGGGTAATTGTGAGCTTGGGATACCGTCAGGTTGAACCCCGAGTCACGTCGGTTGGCCTCTACCGTCTATTTTCACTACCAGAGTGAAAACCCAAGTCAAAAGAAGAAGATGCGGCAATTCGGGGCTTCTGCTGACGGGTGGTGACCTTCTGGATGAGTCTATGCGTGGTGAATTCAACCTATCGCATCATGTAAATATCCCTACTACTTCCATTGTCATCAGTACTCTGTCCGGATTGTTTATAACGGCATGGGCGGATCGGTAACTCAAGTTTGGGAAGCCGCTGCTCCATGGGGCTACCCTTGCATAAATGTGAAAGTCAGTAGAGAGTGAGATGCTATATCACGAGTAACGCAGTCATACGGATAGCCCGATAATAATCACTGACTCGTGAGAGTAGAGTCGCGGTTTCTGGTTTCACAGGGGAGGAACAGAGTGTGCGTGACTGACGATTCCCGAATGCATCAAACGGCTGTTCAACGAATGTTTTCCCGAACGTGAGAGGGACAGTTAACTGTCGAGATGGTGAATCCGAGGTTTATCACTTTTAGGTCGGTAGTCAACTTCCTTCGGCTCGACTTTGTCTCCGGTTCACGGCAATCTGTTTCATACTCGTCTGCAGTGTTGTTTGCACTGAACTGGACCTACAGTGGGGGTTACTTAGCCGACCAGCATGATTAAGGTGAATCAGTGCCTCGCCAACGAACATGCCGGCGGTATCCGATTGGTCGATTATCCAGTGGGATCACTTCCACTCGACTGAATGGACAGCCAACATCCACAGAACCGGAACAATATCATCCAGCCTAGTGATGAAGCTGATCTGAGAGAGCCGGTCAGTGTGGATGGAGTCACGAGAGTGTCAGCAGACGGAGCTGAACGTATGAAACGCAACTGAGCGGATATACAACCAACAGCGTGATGTGATTAGAGATCAACACTAGTGGTTGCCAGATTCGACTATTCTGCGTAATGCAGCACCACTGGTAGCAGACGAACTGCCTTGGGAACAGCCGTTCTGGAAGACATAATTGTATACGGGGATGTACACCTTTGAGCAACAAGAGTTGGTGGGTAGCAGTGAGGAAAGATAATAAGGTACCGTATATTAGTAACCATGTTCGAAGTATCGGATCAGTAGGTTGCAGCCAGGCTTCGTTAAGTTTCAACGGCAAAGAATAGGAATAACGGTAACAATGCTGTAGGCCGTAACGGCGCTTCGCTGTCGCGCGACCATCACCAGGGATGAAACCAAATGCTAATAGCATACGGTCACGCACAGCCGGTGGTAATATCAGGGGAAAGTGGTATCGACGAGGTAGATCCAGTGAGGCAGTGGATGACACCGTGCCAAAATTAACCACAACCGATAGACAACAGCATCAGGTACACTTAAAGCCTTCGGTATGGCTACAAGGAGGCAGAGAACGGGTTAATAAGACCAATCGCAAGGCACGTCCAGTAAGGTATCGAGGCCGGCACAGTATGGGCAGTTTACGCCTCAAGACAAAATATGAGACGCGTCAATAGTGCTAGGTTTGGTTGACAGTATTAACGACTGTACCCCCCTTTCCAAACCTTAGGCCCACCCAGATTAAGCAAATACATTGCCTCACAGATCCATAAATAAAATATTGAGAAGCAAGTTATGAGATGACAGCCATTTCGCACATGTTCATCAATCGCATACACGCAACTAACGAGTACAAGAGAGAGGATAGGGGGAATTGGTCAGTGGCCAACTAATGCGCTACCACGGTAGACTCAGAGTCATAGCCAGTTGTTTCTGCACGCAGCATTGTGACCGTTCTCGATCAATTGGTGATGGTTTCCAGCAGTCTAGGGATGTGGCTTTTTGATTGCACATCAAGACGGTGAATGACTCATAGGGGTTGACGCGGTGGCCAACGCCCAGGATACGCACGGTGATTGCCGAGACAACTCGGCTCCTCGATTCACACGATTCCGTCATCGTTAGCAGTTGGGAAGTAGCGTATCAATTCTGACATTCAAGCGACAATCGGCGCACACAACATAGTTGTCTCTATAGCTACAGGTAAATTTGTACACACAAAAGAACACGCACCACCTCGTCCGTCTCTTACTCGGACACACCAGCACATGAAAATTCGAAGGAACAGCTTCTGAATGTTATATCGAACATGAATACAGTTGCGGTACGTTGTGGATCTGGGGGCCAACCTTTTCTTCTGCAAAGTCTGTGACTTGAATTGCGGTGGGGATGGTCCACGTTATACCACAGTTACTAGCCATGCCGGTCTATAGCTGTTTCCAATGGTATAAAGGTATAACCCGCGACATCGAGAGGTAAGGAGCTCGGTTCCTAGTGAGGCAGGGAGTGCGCACTATTCATGTGTCTTAATTAGAACGGAGCCACGGATGATGAGAAGCTGGGTAAGTTTGAGCTAATGCGAAAAATTCCCAAATTAACAAAGGAACTGAGCCAGAAGCGCATCCGACGGTGGAAGACGTACAGTGAGGAGAAACGAATACCTGCACATGCCAAAGAGAGCTCCCATCGTGAAGTGTAGTTAGCCGGTAAGTTGATTAAAAAATGACGAAGGGCGAATCCTCAACACAGAAATGACGTGAACAGAGAAACCGGCACATGTGCACACATATCTGGCAATGTCGGAGTTGAAAGGTGACAGGGGCTGCAGTGAGATGCGCTAATAAAAACAGTGCAACGGATACAAGATAGCACCATTCCTGTGACAAAAGTGCCTAAGAGTACCTTCGGGGACGACGCGATCGCGCATCATCCGCTCAGTCGTCTTGTACACATTGATGACATACTCCCATCGGATAGCCTGAAAGGCTGGAGCGTAGCGCAAACCTTCAGGGGTTTCCAGAAAACTCTGACCTACAAATGATAAGGAGAAACAAACATAATGTAGAAACATCAGGTAACATTCTAAAAGAACAGACAACCTTGATATCTTACAAAAAACGCAGTTGATCTCTTATTACTGTACATCTTCTGATCATTTATGGTCGTTGAACTGAAAAATGCTTTTATTTGTCTGAACATGCCGTCACAGCGTGTTTTGCCGAAAAAGAGAATATGCAATTTATTTATTTATTTGGCTCTGAAAAAAATGAGAGCGCATGTAATATGAGGACAGTAGGTCGGGACACCGTATTGGTTGGTGATCCACTGTCCTGCAGCCGGAAGCGATTGTACGTGATTGTGGATATTGTGTGGGTTCAAGATATATATATATATATATATATATATATATATATGTATATACATATACATATATATAATCACGGTTTGTTAGCAGACGTTGTGCCATCAGAACCATGGCCGAAGAAAAAATAGGGAGAATAGAGACACGAAATGCGATAAAAAATGGAGATATTTTGCTTTTGCACCCGCTATTTTGTTTGTTTGGGTTTTTGTGTGCATTAAAAGGGGATAAGATGGCAGAACAACATTGACACCACTGAGGTCTGTTGCGGGCCATGACATCGGATATTTCCAACCACTGAGATTCAGCATCGCATGGTCCCCAACCTGGAAGACTGACTGGTGCGGCTGCCGCCAAACTTGAGGTTGCCTACTTCATGCTCCATCGCCACATTGGCTGTCCACCGCGGCACTTTTCCAACCGCACCCTGGGAGTGCAAATAGCGCTCGACGTGGGAGGCGATAGGCTGGCATGCGCAAAACGTGCCCGAGCAAACGCATGCGATGTCGGAAAATAACGTTCTGAAGACTGTCACTACTCACTCCAAGCACTCGGTCTCGGACCTCTGCGTTGCTTAAGTGGTGTTGCCACCACACCCGAGCAATCCTTCGTAGGCAGCGATTGTTGAAGACTGACAACTGCTTCATGTCTTCCGAGCGAATAGGCCGTCTCACAGCCGTACAAGAGTACTGCACGGACGGAAGCATTGCACACCTTGCCCTTGGGATTGAAATCACGACGATGCCATAGGTGTCTCATTTTGATGAATGCAAGATGGGTCTTTGTAATCCGCGGTGAGACTTCATTCCCAACACCGCCACCAGCCGTGATGCAACTCCCTAGATAAGTGAAGCAAGGGGCTTGCTCCAGAACATGTCCAGCAATGGTGAGCGCGGGTTCAGGCACCTGCCAATCCTGTAACAGCGTTTTACATTTTTCCGGGTTAAAGTATAAGCCGTACTTAGACGCCTCTATCGCTAAGCGGTCCAAAGCGCTCTGGACGGTTTGTAGGTCGTCCCCCAGCAAGGCGATATCATCGGCGTAGTCCAAGTCCGTGACTGTCTCCAAAGAGGAGCGCAACACCGCAGTTCTGGACACCTTCCAGTGCTCTTTGGACGACGTATTCGATGACAAAAGTGAAGGGGAAAGGTGAAATAAGGCAACATTGGCGAACCCCGCTGGTCACAGCAAATGAAGAAGAGAGCGTGCCGTAAGCCCTGACTTTGCCCGACGTGTGGTTGTAAAGTTCTTTCAGAATAGAAATTGAGTGTTGCCCGCCCGAAAACATTCTTTCAGAATGGTTACAAAGTTGTCGGGCACATCTTTCTTCAGTAAACAGTTCCACAACGCAGATCTATCTACTGAATCAAATGCCGCTCGGATGTCCAAAAACACTACGATCGTTGGCCGCCGGTGGATGTGCCGGAGTTCGAGAACCTGGTGGGGCGTAAAGATTTGGTCGATGCAGACGCGACATGGAAGAAATCCGGATTGTTCTTCTCGGAAAAACTCCTCTCTAGTCGTTGAAGGCTTGCGAAGTAGGACAAACACGAAGATTCTGGATGCGACAGAGATTAACGAGATTCCGCGGTAATTACAGCAATCGTCACGGGAGCCTTTCTTGTGAATCGGAACAATGACCGATTCTCCCCATGAGTTCGGAAACTTCTCTGCGGTTCAAAGTTTCGTGAACAGCGACAGGATTTCGCTGACAAGTACACTCCCGCCATCTTTGAATAGAGCCGGTGGCAGGCTTCCGGACCAGGAGCTTTGTGGCGTTCCAAAGATTGGATTGCATCTCGAATCTCTGCTTCAGTTGGGGTGCCTGTGGAGACAAGCTAAGCATCATCCGTTGGGGCTGGTGTCACAGGGGGCTGTGTTGAGTGGTTGAATTGAAGAGCGAAATGCGCTGCCCAGCGACCCAATCGCCTGTAAAGGTTGGTGATCTTCGTGCCGTCTGATTCGCAAATCGTCTGGCTGATAGCGTGGGAATTTCAGATAGTGGCCCTGATGATGCAAAATAGACGACAGCAGTTGCCGGCTGATGCAGCGGCTTTCATCTCATCAGATCGTTTTGACCATCAGGATTCATGATCAGAGCGAAGGCTTGCTTTCAGCTGTTGAGAAATAGACCGGCGGTGTTCGTTATGCTTTGCGCCAGAAGGAACCTCCCGTCGACGATCCAGCAATTCCAAGGATCTTACCGAGATCCAGCTTTTGGGAGTGGATCGAGGGAGGCCGCAGCTGGACAAACCGGCCGACAGCACGGCTTGTTGCAGACTTGACCAGTGTTGATCAACAGCCAGAGTGGAGGAGAGAGCGAGGTTTTCACGAAGCCTTTGTTGATACTCCTTCTTCAGCACTGCGTTCTCCAGCTTGTAGGTGTTCAGTTGGATGTGTTTGGACCAAGGTGAACAACCGAAACGCATGCAAACGGTTACATGATCCGGATCGACGCATGTTGATCAAAATGATCGGCAGTCGCGTACGCTGCCGCGCCACCTGCGACTTATGGCTACATGGATTCACAAACCAATGTAGGAATAAGGATAGGAAAACAGTGAAAACAGTTAGCAGGCTACAGTGCGTCTGACAATATAGGACCATTACGGCAATCGATCATGACAAATCGGAAACACTGCAGATGCAGGAATCACAAATAAACATAGTCACATCGAATTAGGATGATCGTACAGTTAATCTGCCAACCGTACGATCAGAACTGATATATGCTAGACGCGGATAACACAGTGCACCGATACCATACTCTACAGATAGAGACAGCTGAGCTGTAAGTCTCGAGTCTAGGAAGTAGAAGCTGCAAGCTGTACGCATGGCCACGCGAATTCCCACAGCTCAAGAAATACGTCTACTGACAAAGACATGAAGAGAACGTGGGTGACAACAATACTAAATGCTATGAATAAAGATGGCGGAACGTGAATCGAAAGAACGCTCAAAAAGAAACAGTGTAATATGAATTTTCGTAAAACGAATCGAAGCATGTGCAACCGGATAGGCTGATGTAAATGCACGAAAACTTCAGCAGCACACCAGCACGTCGTACGAACGCCTCGCTGCCAAGCGACCACCACCAGTTGTATGCGGGCTGGGGATGTTGACAGGTTTCGCACATCGAAGCAGATTGGAACTGCCGACTCCAAGAATACAAGGCAAACGCCTCATACCACTCGGGGACGGGCGAATTGAAATGCGCTCGGACGCAATTATTAAACCGTTGACAAGTCGCAAAGCAACGGTCCATGTGCGTATCTCGTTGGTTTGCGTTAAGGAATCATGAAGATGAGGAAGAGTGCGGTAAGATGGCTATTGGAAAGCATCTATGTGCACAAATTCTACGCTTCACAGAACAAATGCTACCATGGCTAGCATGAGGAAAAAAGGGAATCGAGCATCATAGATGTAGTGACGCAGCACTCTTGTCCTCAACACACATGAATTCGTGAGCTTAGGCTGACGAGGGTACACGGAATCAGCAACCCATCTGTTCAATTAAACAACTATGATCTGAGCGAGGTGAGGCGGATTCATTTACGGTGGCTAATGTCGTCAGATTGACAATGGCAGGATAAGCATGAGGGCAAACAGAAGAAAAAGAAAAAAGGGAGTTAAGGAAGAAGTGCGCAAAACTAATCGGAATGGAGTGGAATAGATGCGAGAAGCCGATTGCAGGTGCACCACTGACTGCGTGACTACGACATGTCCGATAGAGTCTCTACCGACTGATGTGGGCAATCCCGAGTCCCCCAACCACGTAGAAGGCACGTAAGAGCCTGATCAAGTCCCTCGTCGGTTGTTCTTCAACTGCGGAGGAACCATAAGTTAAATCGGGTCAGAGCCAAATGCAGGATGACTAGTTAAAGATAAGCACTAAAATCGGTTGTATTCTGAAATTTACAGGAGCCAGAAAGTTCATTTATTGCATGAATAAAATCAGTAATGATTGTAATACAAATAAACGGTATATTCCTCGAAAGTGTGAGGAATGGTAGATATTGCTCCCACTATCCCAATAATGAATTCCAGACCAGTGTCGAGAAGAATCCAACCGGTGGTAAGCACAATGTTCTAGTCTGAGTTCCAATCGGACTAGCTCTAGCAAAACAGCGGAAACAAGCATGACATCGGCGACGGAGTGCGCCCAGTGTTGGGAACCACCAGCGCAAAACATGGATTGGTTTCAGACAGTCCCAGCGACCAAACTGAATGGAGATTCACATAAAGATTGTATGCCGTATACATGTTACGAACCTATAAAACAAACATACAGTTATAACTGTTTTTCATGCGTTTGATCCCGGGTCCACTGTGACTTAATAGCATGCTTACCAGAGATGTCTTTGGCCTATACTGTGTAATTCGATCCCCAGTCTGTTAACTCATTATCAATACACGCTAGCTAAGGGACAGAAACGCACCTCAGCTAATGTGCCGCGATCTGATAAGAGACTAAAAAGTTACACCATAAGTTACACTACAAAAATATGCTGTTAAATATTATATGAGTTTGCATGAGATCGGGATTGGAAAAGTAATCTAAGGAGGGGAATGAACAGAGAAACTCAAATCACAAACACCACTGGGGCAGCTCTTCGCCGTATCAGTAAGTATGTTCAACGCAACGTGTTCATAATCCTTAGGACACCAGTCACGCAGTCGGGATGCACCAAGCGACGCTAACTTCGAAGTGAGGGTTTTCATTCTTCTTGACCAACTCACCGCTTGGTGTTCCCTCATCACCTTGCAACCGCACCCCCGGCGCGCAAACAATGCACCTCGCGAGAGGTGGTGTGCTGACAGGCGCAACATGAGGCTCAGCCATCGGAGCCTGGTGCGTGATATAATGGTGCTGAGCGGTTCACTCGATCTTCCTGCTCACGCGGTGCTCCTACCAGACATGAGCTAAGCTGCGAAGGCAGCGATAATCGAATGTGACGAACATCTTTATGTCTATCGACCTGATGGGCCAGGTTTCACAACCATACAGCAGAGTTGAACGGACGGCTGCGTTATAAACTCTGTCCTTCAGGGCGAGAGTAATGTCGTGTGTGCGCCACAGGTGACGCAAATTGGGAAAAACACCTCGAGCTTCTGCTCTACGGTTCGTAACCCCATTTTCGATTCCACGGACGCTAATATAGCTGCCCAGGTACCTGAATTCCTGAACGACTTCTAGATGATCCCCACCAAGCGTTAGCGCAGGGCTGGGTCCCTGCCAACCTTGGAGAAGTACTTCGCATTTCGATGGAGCAAAGCACAGCCCAAAACGATAGAACACCAGTACTAATCAGATGGGCTCAGCCTAGTAACTGAACCCATCTAACCGTCAATGACAGAAGTGACATAGCGGTGCCTACTTTTAAAGAAAGAATGAGACGAAGATGGAGAAGGAAGTTAAATTCGTTTGGTATAAGCAATCTATGAGCCGTCACTCGCAATTCGCTTGTGATCCAGTTGCCCAGGAAGAGATCAGCGGCCAAACAGTTCAGGCGTTTGAACTGCAAAAGCAATCACGGGTTCGAGTGCCCCTAATTCATCCCAGCTGATGACCAACATATCGCAGTCCCATGGTAGTGGAGCATCGTTACAATGTGATGATGTTCTGCTGGCACTTTTACACAAGTTGCCTAAACAAAAGAGGGATTTCAGGAGTGTAGACGATAAACAAGCATGCCCAAAATAATTAGCGAATGAACTGCTACAATCATGGGGCAATTAAACACAGGGTGCACGATGTGCCATTTACAGAATCAACACATAGAAAGGCAAAAACAAGTCTCAGACGATACAATCGAAAATTCTCGCTTTGGATGCACACAGCAAAACAAAGAGAGAAGTCGATGCAAATTTATGACCTTGAAACAACACTATTCCACTTCCGTTTCCCTTCAGGAATGTAGTACGGTTATGAATAAAAGCTCTATGACGACATACTGTGAGTCTGGTTTACTTCGTGTACTCTCAAGCGGCCGATAACATGCATGGAATGATAGGATCAAGTAAATACCTACGACTGAAAAGCTCTTGCGCGTTCCAACAACGTGTTCTGTGATCGAATAAAAAAATTTCTCGTGAAAGACAAAACAGCTGCGCTAATAAGAATAAATGTACCAGAAGAAGAAGCCTACTGGAAAGGCCCAAAGAGCACATAAGGGGTGTACTAAAAATGAACACAACCAAAACCCAGTCAGACTGACGACCAAAGCACTTCGCAAACACTGATACTGGTCAAATAACAACTGTATAAGCTTCTTTACTTCATTTAATCTTAAAAGGAGAAATTACTAAGTCTATCGACTCAGGCTTTTTTACCGGTACTGCCATCACCACATCACATTTTCAATTCAATTACTAGTCATTAGCTTTTCATTTTTGGCATGTAACTCTGTCCAAACTAATCAGCAGGAGAATTACGACTTGGCGAAAAGTATTCGCGCAGCGGTTTGCGTTTTTTTGACGAGACTCGTTCCGAGAAGCGTCACCGGATGTGAAAGTATTCCAAGTGTGAGAAAGCGTGCGCCGACGTATCTGTTCTTACTCTCTCATATTTATATTCTTCCTTCTTTCCTTGTTGACCACGACTGGGCTGACCTCCTTCCAGGCT
Organism: Dicrocoelium dendriticum; assembly: GCA_944474145.2. Classification (NCBI taxonomy): domain Eukaryota; kingdom Metazoa; phylum Platyhelminthes; class Trematoda; order Plagiorchiida; family Dicrocoeliidae; genus Dicrocoelium; species Dicrocoelium dendriticum. The sequence goes on from OX104062.1 coordinate 52,352,055, forward strand.
AACAATTAGACCCATGCAAGGCATATTGACACTGGCTCATTGTCGTCAAAATTGGTGCCATGCTCGAACCGAGCAGAAAAATTGAAAAGGCTGGATGATTTGATTTTACATCATCCATTTATATAAACAGTATAAAAGATATACTGGCATACATGCTATTAGGCCACACCGGCACAAGACCAAATGAGGCAATGAAGTGCGGGCAAAACCTTTCGGGGGAATACCCTGCTTGGAAGCAGGTCTCCTGGAGACGGTTCCACAAATGGCCGTATTAATTTACTTGAAGATTCGACCAAGTCTCATTTATATTGTTCAAAATTTATCAACTTCAGTTTACTATAAATTCGTTTGTAGACCGTGCTGAAAAATGTTCAGTCATCTGATTTACACGATCTCGCTGTAACTACTTGACCAACCACTGAGTTGGACTGGGTCTCGCTTTGTCAATAAATACACCAATTGTAGGGTTTAGGTGTGGCTCTCTCCTATCTCTGCACTCCACGACCGACAGATTCGTCACCGGTTTGGACTCATCAGGTAAAGATAGCCGAGCTGGAAGTGGAAGTCGGCGCATACTGCTTGGCGGCTATCGACAGGTGCACTAGGCTACTAAGCTCCGCGAGCAGTGCTTGACACGGCGGCTAGAAACTTGATTTTCGGGTTTTGGAGCACCCACCGATTTCCTTGGATTGCGACACGCAATCTCAATTGTAGCCTCGATTGACTTTGAAGTCGGCCTCCGCCAATACCATCACTAGGATCGGCAGCGAAGTGGAGGGTTTCGGTGTGACTATCTCTACTTGATGAGTCCAAACCAGGAGGAAATCGTCGGTTGTGAAGTGCAGGGATGGGAGAGAACCACACCGAAAACCTCCACTTCGGTGACGGTCCCATTGATCGTATTGGTGGAGGCTGACTTCAAAGTCATTAGATCGTAACCATGGGACAGCTGATTCTTAACTGCTGACCCTCAAATCGCTGCAAATGAGCTCTATAGCAACATCAGAACTTGTCTTGACGTGGTCACATTGCTTAAGCGTAAATGCCTTATAAATCGAAAACATGCTGACAGCCTACCTCCCGAGATTACCAAGAAGATGGCAATTTTTCGCAGAAAGTACAGCCGGACGAACAATTTTGCACTGGTTCTACAACACCAACAACTCAGCCACGTACTATGCCCATCGCCAGTCAAGACAAGTGGCGGATGAAACGCATGCACTTTCGGGTAACAACAAAGAACTAAAGTTGGCGGATCTCTTAAAAAGTTGAAACCCTTACGATGAATGAAATTACTTTTATCGCGCTTCCCGATGGCTCCGTCGTACATGACCCTGTGATGGGAGTATACACTCGAACGAACGTGCGGTGCCAGCCCAGCAAGGAAGCCGTTAGGCTGCCGCAAGGAAAGGCGACAGCTGATTGGACGTTCACACTTTTCTCGCATGAACGCTGATTGGCCAACAGTTGGACGCATTGGAGTGAGTTTCTTTGACTGAATCAAAGGAAAAATGTCATGCATTCACAAAGGTCGTTAATTATGGATCCAACTAGCTGTATATACCGATATGTTTCACTCGCCTGCCTGCGTTTTCGCCTGGTCCTTTGTTTGCAGAATATACGTTTTGTCCCTGAAGGACCGACTTTTTACATGGTGTCAGAGAAGGAGAAGAACATTAGTACCACCAAGACGATGATTGGAGCTGCACCGGCTATTCAAATGCCTGCCCCGCTGAACATGCATGAACACAGTTTGGCAAGCAACTGGCGTTTATGGAAGAGCAAATGGATGGATTTCTGCACTTTATCGCGTCTGGACAAACAACCGATGGCGTACCGCTTGGCCCATCCAATCCCCTCCTCCTTCTCATCATCTCCTCTTCTCACTCTCCCAAAATAACCTCCCTACTCCCCCCACCATCAACCCCCCCCAACTCCTACCCCACATCATTCACTATCACATCACCTTCCACCCCCCACTCTCCAACCACCCCCCTCCCTCCCCCACCCCCACTCCAAATTATGTATTTCCCCACACTTTGTGTTATCCTCTAATCCTACTATATACCTACTCCACCCTCAAAATTCCTAACATATAAACATAAACATCCTATTTTAACTACCCCTCCTCACCTTTCCACTCAATAAAATTGTCATCAACTGACTCCTTAAATCCCTCATCTCACATCCCGCAAGCGTAAATCTCTCTGCAGCAATGTCTCGACATCTGTAACAGTGCTTCACCACAGCCTTCAGTTCAGCAGATGCCAATACACCCGGTGATTCAGATTTGTGCGCCTATTCAGGAGCCAAAGTACTGAGGGCCACGACGCGCGACAGGAGCCCTGCAACTTCTTGCAACCGGGACATCGATGAACGCGAACGTCATGATGTCGGGTCGTTTCCGCATTATGTGTCCCAATGTGGGCAGCGCAATCACTTTCGCCCGCTATCTTTCAGATACAGATTTCATATCCCACTATACCCTTCCCCCACCCTCGACACCTAACCACCACCTATATTACCCTATTACACTTCCCTCCTACTCCTCCTATATAACACCCTAAAATCATCTTCTACCAAATCCCCCCCCCCCAACCCAACAACACTCCCCCCCCCCCCACCCCCCCCAACACCCCCCCCAAACCCACCCCCCACCAACCACCAACCACCCCACACCAACCCCCCCCCCCCACACCACCCCACACCCACACCCCCACCCCCCCCCACACACACACACCCACCAACCCCCCACCACCCCCCCCCCCCCCCCCCCCCAACACCCCAACCCCCCACACCCAACCCACAACCCCACAAACACCCAACATAAACCACACCCCCCCACCCCAACCCCACACATCACACCCCACAACCCACCCCCCCAGCTTCATCCTACACAACCTCAAACCCCATCCCCCATCGCACCCTACCCCCCAACACATACTAACCTTCCCCCACTTTTTTCTAAACTTTTTATTTTCAAATCTCCTACCCTACCCCCCCCCCAACATAACTCACCCCCAACCCTACTATATAGACCCTGCATATTACTATCATAACCAGATCTCATCATAGCTGCATAGCTATTTCTCCTCGCATGCGAAGTCGCCCCGCGGCCTCTCTCCCCAGTATAGTGTGCCCTCACTGTCACATCGCTCGAAAATGTTCGAAACACGACAACCATAGACTCTAAACTGCCACTCCCACTGTGGAAAATCTAGTGTCTCTTCCTCTGTGTAAAGTATCTGAACCTACCCATGCACCCCTCCCACGCCCCGCCCTATGTCTGTGCTCCACCATCAATGATCCGCTCCGTACACTATGAGACCTCGCACGACAATTGTGTCTTCCTTCACCGTCACCAGTTGTCTCCAGTATGAGTGTGACACGCTATGCTGCTGCTATCAACTCGCATCGTGTCTTAATGTAATAGTGCGAGGATAGTTCAATGCACTCCCCTGACTGTATCTCGTTGCACCTGTCATGCACAAGACTTACACTGAACTGTGCCACTCCACTGTCTCGTCGATACCAGATATATACGCTACTCCTCGCACTTGGTGCTACATCCTAGACAGAATCGACTACCCCCTCCCTCGCCCTCGAGCCCTCACCTCCCATAAGCATACAGTTACGCACGTCATACATGTCACGACTAGCCCTGATCACGCCATCCTCTCCAAGACATGAACGCCCTCCGCCTTAATTTGCACACAACCATGTGAGATGTTCCCGCTACCACAACAATGCCTCCAACTCCCATATTATCCCCCCTCACATGAAATCCCACAGTCTGACGACACACTAAATATCCTCGTCATGTACCCTACTATGTATAGCTTGATACACCGGACCTCATTATGTTCAGTGAATCCAGACCATACTGCTACCATCCATTAGTCCATGTGAATACAACAGAACACCTCCATCATAACTCACCAAAAGACCCCTACTCAGTCGTGTGTCCCCATGAGAGACTGATTTCATCTCTCTCTCACCTAAATATTCCCATCCTACGTATCTCTCCTCTCTAGCGATACATAAACCACCAATTCGAGGTACTTAGCCAACTTTCCGCCAGTCACCTCTATCGCTGTGTGTGTCTATGTCCCCCTGACTCAGTATCACGACCTGTCCGAGTGTGCTGCGCTTCGCTACCTCGCCGTGTCTCTCCCCTAGTCCTCTAGATGTCTGTAGTCTTTCCGATACAGACAACCCGCAAGTGCAGAGACCCGTCTATATGAATGCCACAACACGTCAGAGATCACCTACTATTTTGTATACCTACCGAGTACCGTCCACTGCATTTGACCACTAAATGCACGAAACAATCAACCGTCTCTACTCTAAACCTCCCCGAGCACCTAAAGATCTAACGCCTGTCCCGTTGAGCTCCCGCCGGCCCATTTTATACCTCTCTAGTCTACATTGATGCGACGACCAACTCGTCCCGCTCCCTCACCAAAATTTGTCGACGTCTGACCTCCCTAGTATGTCTAGTTCATCTCCCTCTATTGCACTCATGTTCAGATCCGTCTGTCGCGTACCTCCCTCTCCGCACGCTCTTCCACGTGACCTACATATCATCATGTAGTGTATGTATATTCATCTACTCACCCGATGTGACAATTACACCATAATACTGCCCTATGTGAATTATTTAAGCGGTTCCTCACCTAGAGAGATCTTGCCCGCTGAATCACCCGAGGCAGTGACGTGTGCGAGCCATTTATCGCGATAACCGTGTATGCCTCTCACTAATACCGGCGAGCACACTGTTACGCCCGACTCGCAATTATTTGGCGTAGTGATAATCAGAGTAACTGCGACTGTATTGTTATAGTTCAGCTACTCATTATCATGATATTGTAGCACCACCGCTGTCTCCCAACACTCGTAAATAAGCTGTTGTCACCGAGTCCACATCCCGATTTTATATTACTCCTGCACACTCACCTCTGCTGTTACATCCCTGATGTTCGGTATCCTCTGTAGACCCGTGTCGCTATCCTTCGACTTTGTAGTCCTCACGTAAGTGTCGATTGAATTCTCTCGGTGCTGTGACTTAGCTCGTAATCTTCGCATAAGACCCATATCACGAGCACCAAAAATGTGTCACCTCTCTGGCCTCGCGCACTCTTCCGCCCGTGCCTCCGACGCATTAATCACTACCTCACGAAAGGACACCAAGAACCCATGCAACAGCCCGCCGTCATCAGCACCTACCCCAGACTCGAATAGATAAAGCACCGAGATGCCGAACATGACTCATCCGACCCGGCTCCCTAGAGTGACCAACACTACGGCTAGCCCGCCCTCCAGATCCACTGCAGCTCGAGACTCTAATGTCTCTTGAAGATCAGCCACACTGCGAACATAACACCCGCCAGCATACTCTCGAATCACTGTCGAATCACGCTTCCCGCGCCCTGTGCAACGACTTGACCACCATCCTCCCCTCCAATCTCTACAACCCACTGCTAATCATAACCAACGATCATCCCTCTCGCCGTAACTGATCAGCGCTCCACTTGCATCGAGCTGAGATCAGCCGATACGCCCCAACGTCGTCGCTCTGCGCACATCCCAACCGACACCTGCTCGTGCCTACAGATGACTCGGCACCTCCAACGACGCGCTTCCCATCCGAGCTCCCCGCCGCACCACACCCCGCGCTACCGCCCGCACCCCGCAGCACATATCCGCCACCGCGCCGCGGCCCACCCCCCCCCCTCGCCCCCCCCCCCCCCGCACATACAAATCGCCTAGATCGATCGATCGCCAGATGTCGAGCACCCTCGGCGCGAATCGCCCACTCTCCTGGGAAGTGACACAGAACACCACGCTCAGTAGACTTCGACAATAAGGCGCCCTCCCTTCCACCACCGGCACGCCGCCCCCCAACCCGCTCCACTCTCAATTGTCCTGCAGCACTTCGCCCGCACCGAAACGTTATCCTCAATGGGTGGCCGGAAACAAAGAAGCAGCTCCCGAAAGAATTAACACCCTACTTCAATTTCGGGACGAACTCACTGTCTGTGACGGTCTGTTGTTCAAGGGAAGTCGAATCCTAATCCCTTCTTCTCTCCGAAGGAGATGCTGGAGCATTTCCATCGCGCTCACCTGGGTGCAAATTACACCATTAATCGAGCAAGAGAACTGATGTTCTGGCCAGGAATGACAGGTCAGATCAAGGATCATGTGTCTAACTGTGAGGCGTGCCGTTCACACGACATTCGGCAAACAAAGGAACCGATGATGCTGCATGATGTTCCGGACCGACCGTGGCAAAAGGTAGCAGTGGATCTATTCTGGGACAACGGAAAGGATTACTTACTCACGGTGGACTACTATAGTGATTACTTTGAAATCGATTTACCCACCACCTCGACCACGGAGACAGTAATCAACAAACTCAGATGTCAATTCGCACGGCACGGGATACCAGGGGAGCTAGTCTCGGACAACGGTCCCCAGTTCAGCAGCAGGGCATTTCAGGCTTTCACAACCAAATGGGAATTCGCACACCGGCAAACCAGTCCCTATCACAGTCAATCAAATGAGAAGGCAGAGTCGGCAGTGAAGCAAGCCAAGCGACTATTAGCGAAGGCTAGAGATACTCGGGAGGACCCATACCTCATGCTACTGGAGAGTCGCAACACTCCTACAACGGATATCGGCCTGAGCCCAGTGCAGCGCCTATACAGTCGAAGGACCAGAACTGTGATGCCTGCATCCGCAACACTTCTGCGCCCTGTCACGCCACAACTTGAGAAAGTACAGAACAGTTTGAAAAGGCGAATGGCTACTCAGAAACGGTACTACGACAACGGCGCACGGGAATTACCTGAGCTGACAGTGGGGGAAGAAGTATGTGTTGAACCAATTCCCGATGGACAGGAGCGGTGGAGAAAAGGAGTCGTGGCTGCGAAAGTCGGTGAAAGGTCATACGAAGTAAATGTTGGAGGGAAGAAGCTGAGAAGAAACCGAGTACAGCTGAGGAGATGTCCGAGGCGACAGCATGAATCAGGGAGAGAGCGTTATACTGCGTGCGGCAATGAGGCGACATCGGCAGATCCAACAAAGAGGACGTGGAGTGGTAAAGTGTATGGACTATTTAGCAAATTACAGCAGCAAGAACATGAAAGAGGGGGGATGTGATGGGAGTATACACTCGAACGAACGTGCGGTGCCAGCCCAGCAAGGAAGCCGTTAGGCTGCCGCAAGGAAAGGCGACAGCTGATTGGACGTTCACACTTTTCTCGCATGAACGCTGATTGGCCAACAGTTGGACGCATTGGAGTGAGTTTCTTTGACTGAATCAAAGGAAAAATGTCATGCATTCACAAAGGTCGTTAATTATGGATCCAACTAGCTGTATATACCGATATGTTTCACTCGTCCGATGCCTGCGTTTTCGCCTGGTCCTTTGTTTGCAGAATATACGTTTTGTCCCTGAAGGACCGACTTTTTACAGACAATATCTCCATTACCGAGGCTTTGAACTGGCAATTTTGTTCATCGTCTAGCAAAGCCACTTATTCCGCTTCATTTGACTTACCCACTGTAACCTTCAACGAACTTTTCAAGGTAGAATTTTCCCTCCGAGATACATAAAAAACAATTGGGACTATGAAACAATCTAAATACGAAAGTTCAAATGCTCTTCCATCAATCGCACTAAAACTAAGAGGAAAAGATAACCAACTTCTTTTGCTCAATTTATTCTCGCTTTCAATGAA
>OX104062.1:52360291-52466109 GCA_944474145.2 Dicrocoelium dendriticum
GAACTGGAGATTTATTAAGCAACACCTAGCAAACTAGGATAGAGGAAATTATGTTATAAAAAAGGAAAATAAACGTTACAGTCAATCTGCTTCTGCTTGCACTTCTTCCGTTAACGCACACGACCAGGTTCCTGCAAGGCAAATGAGAGCGCAGCGTAAGCACCAGTTCAAATTCAAGCACCGCGCCACGACAGTTTCCGTTCCGCACTACACTACACCCTCCCTCCTTCGAGCGCCGTCCCTGGAGCTAACCCATAGCCCCTCAGTTGGTACTTCAAGTTCACGAGCGACCACTGGTGGTGAATCTGCCCTCTCTGACTCAACTGACTCAGGTTCTCGGCTACAGGGTTTGAGGCGATTAACATGGACAACTATAGGTTGATTATAAGGGTTGTTACTATCCTTTATCATGCAGGTGGCCTCAGAGAGCACTCGTTCTACCGTATATGGACCCGTCCAGTTTCTGTGAAACTTTGCCGGCAATCCTGATGCTTAAGGTTGGTGTAACCAAACTAAATCACCAACTTTCAGGGGTACGCCAAATACCTTCTTGTCGTAATATTCCTTCTTACGCCGGTGTGCATTCCCTAAATGCACTCGTGCCGATTGATGAGACTGCCAAAGGGAGTCTAACAGCTTGCTAGCATATTCTATAACCGACGACTGTAGCTGTTGCGTCATCGGTAGACGTAGATCCGAAGGTTATCGTGCCTGTGTTAATTTGTCAGCTGGAAGCCCATTCGACCGAATAAAAGTGCCTACACATTGTTGCTCTTTGCCACTGCACTCATATAACGTAAAATTCTCAAAATTGCTGTTGCTGCATGCTCTCAGTAGTATGGTGCACGAATCAGTGATTAGTTGGGACCCCTCCGGGTCAAGTCGACATTTTAACCTCCTCAACAAATGCATTCCGATAATAACCTCGAACGGTATCCAATCAGCAACCATAAATTCATGGTTAAACGTTGTGCGGGCTACAACAACGGGGGCAACGATGGAATTCAGAACAACTAGTGGTAGCCCGTTGGCTGCGGTAAGGCGAGCGTTACACGGTTTTCTAACACCGTTTGAGAAGTTCCTACTCAAGCTGGCCCTGATTATGCTTCTATCTGCGCCAGTATCTACTAAACCCAGTAAGCAAATCCCTGCTATCGATAATCCTAGTGTTAGCGACGTTACAATCGAGTAGCAAGTAGGGGATGATATCGCAAAGGATGTCATGGTATGCTCACCTGGCGTGTTCCTGTAGCGAGACGATCCGCGGTATGACGTTTGTCTGCGAGGCCAACGAAAACCAGATTGTGCCGGTCGTCGCGGGGCGGGATATCTCTGAAAACGGCCAGGGTTTCCCGTCATTCTTTCAGGTAGGACGCGTCTATGTCGTGTGTTCCCTCTTACAGCAAAACAGCCCGAGGTAGTTGTACCCATCGCTGCATCTATTTCTTCTAACTGGTCACCAGTTTTCAATGCTTCGTCCAAACGGCGGGGGTGGTATCGCAGGAACTCTCTTTAATAGACGGCTTTTCAATGCCCTCTAGGAGTTGCCCTAAGACCAGTTTTTCACGTTCGTCTGGTGTTTCATTCTCATACGCGATATCGACCATCCGCTGCAGCTCGCGAACGTAAGTGCGGATGGTTTCACCCGGATGTTGGTAACGTGCATGGAATGCTCTGCGTAGGGGCGCAGGTAGACCGGGGCGGGCTAATAATCGGCGCATGGCGGAAAAACTCTCGGTTGTAACTTCTTTCTCCAAGTGTTTACTGCCTGCAACAATATCAAAGGCCTCTCCCGAGAGCCGCCGGGAGAGCACAGCTGTCTGTTGGTTGGATGGGAAATGACGCACATAAAACTGGATTTGCTTTTCCCACCTGGGATACAGCATCCCCAAGGCAAAACCTTCTGGCGGCGGGATAGATGGTATGCTAGTTGAAGAAGTTGGTGAAGTTGACATATTCTGCAAAATCCGTGATAACACATCGAGCGAAGCGGCGAACCTTGCCCTCAAGTCAGTAGCGGTCAAAATTTGTTTCGTCATCGGCTTTGTCGGTTGTCTTCGGCATTATCTTCATTCGACCAGTGAGACAGGACTCCTGATGAATGTGCCTCGGCAGGGTCGCCAATATTGTGGTATACAACCTTGGGAGAACTCGGGAGATTGGAACTGGAGGTTTATTAAGCAACACGTAGCAAACTACAGTAGAGGGAATTATGTTATAACAAAGGAAAATAAACGTTACGGTCAATCTTCTTCTGCTTGGACTTCTTCCGTTAAAGCACACGACCAGGTCCCTGCAAGCCAAATGAGAGCGCAGAGTAAGCACCAGTTCAAAGTCAAGCAGCGCGCCACGGCAGTTTCCGTTCCACACTACCACTTTCTCTTTTGCCTCCTGCGTTTACTTTTTTCTTTTTCTTACTTCACGTAACCGACCCAGCAGGGACTGCTAGGGCAGGATACGTGGGCATTAATTGGTTGGACAGGGTGTGATGCGGTCTTTGTTTTAGGTCCATCAGTATTTCAAAGTTCGCCAACTCCTGGTTCAACGACCCGCCGAAGAAGGAACACTCACGGGATCTATCCTATCGTTCCAGTCCCGCTTGAACTTGAACTTGAACTTGAACATGGCTTCCGAAAGGGGCATTCCTGCATCACTAACCTGTTGGTCGCTAGAGAGAAGTGGGCTAAATCAGTGGACGCTGGAAAACGTTTAGATGTGGTCTTCATCGATTTCAGCAAAGCTTTTGACAGAGTCCCACATCAGGAACTACTCTCTAAGCTCTGCGGAATTGGCGTGACAGGGAACCTCCTACTATGGATCAGTGACTTCTTGCAAAGCCGGAACATGCAGGTCAAAGTAAACGATACCCTTTCATTCCCAGTGCCTATGTATAGTGGCGTACCACAAGGCTCCGTTCTCGGACCGGAATTGTTCAAGATATATATCAATGATCTACCAAGTATGCTACAAACGGACTGTCTGATCTATGCAGACGACCTCAAGCTGTGGTCGGAAGTGTCCAGTCTCGAAGACGCTGACCGATTACAGGAAACGCTTGATCTACTACACTCTTGGTCTATCAAGTGGGGTTTGCCGGTCAACAAAGATAAGTGCTCAGTCCTTTCTATAGGTGCTGCTGAACCACTGGGCATCTATCATATTGGCAGGCACCTACTCAAGATTGCCACACAGGGAAAGGACCTGGGGACAATAATCTCCTCTGATCTCAAAACGGCCCTTGACACGTTCAAGAAAACTGCTGCGGCGAACAGGATGTGAGGCGCCATAAGGAGATCATTCTCTAAAATGACGCCGCAGATATTTAGACTTCTTTTCTCCTCCCATATTCGTCCCATTCTTGAATTCGGACTTTCGGCCATAGTCCCTTTATCTAAACATGAAGGTGACAAGATAGAAAAAATTCAGCGACGAGCCTCGAAATTTGTCCTTGGGCTACGCAACCTCCCGTACCCCACCCGACTACAGAGGATGAACCTTTTCCCTTAGACTATCGCCGACGTCGCGGAGACCTCATCTATACCAGGCGCATCCTACGAGGAGAACTGGGAAACGAGCTAAGGCAGTTTTTTCAGCTAAGGCTTGGCAGCTCGACTCGAGGTCACAGCTGGAAGCTGTTTAAACCGAGGAGGTTCAAAGTCCGCTCAGATGTTGCTATCTCTACTCGAGTAATTAATGATTGGAACCGACTGTCGGACCTGATTGTCAATGCGCAATCAGAAGTGAGTTTCAAACGTTTGCTAGACATCTTCCTACTGAGTACTCCAGGATCCTGCAGGACTGATACTACATCCTGAGCCATGACAGCCAATTCGCCTGCAATCCTTGGAAGATCGGGAAGCGAAGGAGCTGACACGGGACCTCCCTTCTGCTCTTCACCACTCAATGAACTTTACGTTACTTTACTGTCATGATAGCGAGAAAGATGTTGAACATCTATGTAGCTATATCTCAATGTAGGACATGTCCCACTGACACAGTGTTACCTGTAGTAGTGAGCTGGCCCAGGTGAAAAAAGTAAAATATTTACAAGCATAGAAAAAAAACTCCATGTACTTACGATATATTCTTGGATGAACCACATGGAGTCCTTCCCCAGCTCCGCCGCCTATTACGGATGGGCATCGTTTCGGAAGCTGCAGTTGGTGGATTAACGGGCTCCATGGGTTATAATCATTGAACGATTCCTTCGTCAGTTTCCTGTGAAGGCTTCGTCGAATCTGCCATCCGCAAAGTGCGCGTCCAGGAATCGTTTGAATTCCGACACCGAGTTCGCTTCTACTATCCGCGAGGGCAAACGGTTCCACATGTTCACCACTCGCCGCTCAAGACACAAGGGATGAGCTACCCACTTGAGGTCAGGGACTACCAGTTTGTACTGGTGACCTCGTGTGCTGCTTGACGCACGGACATGGAGCAATGGCCTCAGCATCGGATAAGCACCCAGATGCAATACCCGATGGGTCATGATGAGGTCCACTCGCACGCGGCGGTAGGCTAGAGTATACAGACCCAATTGTCTGCATCTTTCTTCATACGGCACACCCTGAAGACCGGGAATGAGCCGTGTGGCTGTGTTGTACTCTTTCGAGCTTGTGTATCTCGCCCTTCGTCAACGGACAGTAGGCGAGTGAGCCGTATTCTAGCACCGGTCGTACAATGGATGTGAAGAGACGAGTGGCAATCTCTTTCGACCAGGTGCAGAAGCTACGTTTCAGCGCCCACAGCGAACGCAATGCTGTGCGATACATATTGTCCGTGTTGTCCAGTGACTTCATGTCGTAACGTTGTATAACGCCAAGGTCTCTGACGCAATGCGTCGGGTGTAGAACTTGGCCGTCGAGAGTGTACGATCGGCCCGCTCCACCTTTACCGAGGCACAGAAGTAGCGATTTTGCCGAGTTGATAGGCAAACTTACTTCGGCGGACCAAATGGAGAGGCGGTCGAGGTCCTGCTGAAGTATGTCAAAGTCGTCCGACGTATGGATCACCCTCCATAGCTTCAGGTCATCCGCGAACAAGGCACACGGCGACCGAAGGAGATTGGGCACGTCGTTGATGTGAATCAGGAAGAGAATGGGGCCAAGCACCGTCCCCTGAGGAACGCCGCTCGTCGACGGGTACCAGTCGGTCAGGTGGCTGTCGACTTGCACCCTCCACTTCCGTCCAACTAAGAAGTCACGGATCCATTGGTGCAGCGAGCCTCCGACTCCGCACTCCCTCAGTTTCTGAAGGAGGATCTCGTGATTCACTCTGTCGAAGGCCTTACTGAAATCGACGTATACCACGTCGACTGACTTACGTTGGTTTACTGCTTGCAACCATTCATGCCATGTTAGCAGCAGGTTAGTGATGCAGGAGCGGCCTCTCACGAAACCATGCTGTGCAGGTGTCAGGAGAGAGTTGGTCTCCAGTAGCTGGAGCAGTCTCTTCTTCACAATCTTCTCCAGAACTTTCGACAATACTGCGGTCAAACAAATAGGGCGGTAATTCTCCACTTTGCGTGTGTCACCGCCTTTTGAAATCGGTTTGACAACGGCGCATTTCCAGTCACAAGGCACGCAGCCTATGGACAGGGATCGGTTGAACAGGTCGGTTACAGCAGGTGAGATCACAGCTGACAAGGACTTGAGGATCAGCGGATGGAGACCATCCGGTCCAGCTGGCTTCGTGCTGTCTAGGCAGCTGACTAGCCCATGTACCTCCGCGACGTCGCAGATCAAGTCGGTTAGCTCAGTCGGTGCGGCGACGGCAGAGCTTGGCGCGCAGGTTTGGTTAGTTGCGAATACAGAAGCGAAGTGCGCCGCTAATGCGGACGCACGCTCGGTGCTTGAACTTAATGGTTGTCCGTCCGAACCTACTCGCACCGGCACATCACCTGCAGACTTCAGGCGTCGCTTCACGTACGCAAATATGCGCTTCGTTTGTATACGTGTTTTTAAATTCTGCTGTTTTCCACTTATACATGGTTGTATCGCGAAAAACCGAGGCGGATGGACCTTTTGCGTCCTCGTTTGATGAGTCAAATGCAGCTTGCAGCAATTCTGCCTGTTCAAGGCCAGTTACGGATTCCTCTGGTGGTATGCAATGTGATGTTTGCTTTCGTTGGTATCACAAAAGTTGTACCGGCCTCCGAGCGAATCAGTACAACATGCTATCGTCCAGTGAAAACCTTCTGTTTAGATGTGCTGATTTTGCGCTCAGAAAGCGAAGCTCCCGTCTTTCACTTGTGCTGAATTCAAAGCAATAGCATCCAGATTCAAAGTTGTTGAGAAGGCATTAGCCGAGTCTGCGTCTCTTGCCTCGCTGAACTCTTAAGTGGATTTGGTTATGAAATCCCTGAATATTGCGAATGTGGACGCTGTAACGGACTGTACTTCTGCTGACAGTCCAACCGTTGACGAGGCGTTCATCCTACCGGATGCTCCAGTTCACGTGGGTATAACCGACACAGATGCCTCAGACGGCATTGTTGACCCGCCCCAAATGGAAGGTGAGTCACAAGCTCCTGGGCCATTGAAGAATAAGCGTAAGAGGGCAAGGAAAGCCCGTAAACCCTCCGTCACCAAACCGGAGGGTGATAAAATGCCCAAGAAACAAGCGCCTGAATTGGAAACACCGCCTGGTGTTGCAATTCCCTCAGTGAGACAAGTGGTGCCATCGCCTTCGGTCCCACCGATTCCTGTCAAACAACCATGTGGCGTGGATGGTAGGGCATGTGGTGTAAATACACCTCGTCGAGGCGATTCTCACACATAGGAGTGTGATTTTCAGAAACATCACTGAATCCACTGCCGCTCTTTCCACCGAGCGCATGCTTGATTATCTTGGTTGGCTTTAAGTTTGCGTGACCAGGCTTTTACCACCAGGTTTCCCTGGCGTTACTGTCAGGAAGCTCATCAGATTGGGGAACGTCCCGGGTGGTCAACCAAATCCTCAACCGCGTCTGCTTAGGATGGTCCTCTCCACCCTAGAAGAGCACAGGGCCTTACTGAGATTTGCCTTCAGGCTCAAAGGTACCAACGTTAGTGTGCAACCAGACCGTCCGTTAGCGGATAGATTAGAGTTAAAGGAAGCCATCAGAGACTTAAAAACCCGGCGTGCAGCTGGCGAGCAAGGTCTCCGACTGGTGGGTTTTCAGGTGGTCAGCCGGCGGTCCTTTCCCGCCCTACCAGAATCTATTCTACTTACGCCCGATCCAGGGCTGGTCGTGCCGAAGCCCTCCAAGTAGTACTTAGTAACGTGCGTAGCCTGAGGAACAAGATGTGCGAGGTGGGTCTGCTCGTAGACAAATCTGGTTCAGATATACTTGCATTCACTGAAACGTGGCTGCCTGAGGAAATCACAGATGGCGAAGTGTATCTGCCTGGCTATGCACCGTTCCGCACTGACCGCTCCATTGGCCGTCAAGGGGGTGGCGTATCTCTTTATGTGAGTTATCACATCGACGTACTGAGGACCAGCGTTTTTCAGTCTCTCGACAAATCTGTTGAAGCTCTCGCACTTTTGATTTACGCTTCCTCGGTTCAGGTTACGGTCGTGTTAGTGTATAGAAGCCCTGTGAGCACCTCCAATGGAATCATTAAGTTTACACGCACTTACTGTGCGAACAAGTGTCTGGTGCTGGGAGACTTCAACCTCCCAGAGGTTTGTTGGGATGATCTATGCAGTTCGGCTCTGGAAAAGTTCGGTACAGAACTGCTGGACTTAATGCTGCAGGTACCACTACACCAGTTCGTGGACCTCCCCACTAGGTACATGAGCAATCAGCAGCCGTCCATTTTAGATCTTATTTTTGTTAAGTCACGACTTTGTAAATGACATTAAATACGACTCGCCTCTTGGCGCTGGCGATCACGTTTGCTTGTCTTCTCAGTGTACCCTTATCAGGTCTTGCCAAGCTACTACCAGTTGGTATGCGAACATTTGGGCCGCGGACATCCAAGCGATGCCGGGATAAAGCTAGGTCATCGCCTTGTGTGATGTCATCATAATAATACACATCAGCTAGAGGTGGGCAACACTTCAGCTACTGTGCTGCAATACATAAATGAAAAAGGAAAATAAATACAGAAGTTGCGTGCCAGCTGAGCTACCAGCAACGGATAGGATTCGTTCCGGTAAGCTACCAGCCGGCTACTAGGCAAAAAGAAAAATTATGTTTTTAAACTAAGAAATGAGATCGGTGGAGGGGAGGCTAAAAGGGATGGGGAGGGACGAAGAAACTCACAGCACGAACGCCACTGCGGTCGGCTTCTTGCCATGTCAGCAAGTGTATCCAGCCAAACGTGTTCACCGTCTTTTGGACCCGAACCAGGGAGCCGTGACGCTCCAACCGAGGCCAGCTCCGAAGTGGGGGGTCTTCATTCCTCTCGACCAAGTCATCGCTTGGCCACCCCTCCTCTTCTTCCATCCACATCCCCGGTGAGCAAACAACGCACATCGTGGAAGTCGATGGGTTGGCATGCACAACACGTCGCCCAACCATCGGAACCTGGTGCGTGAAATGACGGTGCTGAGCGGTTCAGTTTCTTTTCCTGTGCCGTAAACAAATCGTCGAACACGCTCGTTACTCACGCGGTGTTTCCACCAGATGTGAGCCAAATTGCGAAGGCACCGATGGTCGAATGTAACTAGTCTCTTCATGTCCGCCGATCTTAGGGGCCAGGTTTCGCAACCGTACAGTAAGGTCGAACGTACCGCTGCATTGTACACTCTACCCTTCAGGGAGAGAGTAATGTCGCGCCGCCGCCATAGGTGGCGAAGGTTAGCAAAAGCACTTCGCGCTTTTGCTATACGGTACGTGATCTCATCCTCAATCCCAAGGGCGCTGATACAACTTCCTAGGTAGTTGAATTTCCGAACGACTTCTAGCTGATCCCCACCAAGGGTCAGCGCAGGAGGCGATCCCTGTCAATCGTGGAGGAGCGCTTTGCATTTCGATGGTGCAAAGCAAAGCCCGAAGCGGCTGACAGCCAGTGCTAATCTGTCCACTGCGGATTCGCACGTCTGGGAGCTGTCACAGATGAGGGCAATGTCGTCTGCATACTCCAAGTCAAGAAGTCGTTCTCCTGGGAGCAGATCCACACCTTCAAGTCATGTCCTGTAAATGCAATCTCCATGATTTCGTCAATAGCGAAGTTGAAAAGGGTGACAGCGGGTATGCTTGTCTCACACCGCTGGAGATACTGAAGGGTGGCGACAGCTTACCGTAAGCTCTCACTCTGCCCGTGCTACGCGCATATAATGCCTGGATAATATTTACATATTTCTCAGGCACACTTTCTCTGAGTAGACGATTCCAAAGGGCACATCGATCAACCGAATCGAAGGCACCTTTGATGTCGAGGAACACGACTACGGTGGGCCGCCAGTGTGTGTGACGGTGCTCCAACAACTGACGCAAGGTGAAGATGTGGTCGATGCAGCCACGACCCCGACGAAACCTGGCTTGCTCTTCACAAATGTGGCTTTCACGAGCGCCAGTCAGTCTGTGAAGGATGACAGAGGCAAGCAATTTGGAGGCGATGGAGATCAGACTGATTCCTCTATGGCTGCCGCATTCCGAACGCAAGCCTCCTTTGAAGATGGTAACAATAACGGAGCAGCTCCAGTCGGTATGGACAGTTTCCTGCTCCCACAGTTTGACTAGTAATTCATGTAAAGCATCAACAATAGCAGATCCCCCGAATTTGAAGAGGGCTGGAGGAAGGTCATCAGGTCCCGCGGCTTTATTTAACTTCAACAGTTCGATCTCACGTTCGACTTCTGAGCGAGAGGGTGGATCCAAAGGGACAGCCCATGGAACGCGGCGATCAGTGACCGGCGGGAAATCTAACCATTCCGACCGCTCTAAGCGTTTTGATAAGTTGTGGATAGGCTGTCCACTCTCGTCACGTATAGTTTCAATAACACCAGGTCTCCGGTTGCCCGTTTCCCGTATCAGACGGAATAACTTGCGATGGTTACCAAGGGCAGCGGCCACTTCCATCTCTGCACGGTGCGACCACCAAGATTCGTGGTCTCTCTTCAGGCTAGCACGAAGTCTTGCCCGGAGCTCTTTGCGAGTTTCATTGTGTTCGCTTCCAGCCGGAATATGCCGGCAAGCGTCTATAAGTTCCAGAGACTGCGAAGAGACCCATTGTCCATGTTGGCGGTTAGACATACCACATGAAGATTTTCCTGCTGCTAGTAAGGTCTGGTGAACATCTGACCAGTGACCATCAACTGTCTCCAGTGAGCGTTTATCCAACTCGCATGACAGCGTACTTGGATAGGCATTCAGAACAGCTGGCTTTGTCAGTTGGCTGGTGTCAATGCGCTCACAGCGTCGTCGTGGGCGTCCGCCAAAGCGCATCCGCAGGTCAGCACATACAAGTGCATGATCGGTGTCCAAACATGTGCTCCAAATAGAGCGACAGTTCTGGACGCAGCCTCTCCATCGGTAACCTATCGCAATGTGATCGATTTGCGTCCAAGGCTGGTTCGAGGCTGGTGGGCGCCAAGTCACCCTCCGGCGGGTGCTGTATCGGAATTTAGTGCTCGCAAGAAATAATCGAGCGTCTTTTCATAAATGAAGTAAACGCTCACCGTTATCATTACGGGTGCCCACACCGTGCTGACCGCCCAAATGCATTTCATCAGTGGACAACTTTTCAACTTGCGCGTTTAGATCCCCAGCCAACACAACTGTGTCCGTGCTTCTTCTTTGGTGAAGGAGCTGGGTCAGTCGGCGGTAAAAGTCTTTCTTTACCGAATCATCGCTACAGTTTGTGGGTGCGTAGGCGGCGATGATGAATAAACACCTATTAGTCCCGCGCGACTTCGAAGCTGTGAAAGAGCCAGCCAATCGGACCGCACACATCCGGCTACTGATTGGAATCCAACCAACCAGAGCAGCTTCAGCCCGGGGACTCAAGGCAATGCCAACACCACCTTGGCCGGTGCTCGAAGCTGCATCGTCACCGGATAGGCGCAATGAGAAAGTGCTGCTGGTGTCACTTGAAGGGGATTGAGAGTGAGCACAGAGCTCGAGTCTTGCAGGCGGGTCTCCGATAAGCAGCAGATGTCGATCGAGAGGGTCTCCAATGATCGGCCAAGTGCTGCCTGTTGACCGATCTGTAGTAATGTGCGTACATTGAGGCATGCCAATCTGAAGGAGGATCGAGGGCTCCAAATGCAAGCCGATGAACTGGAATGGGCCGCTTGATTGGACACAGGCTTGTCGACATGAGAGGAGTGACGCTCCGCGTTCACATGTGAGTTGAACTTAGAAGATAAATGCCTAGCAAAGCATGTTGGGGGAAGGCCAAGAATGGGGGGGTTGAAAACTGGGGGGATAAAAGTGAAGTTGGAACGGGATGGTAAGAGTGAAAAAGCGTAAGAGGGGGAATAAGAAGACAGGAAGGCTTGAGCAGTAGCATCCAAACCTTTATCCACCCTGCCCGATGCAGCAGATAGGGCACCGTTGATTATCCTCTGCGGTGGCCAGAGCATCAAGAAATTGTTTGAGGAAAGATTCATTGTATTGCGTGGGCAGGATACTGTCAGGTTGCCCAGGCCTAGACAGGAGAACTATTAGGGTTCTCAACCAAAGCCTTTGGATCAAAAACCTGACCGCAAGGCAGCGGGTTTGGCGGTGGGCTACAAGGAGCCCGTTTTAAGGAATAAGGTTCCACCCTCATTCCAACCATCAACCTGGAGGACGAGGAGGCTGAGTTTGTCTGGCCTCTAACCATTGACCAATCTGGTGTGAGTGGCTCTGATGGTGCAAAAGCACCACCCAGCATAGCTCAACGGATCACTGAGGCACATAAACCATCGCACCACGGTAAGGTCCAGCCTCATTGCGATGGTGTGTGATATCTGGGACCGACACTGTTCATATAGCCTCGTCGACATTTCTGCACCTCATCCCACTGTTAAAAAGTGGGGAATCAAGAGCGCAGCCTCCGTGGATAGATTCCACGGGGAAGGGCCTGCTAAAGAAGCGGTCTAGATGCTGGCGAGCGTACCGAACAGCTCCGTCGAACAGCACGTTTGACAAGTATCGGTTGGTTCGAAATGAGTGCAAGGTACATCTTAGGTTGGCCCGGCTTCAGTATGAAAAGGGCTTAGCTAATACTGCCTCGAAAAATCCCTGAAAATTCTTCGCTTACGTTAAACGACTGTGTGGTGCAAACTCGCCCATGCCACCATTGTTTCGAGGAGTTGGGACCAATGCCTATAGCGACTATGATAAGACATGCGTGCTTGGTAAGCAGTACTCAAGCGTCTTTGTCCGCGAAACAAATACGCCATGCAAAGAGTTAGCTTCAAGAGTCTCTGAGGACTGTTGTCTGGATGAAATTCCTGTAACTGACTCCCAAGTTCTCCGGTTGATACGAGAGGTAAACCCAACTAAGGCTTCCGGACCAGATACGGTTCATCCAAAATTGTTGCACGGATTGGCAGTGGAACACAATGGACCTCTGACTTGTGTGTTTCGGAAGTCACTCAACAGCTGTATCTTGCCTACCGAATGGAAGGAGGCTGTCTGTCCGATTTTCAAGTGCCGTGACAAATCATCATCATCACCAACAGCAGTACATCAGCCATTTGAACTGATGCTTCGCTGCCATACAACCATGAGGACCTATGAAATAAAGAATAAGAGGGAGAGAAAGGGGACTTACCTGAAAACCTTAATGCCCTAAGCAAACATTCAGGCTCAAGGCGCCTACACCTTGTGTAGACAACATACCGTCACAAACAGCTGGCTATCGTGCAAAGATAAGGCGGCATCGGCAAGACAGCTTCCTTGCGGCTTTCACTACCACGCGTCATAATCAGCCATTACCCCGCAGATAACTCAGCACCAAACACACTTTAAACATGCAATCCAATTAGGAGACGGCAGCAGACGCGTCACTGTTTTCGCTTGCGAGCCGTGTCCTGTAAAGTCTCGAGCCAAGCAAAAGACGAGTCACGTGGACTCCAGCCCGGAAGGCGAGACGGACCAACGGCACCCAGTTTGGTCGTCAGTGACTTCATTTCCCGCTGCCAAGTCAACTTCTGTCCACCTCGAGCCTTGCGCCATCCGACACCTGGTAGACTGAACAAGGCCCTCCTAGGTAAGCGGTGACCAGGCATGCGTAGCACGTGCCCGAGCCAACGTAACTTATTCAGTGCTATCTGTTGTTCTAGGGAGCTAGCATGATCGTAACCCCCTAGTACTCGCCTACGCACATCATCGTTGCGGACACGCTGGTGCCATCCGACACCAGCAATGCTTCGCAAACAACGATGATCAAAGACTTGAAGGCGCCTCAGATCTTCAGACCGAAGGAGCCAAGTTTCACTACCATAGAGCAGAACGGCCCTCACTGTGGCCTTGTATACACGGCCTTTCAGACGGAGGGAAACTCCCTTCTGTCGCCAAAGATGATGCAGGTTCAAGAAGGCAGCTCTGGCCTTTGCAATGCGTGAGCTCACGTCAGTTTCTATGCGCCCATCATTGCTGATGCAGCTGCCAAGATAAGTGAATTGATCAACCACCTCGAGTTCCTCGTTAGCAAGCGTCAAGGGGTCATCGAAGTGGCTGGTGGTCCTGCAGCAACACTTTGCACTTTGAAGGTGCGAAGTGCATACCAAATAATGGGACCACTCTGGATAGGCTATTCAGGGTTGATTGTGCCGCCTCAACATTGTCGAAATGCAAGACGATATCGTCCGCATAATCTAGATCAACTAACCGTTCACCAGGCAGCACTTCAACACCTACATCGTGAGATTCCGCAAGGGAACACTCCATGATAGAATCCACGACGAAATTGAACAAAAATGGGGAAATCGGGCAACCCTGTCGAACGCCACTTGTAGTCGAAAAGCTATCCGATAGGGCACCATAGACCCTGACGCGGCCTCTAGTGTTCGAGTATAGAGCACGAAGGATGTTCACGTATTTCGTGAGAACACCTTTCCGCGCAAGTATTTCGAACAGAATCGATCGATCGACTGAATCGAACGCACACTTGAAATCGAGGAACACAGCTATTGTCGGTCTGCGGTATGCGTGGCGCTGCTCTAGCACCTGCTGCAAAGTAAATATATGGTCTATACAGCCACGTCCTGGGCGAAAACCGGCCTGCTCTTCTCTAATCCGAGATTCCCGTTCTGCAGTGAGGCGACGAACGGTAATCGAGGCCAGTAATTTTGTTACAATTGACGTTAGGCTAATACCCCTGTGGTTCGCACAGTCTGTGCGACTGCCCTTCTTGTATATTGCCACTATAATCGATTCGCTCCAATTGGCCGGCACACTCTCTTCGTTCCAGATACGTTTGAATAGGGAGGTCAGTGCTTTGCAGAGGACCTCACCTCCATCCTTAAATAGTGCAGGTGGTAGGGAATCCGGGCCAGCGGCACGAAAACGATTGAGGGCTGTGATCGCGTTTCGGACCTCGGCCTCCGACGGAGGCTCTAAACTAACCGTCCATGGCTCGTCCTGCATCACCTGAGTAGGAAGAGGTCCGGGAGCAGGGGGCCAGCTGAACTGATGTTCAAAGTGCTCAGCCCAACGAGCCATACGGCGCTCCTTATTGTGTATCAGCGCACCCGCGCTGTCCCTGATTGTCTCACTGACGCCTGGTTTTCTCGGACCAGTGGTGCGTATTAGCTGGAAGAGCTTGCGGTAATTGCCTACTGCTCCTGCCTCCTCCATTTCTTGAGCCCGACTGGTCCACCAGGCTTCCTTGTCAGCACGTAGGCTCCGCTTAAGTTCACGCCTAATAGCCCGTCTGGTCACATTGTGTTCAGAACCAGCCGGGAGGTGCCTTCTAGCTTCCAAAAGGTTCACGGACCTCTCGGATATCCAGTGACTGGTGCGATGACGACTGATAGTGCCACAAGCAGATGCTCCTGCGTCGTGCATAGTGGCCGAGATCCTATTCCACTGAAGTTCAGTATCATTAGGACAAGACAGCGAGAGTTCGCTATGCAGTGCTTCTTGATAGGCTTGCGTGACAGAGGGCTGGGACAATTTCTCCGTTGCCAATCGGGGGAGACGCTTTGTGCGCCTTCCGGTAAAGTTCATGGAGAAACGACAGCGCACCAAGGCATGGTCAGAGTCGACACAGGTACTCCAGTACGAGCGGCAATCCAGAATAGAACCGCGCCACCTGTAACTTATGGCTATGTGGTCAATTTGGGTCCATCGCTGACCAGCTACTGGTGGACGCCAAGTGGCACTTCGGCGCCCACTGTGTCTAAAAGCAGTGCTAGTAAGAAACAACTGGTGCTCCGCACACAGTTGCAGCAGACGCTCGCCGTTGTCAGTCCTTTCGGAGTTAAGTCCATACTTACCACCCAGCTGAGCTTCTGAAGAGCTCAGACGCCCTACTTGTGCGTT
The DNA here is from genome assembly GCA_944474145.2 of Dicrocoelium dendriticum. Taxonomy (NCBI): domain Eukaryota; kingdom Metazoa; phylum Platyhelminthes; class Trematoda; order Plagiorchiida; family Dicrocoeliidae; genus Dicrocoelium; species Dicrocoelium dendriticum. The sequence goes on from OX104062.1 coordinate 52,375,698, forward strand.
CATATCCCCTGCAAGTACTATAATATCTGAACTAGTAGCACTGCGTAGCAGCGTGTTCAGTTCGTGATAGAAAGTGTCCTTGACTGCATTAGAACTGCAGTCCGTGGGAGCATAAGCAGAAATCACAAACAAACAGCGTTTTGTTTCACTTCGCGAATTCACCTTAGCTGATGTCGTCAAACGGGCTGCACATAAACGACTGTTCACCGGAATCCAATCAACCAGCGATAACTCAGCCTTGCAGCTGAGAATGATACCTACACCAGCTTGACCTGTGAGTGCCGCATCGGCGTCTCCGGATGCGTGCAACCAATAACGAGAGGATAAGCCGGGTGCAGTCAATTCAATAACCCCGTTAGGGTCATTAATCCTAGTTTCGGACACACAACACACATCAACGCCCAGTGTATCCAAGGTGCGTGCGAGTGCAGCCTGCTGACCTGTTTGTCTTAGAGTGCGGACGTTGAATGTCGCCATGGAAACGGGACAGCGTGGTCTTATAAGGGACTTTTGCCGATAGGCGTCCGATAGGTGCTGGGGGATGGTGGCTGCAGATGCTTCTGCTCGAGTGGCACTTCGGTTGCTGTCAATTAAGCTGGGAATTATAGAATGAAGGTAAGTAATTGGGGCCGGGATGGGAGTAAGAGAAAAAGGTGGAAAAGAAAGAAGGGAGGCGCCAGCAGTAGCATGCTTTCGCTTATCCGCCCTGCTGTATGCAGCAGATAAGGCGACCCTTGATAATCTGCGCGACGGCCGATGCAGGATGAAGTTTATGTTTGAAGAAAATGTCATGGTTGTATGTGGGCTGGGATACTGCCAGGGCGCCCAGACCTAGACAGGAGAACGATTAGGGTCCTCATCCAAAGCCTTTGGCTCAAAAGCCTGTCCGCAAGGCAGCGGGGTGGCAGTGATTTAGTTTTACAGAAATGGACGCCATCCCATTTCAAACCCCCAACCTGGAGGACCAGGAGACTGAGTTTGTCTGACCTCTCACCATTGACCAACCTGGTAGGAGTAGCTCTCAAGATGCTCGGAGGCATCACCCAGTATAGCTCAATGGGTCAATGAGGTACGCAAACCGTCGCACCACGTTAAGGTCCAGTCTCGTTGCGACGGCCGTGACAAAGACCTACCGGCTAATTACAGGCCTATCAGCTTGACTAGCGTGGTAGTTAACTTACTTGAAAAATTACTACGAGATATAGTGGAAAACCATTTAAATATGTTTAACCTTCTTAGCGTCGAGCAACATGGTTTTCGCAAAGGTTTTTCTTGTCAGACGAACTTGCTGGTAGCTCGTGAGTGCTGGCCTGAAGCCGTAGACAGTGGACATGCGGTGGATGTGGTGTTCATTGACTTCGCCCAGGCCTTTGACACTGTCCCCCATTCGCGATTCTCACTGAAGTTGAGGTCGTATGGAATAGCTGGTCGCGCTCTCCAGTGGGTGTCAGCTTTTCTGGATGGACGGGAACAGTGTATTCGTGTGGGAAGCAGTCTTTCGTTTCGACAAGCTGTACCTCGCGGCGTTCCGCAAAGCTCTGTCCTAGGTCCGCTGCTTTTCTCAGTCTACGTGAATGACTTGCTGGATGCGCTTGAGGTACCATCGTTCTTATTTGCTGATGACCTAAAGATCTGGAATATTGTTGATATCCCTGGAGGTCCTGTGGCTCTTTAACGGGCTCTGGATAGACTCTGGGAATGGTCTGTCTTGTGGTTGCTGCCCATAAACCGGGCAAAGTGTTCAGTACTGCGTATCGGAGCGTCTGCTTCTTCCACAAGTTATGTGCTCGATGGGAGTGAACTTCCTCACGTGACTCATCAGGTTGATCTAGGTGTGGTCCACTGTTCCACACTACACTCTGGAGACAACTGGAAGAAGGCGGCTAGTATAGTGTTCCGGATATTGTGGTCTGTCTGTCGTTCTTTCGGGACCCTAACCGCTGATGTGTTTGTGAAGCTCTTCTCAGCGTTTGTGCGACTCCACCTAGAATATTGCCCCCAGGCTTGTCCACCATGCCTTGTCCGGAACAAAATGGCACCAGAAAGGGTGTTGCGTGTCGGTACTAGGTTGGTCAAGGGATTACGAGGACAAACGTACCCCGAACGCCTACTTAGTTTGGGGATGCAGTCAATGCACTATCGAAGGACCAGAGGGGACCTAATCCTAACCTACGGTATTCTGACTGAGAACGTTGGCCCTGATTTGTCCTGGCTGTTTATTCCTGCTAGATTATCTGGTCTTCGCGGGCATTGTATGAAGCTGGACAAACCGCGGTCCGATCGAGTTAGAGCGGAGACACGGTTATCACGTCGAGTCATCGAGCGCTGGAACCTGCTTCCAGAAAACGTTGTCAAGGAAGCTACGGTTCAGGGATTTGAGCGTCAACTAGACGCTCTTGGGTGGCAACACGAAACCTTTCCTTTTTCCTGACTAATTCCCATCTTCATATTTCGATTCTATTTTCTTTACTTTTCTTCGCCATTGGTATTATTCTCTTCTTTTACCTGATTTACCCTACTCTCTTACCTTCGCTTTTTCTTCCTCTCTTACTTACTTCACGTAACTGACATAGCTGGGACAGCTAATGTAAAGAACGTGGGCATTAAATTGGTGGACCAGGGTGTTTTTTCGTGTCTTTTCTTTTTAGACCCATCAAGAAGTCGGAGCACCCCTATCAACTCCTAGATCGACGACCCGCTCAAGAAGGAACACTTACGGGATTCATCTTATTGTTCCAGTCTCAATTGAACTTGAATTTGAAGGTTTCAAGGTCACGGCGTGCTTGTCGTGTTTCACCGTTCGAGATTTTCTTTATTGAAATCCTTGTTTGAAAACAGTAGCTAAATAACACCACATAGAAAATTTGGCTTTATCAGTTTTCTTGTGATCCGAAAGTACTTGGAAGTGCCAACATACTCGGAATCTCTTGTGTGACTTTCTTTGTCACGGCGTGGTTGTCGTGTTTCACCGCTTCGCCGTTTCACATTAAACTGAAACCACTGACGTCCATGGAGCGTTCGATAAATACTCCGCGTCGCGGAGACTCGTATACCGACTGCAGTGTTATTTTCAGAAACGCAACTGAGTCATCTGCTGTTTTCCCAAAAGACCGTATGCTAGATGACTTTCAGTGGTTTAGAATATGCGTTACCAAACTCCCGCCTTTCGGCTTTCCCGGTGTGAATGTGCGCAAACTAACCAGACTCGGTAACTTGCCAGCTGACAAGTCTCGCCCTCGCTTGTTGCGAGTTGTTCTGTCCACTCCGGAGGAGCGCCAAGCACTTCTGCGTTTCACCTTTAAGCTCAAGGGCACTGGTGTGATTGTGCACCCAGACCTCTCTTTGGCGGATAGGCTGAAATTGCGGGAAGCTGTGAAGAATCTTAAAGCCCACCGTGAAGCAGGAGAAAAGGGTCTCCGCTTGGTGGGTTTTCGAGTGGTGAGCGGGCGGTCCACTTCCGCCCTGCAAGTGCCGGTTCTGGTGGCGCACGATCCATGACTCACAATGTTAAATCCCTTCAAATGATCTTAAGCAATGTGCGTAGCCTGCGAAACAAGCTGTGCGAAGTCGGCGCCCTTGTCGGCGACTGCCGTCCAGATGTTGTCGCATTCCCTGAAACGTGGTTGTTCACCGACGTCACGGACAGTGAAGTGTGCTTGCCAGGCTACGCACTGCTGTGATGTGACCGCACCTCTGATCGGCGCGGAGGTGGCGTTGCTTTGTACGTTAACTCCGCACTTACTGTCTTTAAGACGTATAGTTTCAGATCACCAGAGGGTGATGTTGAGGCACTCACAGTTAACCTGTGTATTGCCTCCGCGCAACTTAAAATTGTGCTGGTCTATAGAAGCCCCGACAGCGTTGTTAAGGGGCTTGTTCATTTCATCCGCGAGCATTCGGCAAATAGGTGTTTAGTGATGGGGGACTTTAATCTTCCGGACGTTGACTAGCAGAATGTTTCCTGCGACACTGTTACAAGGTGTTTGTCTACTGAGCTTCTCGAGCTGGCCTTGCATGCTTCCCTACATCATCATCATCATCATTACACGTTAGCTGAAGGTGGAAAACACCTCAGCTATTGTGCCGCAATACAAAAGACAAGGAAAGAAAAAACAAACAGTGGCACGCCCGCTGAGTCCCCAGTAACGGATGGACATCGTTCCGGAGAGCTAACAGCTGGCTGCCGTAAATGAGAGTCACATTACACCTAACAAGTGAGATCGCGATTGGATGGGGATGCTAAACAGGAGGGGGATGGGCAAAGGAACTCACAACACAAACGCCATTGGGGCCGGCTCCAAGCCATATCAGCAAGTGTGTCCAACCAAACGTGTTCACCGTCTTTAGGACCCCAGCCAGGCAGTCGGGATGCACCAACCGACGCCAACTTTGAAGTGAGGGTTTTCATTTCTCTCGACCAAGTCATCACTTGACCTCCCCTCCTCCTCTTCCAACCGCACCCACAACGCGCAAACAATGCACGTCGCGGGAGTCGGTGTGCTGGCATGCGCAACACTTGGTCCAGCCATCGGAGCCTGGTGCGTGATATAATGGTGCTGAGCGGTTCACTCGCTCTTCCTGCACCAAATACGCGACGTCGAACACACTCATTGCTCACGCGGTGTTCCCAACAGACATGAGCTAAGCTGCGGAGGGAGTGATGATCGAATGTGACGAGCCTCTTCATGTCTGTCGACCTGATGGGCCAGGTTTCACAACCATATAGGAGAGTTGAACGGACGGCTGCGTTGTAAACTCTGCCCTTCAGAGCGAGAGTAATGTCGCATCTGCGCCACAGGTGGCGGAGATTGGCAAAAGCACCTCGAGCTTTTGCTATACGGTTCATAACCTCATCTTCAACCCCACGGGTGCTAATATACCTGCCCAGGTACTTGAATTCCTGAACGACTTCTAGCAGCTCATGATCAAGCGTAAGCGCGTGGTTGGGTCCCTGCCAATTTTGGAGAAGTACTTTGCATTTCGGTGGAGCAAAGCGTAGCCCAAAACGATAGACAGCCAGTGCTAATCGGTCCAGTGCTGTTTGGCATGTTTGGGAGCTGTCACAGATTAGGGCAATATCGTCCGCATACTCCAAGTCAAAATGTAGCTCCACATCTTCTAGGTCGTGTCTAGCGAACGCTGTTTCCATGACTTCACCAATAGCGAAGTTGAAGAGGAAAGGTGACAGCGGGCATCCTTGTCTCACACTGCTGGTGACACTGAAGGGTGGCGAGAGTTTGCCATAAACCCTCACCCTGCCCGAACTATGCGCGTACAGCGCTTTAATAATGTTTACATATTTATCAGGCACACCTTTCCTCAGCAGACACTCCCAAAGGGCACATCGATCGACTGAGTCGAAGACACCTTTTATGTCAAGAAACACAACAGTGGGTCGCCAATAAACATTGCGGTGCTCCAACACTTGACGCAATGTGAAGATGTGGTCGATGCAGCCCTGACCTCGACGAAATCCGGCTTGGTGCTTCCCTGCACCAATTTGTCGATCGGCCTACTAGATTCATGATGGGTCAAAACCCATCCCTCTTGGACTTGATCTTCGCTAAATCCATTGATTTTATCACGGATATTGTATAAAACTCACCACTCGGTGCTAGCGGCCACGCATATCTCTAATTTAAGTGCGCCCTTAGTCGTCAGACTAAGGCTCATCGTGACCGAGTTCCAAATATATGGCGCGCGGACTTTCAGACAATGAGAACCAAGGCCGCAAAGTCACCTACTGTCATTTTGGAAAGTGACGATATTCAAATGGCCTGAGACAGATTTAAATCGTACTTGAATGAGCTCTCTCTCCCCCATATACCACTATCTGGCAGGAATAAAACTAGGGCAAACCCACCATGGTTTGATTCTGCTGTACGCAAAAACTTAACAGGCGTGCTAGATATTGGCGTACTTACTTATCTGCTCCTTCATTCTGCACCTTCAAGCGATATCGTGAGGTCCGAAATGCCTGCAGGCAGCATCTACGAGGTGCTCGTCTACAGCATGAAGTAGAGCATGCTCGTGTAACCTCATCAAACCCGAAACGGTTCTTCGCTTATGTCAAAAGGTGAAGCAACATGAACTCGTGCATCCAAGTGTTGTTTGGCCCTGACGGCACTGCTGCCGTCACGGATCACGAAAAACTTGTTTGCTCGGAGAACAGTATGCTGGAGTTTATGTTCGAGAGTCAGCTGCCGCATACCAGTCTCCAGGCAAAAGTTCCTGAGGGCTCCCACTTGGAAGGGGTTTCTATAACGGAGGCTCAAGTGCTCCGGCTTCTGAGGCAATTAAATCCCAATAAAGCTGCCGATGGGGATGCTATTCATCCCAAACTGTTGTGCGAGTTGGCTGATGAACTTTGCCGTCCGATTACGCAACTTTTTGTGAAGTCTCTACGAGGCTGCTTTCTACCTAAGGACTGGAAGGAGACTGTTTGTCCCATTTTTAAGAAAGATGATAAGCACCTCCCTGATAACTATAAACCGGTCAGTTTAGCGAGCATGCTGGTCAAGTTATTGGAAAAGCTCGTGAGGGGACGCTCTCGAAGGACACTTGAAAGCGTTTGAATTGCTTAATCCTTCTCAGCACGGCTTTCGTAAGGGCTATTCTTGCCTTACTAACTTGTTAACCGCTCGTGAACACTGGGCCGAAGCCGTTGATTGCGGGAAGGCAGTGGACGTGCTGTTCATTGACTTTTCCAAAGCTTTTGACACTGTTCCACATTCGCGCCTTTTGTACAAACTGAATTCCTATGGTATTTCTGGACCAGGTCAGGTCAGATCAAACGGACGATAGAGGCTTCCGCCTAACGAGCGTCCAGTTCTTGTGCCAGTAAGTGAAGCGGCCCCGGCACTTCGACGTTGATGCATTTCAGCTTTCCTAATCGGAAGGGAAATGTGTGTGCGGGTGGGTTCAAGCCTGTCCTTCCGCCAATGTGTTCTCAGTGGCGTTCCGCAAGGTTCGGTTCTTGGCCCCCCTTCTCTTCACTTTATACGTTAATGACCTACCTGATGAATTGGGTGTACCATCCCTAGTGTTTGCGGATGGCTTGAAACTCTGGTTCACGATAGACGCTCCGATTGGTCCACTGACCTTACAGGGGTCTCTGCATAGACTTTAGGACTGGTCAATTTTGTGGCAGTTGCGCGTTAATTTAGCGAAATTTTCCGTTTTACGCGTTAGTCCGAATGACCCGCAGACGCGTTATTTGCTTGGCGGCAACGAGGTACCGCGAGTTCAACTCCAATCTGACCTCGGTGTTTTGCTGTCATCCGACTTTAAGTCCAATGAACACTGGACGACATCTGCTCGCAAAGGTTTCAACATGTTGGGGATGATCCGCAGGTCATTCGGGATCATGACCACCGAAATGTTCGTTAGACTATTTTCGGCTTTTTTAATGCCGCACTTGGAATACTGCGTTCAGTCTTGTCCTCCATGTCTGGTTCGTGATAAGATGGCAGTTGAACGAGTCCTGCGGTCTGGGGCGAAAATGGGGCAAGGATTAAAGAAGCTGACGTACTCGGAGAGGCTACGTAAGTTGGATATGTTTTCCATGTATTACAGGCGGCTTCGGGGCGACTTGGTCCTCACATATCGTATATTGATGGGTCAGATTGGTCCTGATTTGACTGGACTGTTTCGCCCAACTCGAGTGCCAGCCCTTCGTGGCCACCCATTAAAGTTGCACAAACCCCGGTCTGACCGGGTTTGGGCAGCTTTTCGGTTATCGCGTAGGGTCATAGCTTATTAAGACGTATTGCCCGCAGACGTCGTGTTGGCACCGACGGTGAAAGAGTTCGAGCGTCGACTGATGCTCTCGGTCTGCAGTTTAAAGTTTTCCCCTTCATTTCTTAAACTTTTCTTCGTCTACTACGACTTGCGCTTCTTTAACTCATTTTAACTTACATCTTAATATTGCCTACGATGTTCGATAAGCTTGTCTTCTCCTCTGTTTCCTTTCCTTTACTGACACTACTGTTTTCCTTTATTCTTCACGTGGCCGGCACAGCGGGGACTGCTAGTGTAGGGCACGTGGGCATTGTTTGGTTGACCATGTGAATCGTGTGTGTTGATTTGGCTCTCCTTTGGCACATCAAGGCACCAGTTTCCGTGTTGGATCAACGACGTTTTCCAAGGTGGAACATTCGCGGGATTTTCCTACTGTTCCGGTCCCACTTGAACTTGAACTTCTCGGAAGCCTTTTGTGGAAACAGTATTTGTGGTTCAAACGGGCTTGAAGGTGTCCAGTATACCAGCGTTTAAAGATCTTAAATTGTTTACCTACTGTTCTTGGTTTTCTCATCGAAATATTTCTTGGTCTATGTTTGAAGACTTCAGCGCAAAAGATTCCGGCCTTTGTCGATATCTCATCGATAGAGTACAAATCGGGTTGATATTCGACCGCGCGAAGCTGATCAATCCCTCGTTCCTGCAGTCTCGCCCAGCTCCAACGGAGAACAGCTTTTGGAGGTTATTCTACAGAAAAGCCTGTTTTGGTCTTCGTTGCTACTTTTATTGATCTGGTGAGTCCAAATCTGTGCAAACGAATCACTCCGGGTTCCATCTGATTGCTGCTCACGTTGACTGCATTGTAGCCTACCGTACTCCGGTTCACGTTCCTATTGTCTGTTAAAGCTTTCCGCTTTTCGTTATGGTAAAGATATCCGGTTCCAAGTCGCCCTCGGACCCATTAACCGATTCGTCAGCTGTTTGTGGTAAAGCGAGTTACTCAGAACCAGTTACTGGTTCTTCGGGTGGCATGCAATGTGACCTCTGCTGTTCTTGGTTCCATGAGGTATGCACTGGGTTGGATAGACAGCAGTATATCCTCCTACAAAACAGCGATGATTTACTTTATAATTGCCCTGGTTGTGTGAGACACAAAGCATATCGTCTAGTCCCAAATGACGAATTTGAAACTTTGGTGAATAGAGTGGGTACGCTTTTATCTTTGTTTAGTTCTTTAGGAAGGAAGGTTGATCAAATCGTCGTAAGCCTTGAACGTGCAGGCCTTCTGAGAACAAGCGTGTGTTCAGACGATTGCATAAATAGTACGGCTTCGGAGGATTCACCAACTCTTGAGGCGGTGCCTGAAGATGGTAAACATCCTGACGTTATATTGAACTCAGTTGTGAGTGGGGAAGTTGTACAGACCAGTGTATCTGCGAAGGCAAAGCGACGCAAGATAAAGAAATCCATCAGTACAACCAAACCCAAGCTAAAAGATGTAACGGTGCGCTCTGTCGATACTCCGTCCCCGGAAACGAAGGCAGAAAACTCTTCCACCTCACTGCCGGAATCCTTCTTCTGTGCACCTGCTGTTCCTACTAAAGAGGATATGAACTCAAGCGCTGCGCCGGCCACTGCTACGGTGACGTGCCGTAAACACCCCTCGTAGTGATGCATTCACGAACAGCAGCGTTATCTTAAGGAATATCTCGCAGTCCTCTGCGGCTGTTCCGAAAGATCGCATGCTTGACGACCTTCATTGGTTCAAACTTTGCGTTTCCAAACTACTTCCACTCCGGTTTCCAGGGGTTACTGTTAGAAAACTTACTAGACTTGGAAACATATTGGGTGATAGTACTAAATGTAGACCCCGTCTATTACGTTTGGTCCTGTCTACACCGGAGGAGCGCTTCGCCTTTAAACTTAAGGGTTCCGGAGTGAGTATACAGCCGGATCTACCTTTAGGAGATATGATAAAGCTTAAGGAATCCATCAAAAACCTTAAAGCGCTTCGCGAACCTGGCGAGAAAGGTTTATGTTTGGTGGGTTTTCGAGTGATGAGCCGACGGTCCACTTCCGCCCCACCAGAGCCCATTCTAGTAGCACACGACCCGGGGCTCTCCATACCAAACGTTTTCACATAGTTCACAGTAGTGTGCGTAGCCTGCGAAACAAGATGTATGAAGTAGGGGCCCTAATAGACCACTCCCATCCTGATGTACTCGCGTTCACTGAAACCTGGTTGTCTTCTGACGTCATGGACAGTGAATTATACCTTCCGGGATACACACTACTGAGATCTGATCGCCGCTGAGGTGGAGTCGCCTTGTGTATCAGATGTGGTGTAAAAATATCAAAAACATACCTTTAACTCAGCTGATAAAACTGTTGAAGCTCTTGCAGTTGAAGTCTGTACCGAATCAACGCAATTTAAAATTATGCCGCTGTATAGGAACTTTGATAGCGTTTCTAGGATTTTCATTGACTTCATCCGCACTCACTCTGCGAACAGGTGCTTGATAATAGGGGACTTCAACGTCCCTGAAGTAAATTGGCATGACCTATCTTATGAGGCAGCGACAACAGGATTGGCTGCTGAGCTTGCTGACTTGACACTGGAAGTACCCTTACACCAATTTGTCGATTGACCCACCAGGTACATGGTGTGTCATGCTCCTTCTCTGTTGGACCTAGTTTTCGCAAAGTCGGTTGACTTTGTGAGTGACCTTGAGTACGGTTCCACTTTGGGAGCCAGTGACCATGCGTGTTTGTCATTCACTTGTGCTCTCATTAGAGACTACGATTCACGCAGGGTCCGGACTCGGAACATTTGGCACACCGACTATCTGTCTATTAGAGCCAAGGCGGCAAGTTTCCCAAGCATCATCTTGCCGGATGATGATATACAGACGGCTTGGGATACGTTTAAGTCCTTCCTCTTTAATATATCCCACCCCAACATCCCTCTTGGGGTAAAAAAGCGTACTAAAACGAAGCCACCATGGTTGGACTCAGTCGCACACCAGCTAATGAATAGACGGGCAAGATGCTGGCGGATGTATCGAACAGTTCTCTCAGAATGCACTTTTTGGCGTTATCGTGAAGCTCGGAATGCTTGCAAGAGTCATTTACGAGCTACTAGACTTAGCTATGAGATGGAGCTGGCTAACTCAGCCTCCGCAAATTCCAAAAGATACTTCGCCTACGTCAAAAGGCGTAGTAACGTTGGCCCATCTATCCCAGTGTTATTAGGTAGCGACGGCGCCAGTGCCACCACTGATCACGAAAAAGCATGTCTACTCAGTGCGCAGTATGTCGGGACTTTTGTTCGGGATGAGCATTTGCCGCATGTTGACCTAGCAATGAGAGTCCCACAAGACTCCTGTTTAGCACACATCACAATTTCGGAGGCAAAAGTTCTCCATCTTCTTCAGGCTCTAAATCCGCTGGGATGGATGATATTCACCCTAAGGTTTTGTACGAACTCGCAAGCGAGCTATGCGGACCAGTGTCGCGTTTGTTTCAGTTGTCGCTTCGCAGCTGCTCCTTTCCCAAGGACTGGAAGGATGCTATCGTCTGCCCGATTTTTAATAAGAGCGACAAGCATCTCCCTGCCAATTATAGACCGCTAAGTTTGACAAGCGTACTGGTCAAGGTACTGGAGAAGTTGATCAGGGATGTGTTTGAAAACCACCTGCGGGAGTTTAGTCTACTCAGCACACTTCAACACGGCTTTCGCAAGGGTCATTCCTGCATGGCTAAATTGCTAATTGCACTCGAATGTTAGGCGGATGCTTTGGATCGGGGTCATGCAGTAGATGTAGTGTTTATTGACTTCTCCAAGGCGTTCGACACTGTATCACATTCTCGCCTTTCCTCGAAACTTCGGTCCTATGGAATATCCGGGGGTGCACTAAAATGGATCACCACGTTTCTGGAAGGGAGAGAGATGTGTGTTCGTTTGGGGTCTAGTCTGTCTTTCCGACAGTCAGTCCTCATTGGGGTCCCTCAGGGTTCGGTGCTTGGCCCGTTGTTATTTTCCTTGTATGTCAAGGAGCTGCCCGAACTGCTGGAGGTACCATCTCTCATGTTTGCAAATGACCTAAAGTTTTGGCACATAGTGTCTGACTTCGATAGACCCCAGACTCTTCAACAGGCCCTCGATAAACTTTGAGACTGGGCTGCTCTGTGGCAGTTGCCCATAAATTATGCAAAGTGTTCCTTCTTACGAATAGGGCCAAATGGCCCCCAAACGCGTTATCTGCTTGGCGGTAATGAACTACACCATGTCTCCCAATTGGTATACCTAGGGGTCACGTTGTCTTCAGAATTTAAATTCAGTGAGAACTGGAGGAAAGCTACGTGCAAGGGTTTCAAAATGTTGTGGATGACCCGCAGAGCATTCGGAACCATCACGGGCGCTATGTTTTTTTAGGTTATTCTCAGCATTTGTCAGGCCGCACTTGGAATACTGCATCCAGGCTTGTCCACCTTGCTTAGTCAGGGACAGGATGTCAGTGGAGAGTGTTGAGAGTTGGAACCAAACTGGTTCATGGACTACAGAACCATTCTTACCCAGAAAGACTACTTGCGCTGAGAATGTTCTCAATGCATTATCGCCACCATCGAGGCGACCTAGTCTTGATTTAGGCTTTTTCAACCGCCTCGGCTTCCATCACTCCGAGGTCACTCGATGAAGCTACCCAAACCTCGATCGGATGGAGTCCAGGTGGACTTTCGTTTATCACGCCGAGTGGTGGATTCCTGGAATGCACTGCCCTAGAACGTGGTATTGGCACCAACAGTGAGAGTTCGAACATCGACTCGACGCTCTTGGCCTTCAATTCTCAACATTCCCCTTCACGTCCTAGCTTATTCGTCCTATTGAATTATTAAATATATTACGTTTTTTTCTTGACGCTCTTATTACTTTAGTACTTCTTATTTCACGTGACCGGTGCGGCCGGGACTGCCAATGCAGGTCGCGTGGGTATTAATTGGTTGACCGTGGTGTGCTTCGCGCGCGCTGATCTGACTCTTCTGGATTCCAGTTATCGCGGACGAATAATACCCTGGATCAACGACGCGCCACAGAAGGAACATTCACGGGGATTTATCCTACTGTTCCAGTCCCACTTGAACTTGAATCTGAACCAACAACGCCCAATTACCCGATTTACTGAAATGTGGCAACAGCAGTCCCGTTTTTCCTCGTCTGTATTTTTTGGTGAGTTCCTTTTTCTCGATTATATACCTGTATTCATTTGTTTCGTGCGTAATTTTAGTACCTTTTCGTGTTTTTGTTCATCCTTTATCTTTTTGCCTCACATTTTGAGAGTGGCATCTGAGTCATTTCGCAGCGTAAACATGCTTACTTTGGCTGTTCCAAGTTTCGTGGAACACAGCCCAGAGGTATGGTTTACGATATTCCAGATCGAACTGGAAAATATGGGCATTTCGGCAGACTGTCCGAGATACAGTCAGCTCATCCCACGCCTTCTTTCCTCGGCTGTGACGTTGATTGAGGACATTCTACTCTGCCCATCGAATGAGGCAAAACATGACACGATGAAGCAAGCAATTTTAAGAGTTACGGCCCAGCGCACGAGCTCGATTTGAACAGCTCAATGGTCTCAAGCTTGGAGATCGCAAGCCGTCGGCGTTGCTCCGCGAACTTCAGCGCATCGCTGGTCCCTTATTCTTGAGCGAAGAAGGGATAAAGGAGCTGTGATTTGCACGTTTCCCAGAGCCCTTGCCGGTAATGCTGTCCATGTTTATAGATACACCCTTGAAATAATTAGCTACCAAGGCAAGCGCTGCGTTCGAACGTTTTCCGCAACAGACGACTAGTAGCTCCGGTGACGTATTCTCACCGATGAAAACCGAATCCCATATTTGCTCCCAGTCTTCAGGCCGACCTGACCTTAAAGACAAGGAAATTGCGCTACTTCGCAGCAGGATGGCAGCAATGAAGTCTTGGAAGCGGCGTGTGCCACGGTCAAATGCTGACCACGTTTTGACTACCGTTCATTGCGGCTCGTCTGTGCCTGCACCGAGTACGTCTCGTTCGGCACGAAAGCGCAACATTTTCCCTGCACGTTCTCAGTCAGATAATACCAAAGCCGTCGAAGAAGTATGTTGGTATTACCGGCAATATGGTGGAAGAGCTAGACGTTGTCGGGCTCCCTGCATTAGGCACGACCCAGCTGCTTCAGGTAAACCGAATACCAAACACACTAGCACGACCAACATATCCGTCAATAACCAAACAAATGGCCTGTTTTACGTTAAGGATCGACGTTCTTCCATCACGTTCCTCACCGATACGGGAGCAGAAGTCAGCGTCATCTCAGCGACCGCTAAGGACAAGAACTCAGATTCTACGTACAATTTGCATGCGGTCAACGGTTCTCCAATAGCTTCATTCGGTCAGCGCATGATGAACCTGGACCTCAATCTTCGCCGAGATTCTCAGTGGGTCTCCATGGTTGCGTCTGTACCCTTCGCAATTATCGGTATGGACTTTCTCCGACATTTTGGGTTGCTTGTTGATGCTGGTCGCCACAGACTTTTAGACGACCATACTAAACTAAATGTTGAAGGCGTTCTTACGGACGCCCCGATAATCAGTCCCGTTTTTCTAATCGCCGACGTACCATCAGATTATGCGAGCCTACTGTCTGAATATCCGCGACTGGTACGACCAGCTGCAGTGCTTCCGCCAGTCACGACAGAGGTCGCTCATCACATAGTCACGCGTGGTCAGCCAGTTAGCGCACGACCAAGACGGCTAGCTCCTGACAAACTACGTGCAGCACGAGCTGAATTCGACCACATGTTTCAGCTCGGTATCGTCAGACCATCCAACAGCCCATGGGCGTCGCCTCTGCACATGGTCCCGAAGAAGGTCAGGGGGGACTGGCGTCCTTGCAGCGACTATCGAACCTTGAATACGGTTACCACGCCTGATCGTTACCCGATTCCACGCATAGTGGATCTCACCGCCAATCTGGCGGGTAAAAATATCTTCAGCAAAATCGACTTGGTACGCGCATACAACCACATTCCGGTAGCCGAAGCGGACATCGCTAAAACTGCCGTGACGACTCCATTTGGTTTGTTCGAGTTTCTGCGCATGCTCTTTAGTTTAAAGAATTTCGCGCAAACCTTTCAGCGCTTCATCGACCATGTTTGTCGCGGTTTAGACTTCGCTTACGCGTATCTCGATGACATTTTAATCGTGAGCTCTTCACGAGAAGAGCACATGCGCCACGTACGAACACTTTTTGACCGTTTATCTCAACACGGAGTGACGATCAACGCAGAAAAGTGTTCGTTTGGTCTCGACTCAGTAAACTTCCTCGGCCATCGTATGTCCTCTGCAGGCGTCGTGCCACTGCGGGATAAAATTCAAGCCATCATCGACTACCCTGAGCCTCATTCTTTCAAACATCTCAGGTGTTTTGATGGGCTTGTCAACTTTTACCGACGGTTCATACCCAACTGCGCCTCGCTGATGCAACCCCTCACGGACCTTCTCCGAGTGAAACTGAAGAAATTCGAATTTCCTGCCGTAGCACGCGCTCCTTTTAAGCCGCTGAAAGAGGCTATCGCCAACATAGCTTATATAGCGCATCACGATGCGGCAACCGCACTGTCCCTCAGTACTGACGCCTCGGACCTGGCAGTCGGCGCTGTTTTGCAGCAACGAGTAGATGACACGTGGAAGCCTTTAGCGTTTATCTTCAAACGGCTACAACCTACCGAATCTCGCTACAGCACGTTCGGTAGAGAACTACTATCTGTATATTTAGCGATTAGTCACTTTCGACACGTCTTAGAAGGCCACTCCTTTGCCGTCTTCACCGACCACAAACCCCTGACTTACGTGCTCGGCTCGACCTATGACCGATACTCTGCTAGAGAGTCGCGCCACCTTGACTATATCGCTCAGTTTACGACCGATATACGGCATTTCTCAGGTGTGCACAACGCCGTCGCCGATGCACTTTCCCTCATCCAAGCTGTCTCCGCTGTCGCTGGTACTACTATCCACTTTGCAGCCATAGCCACAGCGTAACTCAACGATCCTCCTCCTCATCATCACCATACACGTCAGCTAGAGGTAGGGAACACCTCAGCTACTGTGCCGCAATACACAACTCAACGATCCTCAGGTTGATGTACTACGCAGGTCTCCCTCATTGGACATACGACCCGTTCCGCTGACATCATCAGACGGAACTATACTTTGCGATTTATCTCTGGGCACGCCGCGCTTAGTCGTCCCACTCGCGTTTCGGCAGACCGTGTTCGACACATTGCACGGCTTGTCTCATCCAGGCGTTCGTGCATCGGTTAAACTCGTAACCGCACGATTCGTTTGGCGCAATGTTAATCGGGACGTCCGTACTTGGGCAACTGTTTGCCTTCCGTGTCAACGCGCGAAGGTGCACAAGCACACGAGAAACCTATTAGGCACGTTTCCGACACCAGACGCACGTTTTCATCACGTGCACTTCGACATCGTAGGTCCTCTGCCGCCTTCGAAAGGCTGTGTATTTATTCACCCGTGTCAATCGGTTCACTAGGTGGCCGGAAGCTATTCCCATACCTAACTGCTCTTCGAAAACGATAGCGAAAGCTTTTCTAGAGCGTTGGGTAGCTCAATAGGGCTGTCCCGCCATTGTAATCACCGATGGAGGGTCACGTTTCTCGTCAACATTTGCCACGTCGCTTAAGGATTTAGGCTGTCACCACTTTCAGACGACGGCGTATCATCCGGCCACTAACGGTATGGTGGAGCGTTTTCACCGCCAGTTGAAGGCAGCGCTACGTGCGCACGCAGATCCTTCATGGTCTGAAACACTCCCCTCGTTCTCCTAGGCTTAAGAAACCCGGTTAAAGCCGATTTCGACTCCACACCAGCGCAGCTAGTCCACGGTTGCACGGTGCGGTTGCCCGGACAGCTGGTAGCACCATCCCCATGTACTTCCACTTTGACTACGGAAATTACACTGATCGATTGGCTCACCAGATGCGTGAGCTACGTCCACCCGCTCCTCGAGCGTAGTAGACACCGGTGTACGTGCCCGAGAAGCTGTCTACATGTTTACACGTCCTTCGCGCAGACGGTGTTCGACAGCCTCTTCAGTCGCCGTACATAGGACCTTGTAAAGTGCTACACCGTGCGAGTAAGACATACACTATTGACCGCGGTGGTCGACGCGAAGTTGTCACCATCAACCGTCTGAAGCCCGCCCTTATGGAAGAAACCACCTCGCCTACTTCGTCTAGTAGCGCTTCGTGCGACGTCACAACTCACCGCACCAGCTTACAGAATTCTAGTGCAGTTCAACCAGACCACGATCTCGGTCTACAAGCTTCAGCCGTCCCGAAATCTCCCGAATCTAGCCCACCGCCTTCCACGACCAATCGCCGTGGTCAGGAGTTGCGTAAGCCCGTTCGTTTCTCCGACTATGTACAGTGAAATATTTTTGGCCGGTGGCCGGTGGCCGAGTGGTTGGCACGTTTGCTTTCCAACCATAAGGTCACCGGTTCGAATCCGCGTAGGGGTGGGCGTCCTCGCGGTATACTCAGCCCGCGCGCGACTGGTGGTGGTCGCGCGGCAGCGAAGCGCCGTTACGGCGTATAAGCTGACACATTTCACATTTTCAGATATTGTATATATTTGCCCCGTTTTTGGTCGATTAACGTTTTGAAAACAAAAATATCGAAAACCTCCGAAAAACCTTTTTCGAAAAAATATTCAAAACCAAAAAATTTAAACACGCAGATCATTCGTTCGTTCTTTTTGGCATTTTCTGCGTATTTTTTCTATTTTCTCGCCTCTGCATGCCCTAACCCTCCCCTTCGATCGACTGGTCCACCCGACGAATGTTTTCGAAGACGCGAACGCTGGTCGTTCCGTCGCGGGACGAGTGTCGCTTCTCCGCGGGACGAGGGACGTTTCTCCGTGGGACGAGTGTCGTTTATTCGCGAGACGAAGATCGCTTCTCCGTAAGACGACGGTCGTTTCTCCGTAGGACGAAGGTCGTTTGGCGCGGGGTGGGGTGCGGCGGGGGGAGAGACCACTTCCAAGCGCACCGTTTGGCAGCAGCGGAGGTTGACGTCCTGTCGGCCTTTTTATGGGCTAGCCAGTTTTTTGTAGTCCGACAAGCCCTCTCCAACGGCTCGCCAAAATGCACCCTGCCCTGCAATCAATAAATAACAAATCACAAACGGCACAGCGGACTCCGACTTTCGGCGAACCCCCATTTGACACGAAAGCTCGCTTACTTTTACTCGGCACGATTTTGCCTTACGAACCTCGATTTAGCAGTCCTTTTCGAAATCGAAGGCATCCTATGTTCAGCATTCTAGGTGGAGCTCTGTAGCGCCCAAAAAGATAACTATCTTTCATGTACAATTTAACTGTTGACCGATTGTACATTATTCCTTCTTGTTTCAATCTTCCTTACAACCGGCTCGACACTCAACCGCCTTGTAAGTTCCCACGCTCCCGTGTTCGCTCTTGTCTCGCTTCATCCGTCTGTCTTCTTGTAGCCCATCGAATACGGTCCGCTGTGTCCGACTCCAATTGCCTTCTGATATCCGCGACTAATTTCGCGCATCGTCTTGGACTAGTATAAACTAGTCTTACACACTCCAACAAGTGTGTGCTGACATCATGTGGAGGATTGGGCCACTGTAAGGTGTCCCACGGAACAAATTACCTAACAGCTTTTTTCGGGATGGGAGAGAGCGACACCGAAACCCTCTATTTAACAACTTAGTGTTCCGTTACCGACTCCCAATGGGATCGATTACTGCAATGCGCACCGTTGAATTGCGGGTAGCATAATTATGCAAAGGCATGGGATGGTGTTCACCTATTGTGGAAAGCTAGCAGGCACCTACTAGGCAACAAGAAAAATTATGATTTAAAATTATATTACGCTACAGAATGATATCGTGGTTGCAGGGAAAGACTAAAAGGGATGGGGAGAGACAAACTCTCAGGAACGCCACTTAGGTAGCCTCCTAGCCATGTCAGCTAGTGTATCCGGTCAAAGGTGTTCATCGTCCATTGGACCACAACCAGGGAGCCGTGAACCTCCAACGGAGGCCAACTCCGAAGTGGAGGCCTTCATTTATCTCGAGCAACTCATCGCTTGGCCACACCTCTTCTTCCTTCCACACGCACTGCGAGCAAACAGCACGCCTTGCGGGAGTCGGTGGGCTAGCATGCGCAACACGTGGCCGAGCAATCGAAGCCTGGTGCGTGAAATGACGGTGCTGAGCGGTTCAGTTCCTTTTCCTGTGCCATAACCAACGCGTCGAACATGCTCGTTGCTCACGCCGTGTTCCCACCAGATGTGAGCCAAACTGTGAAGACACCGATGGTCGGACGTAACTATGCTCTTTATGTCTGCTGATCCAAGGGGCCAGGTTTCACAACCGTACAGTAAGGTCGAACTTGCCGCTGCATTGTACACTCTACGCTTATGGACGAGAGTGATGTCGCGCCGCCCACATGGGTGGCGAAGAGTCGCAAAACCACTTCGAGCTTCCACTATACGTTTACTGATCTCGTCTTCGATCCCAAGGACGCTGATACAACTTTCAAGGTAGTTGAATTTTTGAACGACTTCTAGCTGATCCCCACCATGGGTCAGCGCTGGTTGCGGTCCCTGCCAATCTTGGAGGAAAGCTTTGCACTTCGACGATTGAAGTCAAAGCCAGAAGCGGCTGACATCCAGCACTAATCTGCCCAGTACATTTTCGCACGTCTACGAATTTTCCAAAGATGAGGACAATGTCGTCTGCATACCCAAGTCAATAAGTCGTTCTCCTGGGAGTACCTCCACACCTTCCAACTCGTGTCCTGTAAATGCAATCTCTATGACTTCGTCAATAGCGAAGTTTACGATGAACGGTGACAACGGACATCCTTGTCTCACACCGCTTGCCGTAAGCTCGCACTTTGTCCGTGCTACTCGCGTGTAAAGCTGGGAGAATATTTACATAGTTCTCGGGCACACGTTTCCTGAGTTGGCAGTCACAAGGACCACATCGATCAACAGAATCGAAGGCAACTTGGATGTCCAGGAGCACGACTATGTTGGGCCGCGAATGTGTGTGACGGTACTCCAACAATTGATGCAAAGTGAGCATGTGGTCGATGCAGCAACGACCCAGAAGAAACTTGGCCCCTCCGGTCTGAAAACCTGAGGCGCCTTCAAGTATTTGATCATCGTTGTCTGTGAAGCATTATTACTGTCGGATGGTACCGGCGTATCCGCAACGATGAAGTACGTAGGCGAGTACTAGGTAGGGATTGTCATACTAGCTCACCTAAAACGACAGATAACATTGCATAGGTTGCTTTGGCTTGGGCACTTGCCACGTATGCCTGGTCAACACTTACCCAGCAGGGTGTTGTTTAGTCTGTGCTATGTAGGATGCCGCTGAGGTAGAGGCGGACAGTTGAGTTGGCAGCACGCCTAGAGAACTAAGATTCACTGTGCAAGCATACGCATCCATGCCGTTGTTGATAACTTGATTGACGGCTTTCCTTGTGTTCCGTGCATGCGAGCACGTCCACCCTCTAGCATTTATAACGTGGTGCGATCGTTTGTGTGCCTCTGTGATCCATTGAGCTATGCTGGGTGGTGCTTTTTTGCACCTTCAGAGCCACTGATACCAGATTGGTCAATGGTTAGAGGCCAGAGAAACTCAGCCTCCTGGTCCTGCAGGATTCCTTGTAGCCATACACCAAATCCCCTGCCTACCGGGCAGGTTTTTGAAACAAAGGCTTTGGTTGAGAACCCTAATCGTTCTCCTGTCTAGGCCTGAGCAACCTGACAGTATCCTGCTTACGCAATCCTATGAATATTTCCTCAAGCAATTTCCTGATGCTCTGGCCACCGCAGAGAATAATCAACGGTGCCCTATCTGCTGCATCGAGCAGGGTGGATACGGGTTTGGATGCTACTGCTCAAGCCTTCCCATCTTCTTATTCCCCGCTTACGGTTTTTCTCTCTTACCGTCTCGTTCCAGCTTCACTTTTATCCCCCTGTTTTCAACCCCTCGATTCTTTGCCCTCCCCCACCTTGCTCACATTGCTCACCTTGCTCACATTGTTTCACATGGGTCAACAGGCAACATTTGTACGAACATTAGAGACCCTGTCGATCGGCATCCGCTGCTTATTGGAGATCCGCCTATAAGACTGGAGCTCTGTGCTCACTCTGCAATCCCTTTCAGGTGACACTAGCAGCACTTCCTAGTTGCGCCTATCCGGTGACGATGTAGCTTCGAGTATCGTCCAAGCCGGTGTTGGTATTGACCTGAGTCCCCGGGCTGAAGCTACTCCGGTTGATTGCATCCCTATTAGTAGCCAGATGTGTGCGGTCCGCTTGGCTGGCTCTTTCAAAGCTTCGAAGTCGCGTGGGACTAACAGGTGTCTATTCGTTATCGCTCCCTATGCACCCACAAGCTGTAGCGATGACACAGTAAAACACGACTTCTTTCGTCAACTGAACGAGCTACTTCGCCCACCAGCCTCGAACCAGCTATGGACGTAAATCGATCACATTGCGATAGGTTACCGATGGAGAGGCTGCCTCCAGAACTGTCGCTCTATTTGGAGCACAGGTGTGGACACCGACCATGCACTTGTATGTGCTGACCTGCGGATGTGCTTTGGCGGACGCCCACGACGACGTTGTGAGCGCATTGACACCAGCCAACTGGCGAAGCCAGCTGTTCTGAATGCCTATCCAAGTACGCTGTCATGCGAGTTGGATAAACGCTCACTGGAGACAGTTGATGGTCACTGGTCAGATGTTCACCAGACCTTACTAGCAGCAGGAAAATCTTCATGTGGTATGTCTAACCGCCAACATGGACATTGGGTCTCTTCACAGTCTCTGGAACTTATAGACGCTTGCCGGCATATTCCGGCTGGAAGCGAACACAATGAAATTCGCAAAGAGCTCCGGGCAAGACTTCGTGCTAGCTTGAAGAGAGACCGCGAATCCTGATGGTCTCATCGTGCATCAGAGATGGAAGTGGCCGCTGCCCTTGGTAACCATCGCAAGTTATTCCGTCTGATACGGGAAACGGGCAACAGGAGACCTGGTGTTAGTGAAACTATACGTGACGAGAGTGGACAGCCTATCCACAACTTATCAAAACGCTTAGAGCGTTGGGCTGAGCACTTTAAAAGGCAATTTAATCGGTCGGAATGGTTAGATTTCCCGCCGGCCACTGATCGCCGCGTTCCATGGGCTGTCCCTTTGGATCCACCCTCTCGCTCAGAAGTCGAACGTGAGATCGAACTGTTGAAGTTAAATAAAGCCGCGGGACCTGATGATCTTCCTCCAGCCCTCTTCAAATTCGGGGGATCTGCTATTGTTGATGCTTTACATGAATTACTAGTCAAACTGTGGGAGCAGGCAACTGTCCATACCGACTGGAGCTGCTCCGTTATTGTTACCATCTTCAAAGGAGGCTTGCGTTCGGAATGCGGCAGCCATAGAGGAAGCAGTCTGATCTCCATCGCCTCCAAATTGCTTGCCTCTGTCATCCTTCACAGACTGACTGACGCTCGTAAAAGCCAGATTCGTGAAGAGCAAGCCAGGTTTCGTCGGGGTCGTGGCTGCATCGACCACATCTTCACCTTGCGTCAGCTGTTGGAGCACCGCCACATATATTGGCAGCCTACTGTTGTCGTGTTCCTCGATATCAAAGGTGCATTCAATTCGGTGGATAGACATGCACTTTGGGACTGTCTACGCAGGAAAGGTGTACCTGAGAGATATGTGAATATTATCCTGAGCATTATATGCGTGTAGCTCGGGCAGAGTGAGGGTTTACGGCAAGTTGTCGTGGCTTTTAATATCTCCAGCGGTGTGAGACAAGGATGACTGCTGTCACCTTTCCTCTTCAACTTCGCTGTTGACGAAGTCATGGAAATCGCGTTCATAGGACACGACTTAAAGGTGTTGATCTGCTCCCAGGAGGATGACTTCTTGACTTATAGTATGCTGATGATATTGCGCTAATCTGCGACAACTCACAAACGTGTCAAGCGGCACTGGACAGATTAGCACTAGCTGTCTGTCACATCGGGCTTTGCTTCGCACTTTCGAAGTGCAAAGCGTTCCTCCATGATTGGTCTGGACCGCCTCCTACACTGACCCTTGGTGGGGATCAGCTAGAAGTCGTTCGGAAACTCAACTACCTGGGAAGTTGTATCAGCGCCCGTGGGATTGTGGATGAGATCACGAACCGTATAGCAAAAGCTTGGGGTGCTTTTGCTAACCTTCGCCACTTATGGCGCCGGCGCGACATCACTCTTGCCCTGAAGGGTAGAGTGTACAGTGCAGCGGTACGTTCGACCCTACTGTACGGTTGTGAAACCTGTCCGATTAAAGCAGCGTACCTGAAGAGGCTAGTTACGTTCGACCACCGGTGCCTTCACAATTTAGCTCACATCTGGTAGGAACACCGCGTGAGCAACAAGCGTGTTCGACGCCTTGTTTACGGCACAGGGAAAGGAAATGAACCGCTCAGCACCGTCATTGCACGCAGCAGGCTCCGATGGTTGGGCCACGTGTTACGCATGCCAGCCCACCGACTCCCGCGACGTGTGTTATTTGCGCGCCGGAGGTGTGGATGGAAGAGAGGTGGCCAAGCGATGACTTGGTCGAGAGGAATGTAGGCCTTCACTTCGAAGCTGGCCTAAATTGGAGCGTCTCGGCTCCCTGGTTGGGGTCCGAAAGACGATGAGCACGTTTGGGTGGATACACTTTTTGATATCGCTAGGAGCCGACCTCAGTGGCGTTCGTGCTGTGAGTCTCTTTGTCCCACCCCATGCCTCTTAGCCTCCCCCTCCAACCACGATCTCATTATTTAGCCTTATATAATTTTGCATAGTAATTTTTATGATGCACAGTAGCCGGTTGGTAGCTTATAGGAAGGATGCCCATCCGTTACCGGTAGCTCAGGCGGCTTGCACCAATTGCATTTTTGTTTTATCCTTTTTTCTGTCTATAGCGGCACAGTAGCTGAGGTGTTCCCCACCTCTGGCTAACGTGTATGATGATGCTGGTTGGGGATGTGAACGCTCAAGTTAGAAACTTATTCACTGATGAACTGCATGGGTCGACCAACATGGTGTAGGCTCCCGTAATAATAACGGTAAGTGTTTACTTCGTTCGTTTGAAGATGCTGGATTATTTTTTGCGAGCACTAATATCCGACACAGAACCCGCCGGAGGGTGACTTGGCGTCAAGCAGCTCCGAACCGCCTATGAACGCAAATCGATCACATTGCGATAACCTAACGATGGAGAGGCTGCGTCCAGAACTGTCGCTCGATTTGGAGCACATGTATAGACACCGATCATGCATTTGTATGTGCGGACCTGCAGATCCGTTTCAGCGGACGCTCAAGAGGACATTGTGAGCGCATTGACACCAGCTAACTGGCGAAGCCAGCTATTCTGCATGCTACTGATCGCCCAGTGCCGTGGGCTGTCACTTTAGAACTACCCTTTCGCTCAGAAGTCGAACGCGAGATTGCGCTGTTGAAGTTAAATAAAGCCGCGGGACCAGGTGACCTCCAACCGTCTTCAAATTCCGGGGACAGGCTCTTGTGGATGATTTATAAGAGTTACTAGTGAAACTGTGGGAGCAGGAAACTGTACCAACCACTGGAGCCGCTCCGTCATAGTTTCAATTTCCAAGGGTGGCCCACGATAGGAATGCGGAAATCATAGAGGAATCAGTCTGATCTCCATCGCCTCCAAATTGCTTGCCTCTGTCATCTTTCACAGACTGACTAGCACTATTGAAAGCCATATTCGTGAAGAGCAAGCCGGGTTTCGTCGAAGTCGTGGCTGCATTGGGCACATCTTCACTTTGCGTCAGTTGTTGGAGCACCGCCACATATATTGGCGGCCTATCATTGTCCTGCTCCTTGATATCATGGGTGCGTTCGAATCGGTGGATAGAAGTGCACTTTGGGAATGTCTGTTTAGGATAGGTGTACCTGAGAAATAGGTAAATATTATCCGATCATTATACGCGCGTAGCTTAGACAGAGTGATGGCTTACGGCAAGCTCTCGTCGCCCTTTAATATCTCCAGCGGTGTGAGACAAGGATGTCCGCTGTCACCTTTCCTTTGCAACTTCGCTACTGACAAAGTAATGGAAAGCGCATTCACAGGACACGACTTAGAAGGTGTTGATCTGCTCCCAGGAGGATGACTTCTTGACTTATAGTATGCTGATGACGAACGTGCTGACAAACGTGCCAAGCAACACTGGACAGATTATCGCTGACCGTCCGCCAAGCAACCGACTCCCGCGACCTGCGTTGTTTACGCGCCAGGGTTGTCGTCGCGAACCGTATAGCAAAAGGTCGATGCGCTTTTGCTATTCTCTGACAACTGTGGCACAGGCGTTACATCACTCTCGCCCTGAAGGGCTGATTTTAGAACGCAGCCGTGCGTTCAATCCTCCTGTAGGGTTGTGAAACCTGGCTCCTCAGGTCCATAGCTCGACCATCGCTACCTTCGCAGTTTGGCTCGTATTTGGTTGGAATACCCTTCAGCGATGAACATTCTCGGCATCGTGTAGTTGGTGCAGGAAGAGCGAGTGAACCGCTCAGCACCATTATATCACGCACCAGGCTCCGATGGCTGGGTCATGTGTTGCGCATGCCAGCACACCGACTTTCGCGTCGTGCGTTGTTTGCGCCCCCGGGGTCTGGATGGAAGAGGCCAAGCTGTGCCTTGGTCAGGAGGAGTGATAAACCGCACTTCGAATTTGGCATCTCTTAGTTCCTACCGGCTGCCGAGTTGAGGTTCCAAGGAAGATGGACACATTTAGTGGGATACACTTGTTGACATGGTGAAGAGCCTATTTCATTGGTGTTTCTGTTGTGAGCTTCTTTTTCCTTTCCACTCCTGCTTCGCTTCCTTCTCTCTTCACTATCCCATACTCCGTAATATGATACTTAACATTATATTACTTGTTTTTTAGTATTATATTCTGCAGCGTTTATCATCTTATCTTTTTTGTATTGCGACACAGCTGTGTCTCATCTTCAGCTGACGTGTATTGATGACGATAGTTTTTCACAACTAGTGGAGTTCGCCAGGGTTGTTACGTACATTCTTTCCTCTTCAGCTTTGAGGTTGAGCCAATCATGATTGGTACCTTTTGCAAGTAGTAGGGGATTTTTTGAGTTTTTGTGTAGATTCACAGCAGTTAGACTCAAGCAGACAGCCACCATTCATCCACTAAAGCGCTAGAAGGCCGTTTCGTCCTATTGGAAGTCGTCAGTAGCACGCACCCGCCGAATCATGCTGGATTCGAACCCACGCCCTTGCTGTTACGAGTTAGCGACTTGTCACCGAGCCATGGGCGACGACAGCGAATCGCCATGGCGCAACTACACAAAAACCCAAAAATCCCCTACTACTTGCAAATAATCAGTAGCCGCCTTAGCATCTTACATGCCACCTTGATTGGTAGCGGCTTGCAAAAGAAGTCGTTGCTCTGGGGGCCAGCCGTGTCCTCTGCACGTTCATAACATGCAAGATAGTGGAGGACGAGCCGCGCTATATCGCAGTTAGATAGCAGTTATGGCGGTCCGCTTCCGTTGCCCATGGCTCAGTGACAGAAATCGCTGACTCACAAGAGTAAGGTGGTGGGTTCGAATCCGGCAGGATTTGGTGGGTGCGTGCTACTGACGAGTCCCAATAGGACGAAACGGCCTTCTAGCGCTTTCCTGGATGAGTGGTGGCTGTCTGCTTGAGTCTAACTGCGACGAATGGTTAATACCGTTATTTCAGACTTCCGGAGCGGAAGTTCTATCATCTGACCAACTAACAAGCCTTGAATAGGCGGACGACATAGCTCTCCTTGGGTCTGACTCAGTGGCTTTGCAACTACTGCTGGCTAGACTGGTGCGTAGCGCTTTACTCCTCGGCATGTGCTTTGCACGTTTAGAGTATGAGGTGTAGTTACAGGATTAAACCGATAAACCACCGGATTTGGATGGATGTGATGGATCGGTTCATTTATATTAGTAGCGGCGTCACCGCTGGTGGTCACATTACTGAAGAGGTTACTTCGCGTTTCTGGAAGGCTCCTGTCGTATATCGACTGGCACGATGGGATCTCAGTTTGTCAGGGGGAGGTAGGGGTATAACGTTGCGATACTGGTGCTACTGTATGGATCCGAGACCTGCCGTCTTTATGAACCGGTGCTTACATAGTATTGCTGACATGTGATGGGAACACCGGGTGAGCAGTGCTGATGTCTGCCAATTAGTTTTTGGCAAGAATCCTTCTGGTGTCACTTAAGCGTTTCTTGAGTTATATGTTGATTAGGTTATTTCCTCCGTGTGTCCATTGATCGACTTTTTTGGTGTGCATTATACGCCGTGGCTGCACTAAATTGGGCGAAACCACGTGTTGACCAGTCCATACGGTGGCATGAAGAGACTGACTGAAAGACTTGGCTAGCCTACTGCCTGCCGTCTTCGTGGATGAGGTCAGCGAAATGGTCACGTTTTACTTGTAAAATGTAATGTTACGATTGTGAGGCTAGATAGGATATGCTTATTGCTTGTAGCAGGTTCTCACGGTTTCGGTTCTATGCCTATTGTTCTCTAGTTTTCATCCATGGTCTGGCTTCTACAAAACTCTTACCTTATTTTCGCAGCTAGCCTATAACTATGAAACTGAAGTGATGGAACTAAACTGTCGGAAGGCATGCGCGCTGTAGTGCAATGTTACAACTCATAGGATTTACTCCTAAACACTGACAAAATTCAAAGCTTGGTTACGTTTTGTGATGGGATTACAATGCACCTGGTTTAGGGACCTCTCACACTGTGGCGATTTAGATTTTTCGCAACCAGCTTGCCATTGTGACGGACACTTTTAACCCCCGTTGCCATTTGCACTTTAACAGTTCGACGAGAGCACTATGAAGCGTCAAACTTAAAGCGTTTATTTCCTGGTTTTAAATGGTTGTTAGGCCACACCTTGAGTACTGCAAGCAAAATAGTTCCGCCTGGATGAAGACAGACTACTAGGAAGGATTAAATGCCAAATTGGTTGGCTACACCAAGATCGGTCAGGTGAGGTAACTCCACATCTGAAATAGTTTAACATAAACGTTACTGGCTATGAAGGGCTTTATCCGTATGACAACTACAGACCTTTTTGGACTGGCCACGAGTAGTGACCAAGGAATCGGGTCTTGGCCAAAGAAACGAATTGGAAAGTTCGGAGTCGCGCGCTCCAAGCACTGCACCAATAACCACTTTCATCCTTTTTTGAACCTATCAGGTTGAGATAAACAGAGTTGAGAGTGGAATTCGCGACATAGTGTGGTAGACGGCTGACTACTGGAACACTGAGATCCGTGGGCAACGCTTGGCGCAACAGTTAGGAACTCAGTGTTGGACTTTAACATACCGTGTTTGGATTGCGACACTCCATCTCTGTTGGCACCTTGGCTTATTTTGAAGTAGACCTCTGTGATTCTGACCACTAGGATCGTATCCGAATTGGAAGGTTTCTGCGGTACTCCTTCACAACATCACTTTGCGACCGTTTTCGTCCTCCTTTGGATTTTGGTGTGAAGTCTTTTACGCACCGTGTTGTGTACAGTTGAAGTCTGTTAAGCTACCGTCGGTTCAGTGGGATTGATCGCACAAGTCTCTTTTGTGAGATTAATGCTGATTGCCCTTCGGTTTTAGAAGCAATTGGTAGTCCACCAAATCTTCTAGTGTTGTTCTAGTGTTGCTGCTACCTTAAACGAGACATTCCTTGTGCACAAACCTGGGGGACACAATTGTTCCTACGATAATGAAGCGGTAACTACTACTGGGCTAATGATTCAAACGGATGTCATGTTGAGCGGTTGACTGGTGGTGCGTGCTACTGCTAAGTGGATGCCTACAGGCGATCGCATTCAGTGCTATATCATTTAGATATGTTTTGGAATAAACTCACTACACTGCAAGAAAACATACCTTCTCGCGCCACTACAGTTTTAACTTCATTGTGGCTTCACATGCATTTGTCTAAGAATTCATTCAACACTTTAAAGGCGCGATAAGTATATCAATCTCATTTTGAGGCTTGTGGGGGAAGGCTCCGTCAGGGGATCCAGGCATTTCGGCCGCATTGCGTTGCATTATGATCCAAGTATTCTAATTGATTTCGGCTTAGCAACTTTGATAGTCTTTAAGCTGTCACCCTCTCATAGTGTGTGCCTACAACACCATTGAGTCCCAATACTTCGTTATCCTCTGCCACCCAGTGGTTGACAATCCAGCTCGTTATTTTGTTCACCTTTTCTATCTCTACTTCTCATCGTTCGGTATCGTCCCATTTTCTAACTATTAATATGATGTATTGGCTCATTAAGTCGAAAACATAAGCCTTTTGTGCTCATATAGATACATTTTTGTTATTTTACAATTTCGACTTCGTATTAGTACATGGAAAAAGGAACACCGTGCACAGGTGTCATTAGAATAAAGTCTCCGGTATCAGCAAGCGACAATTACACAGTACTTAACAGTAGCGCAAACTCGTGCTTCTCTTGAAGTAGTTTAAATTTTGCCAACATACTGTTTTCTATTGCGGTGCACCACACGAATTTTTCAATATTTATTGAGAGTGGTCTGCTCACGTTAATAGACTGACCGTGTCCATCAAGCTACTGGCGAGTACCGTTCCCGATAGTTGAGGAGAAGGCACAGAAGTTACGGGACGAATCTGTATTGACAAGGTGTTCAATAGTTACGTGTTTTGGCCAAAAATGCGATACCGTTACAATATGAGGTCAACTCCTCGCCATGTTAGCACATGTGTCCGACCACACATGTTCATCATTTCGGGGCCCCAAGTCGGGAGAACTTCGAAGTGAGGACCTTTATTCCATTAGACGGAGTTATCAGCTAGCCTTCCCTCGCCTTCCATGCGTTTCCTCAAACAACGCATGTCGCAGTAGTCGGTATGCTGGCATGCGTAACTTGTTACCTGACAACTTAGTCATCATCCATCGACGGTCGGTCAGATGATACATTTATTGCATCCGCTATACTTGGTCAGTGTAGCCATTTGTGGGCGTTAGCTGTCGACGTATTCACATCTTAAAAATACGAAAAATAGCTATGCTGCCCCACGCATTGCTTACTCTCTGGTTCATACCCGGCACAGCTCACATATCCGACGTGATTTACCTCCGAATATCCACAAAGAGTGCTACTTTGCATATCGGGAAGTGTGGAAACCGTACACGGCTTCACTAGTCAGTTTACATTTGTCTGGATAAGTGGGTACAAGCGCAGATCGATCGATAAGCGCAAAACCAATGTACTTACTTAAGGAAGCTTTTAGAGTGCTACTATATAATCATCTGATTTGCAACATATACCTTCAAATCAGTTTCTATTTCCATGGACCTTCACCATTTCTGTTTTGAATGGCGCTGGCGCAGATCCTGTGATCTTTATTCGCATTGTCACGAGCTCAATACCGATAAGCCAACTTCTTGATCAGAAAGATGCCAGCTCCAGCGGTTATCATTTGTCCTGTCGAGTAGTGTTACTAGGCCTTCGGTGCCTATACAGACTACCGATTTTAGACCCATTGGCGCATAACTCACCGCATCCTGTACTTCGCTGTGCAGGTGCCACGGGCCAGAACTAGGTATGCGCCTCTCGCAACACATTTGCGATCCACTTCGTTGATGACAGCTTTATGCACTTCTTCACTATTTTCTTCGGTTTGCCGATCGATTTTAAAGATACTATCTTGTCGCAAATCTACTCTGCTCATCTGCTCTATTTTAGCCATCTCTAGATGGATACAGTGTGGCATATTTGCTTACATACATTTTGCTCTATTTTGCCATGCGACAGTGACAAACTCTCCGTGCTTACTTGTCTATGATCGCTTGTTTGTGACCTAACCTTCGGATTGCGGTAACACACACACACGCCGATTCGCTTTGGCTTCTGACCAATGTTCGCTTGGGTGGGTTTTCTCTACTTTGAAACTACATCCAGGGGGCCAATAGTCATGGACAGCTCGGAACCGGCGACCAGATCGACAGGCTTGAACCGGAGTTTATTTCCAACTCTCAATGTGAGCTGATCGCTGGTGGTGGTGGTCACTCTATGTTTTTCGACGGTACATTCCTGTTTCTACGTTGTACTTTTATTGTCCACTCATAGGGTTCAATGTGCACAGTTGTGGTAACAATTCTGCCGGACAGTTGGGGAGATCCGGTACGCAGTTTCATTTTGAACGAGTGATCCCGCAACTGAATTCGCCTGTCTCTCACCTTGCCTGTGGATGGGATTTTTCTTTCCTGTTGACAAAAAGTGGCTACCTATGGTCGTCTGGTTCGAACGCTTTTGGTCAACTTGGTTTACCTGACATAAGCTCTTCTTCAACACCCGTAAGTTCCGATACCTCCGTCGTTTATCTGAAAGATCCTAGTCAACCCATTGTCGTTTTCTTGCATCTCAGCAGGGTTGCGCCATGCAGTAGCCATTACAAGTATGCAGTTGCCTAAGTTATCATTCAAATTCCCTAGCGGACGGAGATGCGCTGTCCTGGGGATCGAATCGACGCAATCAGTTGGGCAGTACCACACCTACAAAACTCCACAATATCGAAGCTGTGCGTATATCGCATGATGAACTCGGGGGTACCCCCGTCGCATGTGCCGCTGGTGCTTATCACTCCACACTTCTGACAGGTCTGTTTCCTTATCATGATCTAATAAACATTTCGGTCGAGTTTTTACCATCAACATTTGTTTTTCACTATTTAATGCAATCCACTTTTCACTTAATACTGACAGCGAACGGATCCATTATACTTATCGGCGATTTGAGTTACTTTCGAAAACCTGGTGAACGCGAGATCAATGCGGAACCACGTCTTTACCTTCATCGGGATCTGTTCGGTGGTCGACCTGTAGTTCAGGTTGTCTCTGGCTGGAGCCACATTGTCGCGCGGACTGGTACGTCGCTCTCTTGCTAAAGTACCGGGTATTTTCTACGCTACGCTTTGCTAAGGACTGAACTTCGCTTCGATAAAATAATGTGAACGGCTAGCGCCTAACTTTTATGCTTTTGCTGTGTGCCACGAAATTCGCGTTGTTTCCGCGTGGCTATTAAATATCGTATTTTAAAGTGTCTCCTTGGTGCCAGAACACTTCCCCCTTCCGAATCTGTGTGGCAATGTCAAGGTAACCCTAGTAGCTTTACCGCAACCAAATACCGCACATAACTGAAACTAACGTATTACAATACTCTCATCTCTAGCCTTCCGCTTTTCTTTTGTTTTCGCCCATGTGTTGTGGCACTCTGCTACTTGAATATCTGTTGAAGATCTGTAAATACGCAGAAATTCATCATATCTAGACTCAATCAGCCAGCCACCACACGGCCGTTTCATCCATTCAGCAATCGTCAGCAACGCGCATTCCATCTGACCCTTGTAGGCTGGAACCTGCAAGTCAGCTGTTACTAGTCTGTGGTTGAGACCACTGAGCCTCGGGGCACGGCGGCGACTGTCGTGACTGTTACTAGATGTGATATAGCGCCGCTTACTATCCGCTGACTTGCACATGCAGAAGACAGGGTAACCACCTTACCAACCCACGATATTACCAAAGTTGGGCCACCATTTAACTTATGGCATTATAAGCAGTTTGGACTGCATACTGAGTACATAAGAGTAGTAGGGTGAGTTGAGTGGTATAGGTAGAAATTTAATAGATCTAGCCTCAGTCAGACAGCCATCAGGCGCCTGGAAAAGTACTGTACGGCCGTTTCATCCTTTCTGGAATCGTCAGCAGTACGCATTCCATCTGACCCCCGTGGAGCTTGAACCCGCAACTTGACTGTTGCCAGTCTGTTGTTGAGGCCACTGAGGTACGGCAGCCGGTAACAGCTATCGTAACTAAGGTAATAGATGTGATATAACGCCGCTCGCTATCCACTGACTTACACGTTACTGCCGTGCAGAGGACAGGATAGCCCCCTCATCAAGCAACGACCTTACCAAATTTGGGTCGCCAACTAACGGCATTATAAGCAGTTGGGTCTGTGTGTTGATTACAGAAGAGTAGTAGGGGGAGTTGAATGGTATAGGTAGAAACTCGTCACATATTGACTTACTCAGACAGCCGTCACATGCCCGGAAAAGTACTGTACGCGCGTCTCATCCTCTCGGGAATCGTCAGCAGTGCGCATTCCATCGGGCCCTGATAGGACTCGTACCCGCAACTAGACTGTTGCCAGTCTGTGTTTGAGACCACTGACTACGGGGGACGGCAACGCAGTTGGGTCTGCGTGCTGATTACAGAAGAGTAGTAGGGGGAGTTGAATGGTATAGGTAGAAACTCGTCACATATTGACTCACTCAGACAGCCGTCACACGCCCGGAAAAGCACTGTACGCGCTTTTCATCCTTTGGGGAATCGTCGGCAGTGCGCATTCCATCGGACCTTGGTAGGGTTCGAACCCGCAATTTGACTGTTGCCAGTCAGTGGTTGAGACCACTGAGGTACGTGAGCCGATAACAGCTACTGTGACTAAGGTACTAGATGTGACGTAGCGCCGCTCACTATCCATTACCCTGCAGAGGACAGGTACCCCTCCTCACCAAGCGACGACCTTACCAAACTTGGGCCGCCAACTAACTTACAGCATTACAAGCAGTTGGATCTGCGTGCTGATTACAGAGGAGTAGGGTCAGATGTGCGCACTGCTGATGATTCTCGAAAAGATGAAACGGCCGTGCAGTGCTTTGCCGAGCGTGTGATGACTGTGTTTGAGTCTATATGTGATGAATTTCCGCCTATGCCATTCAACTACCCCTCTGCAATATGTACATACCTTTATATCTATTCGTTGAGTATCGTTCTCCAGAAGCAACCTGCAGCTCAGAGCTCTCTGTCAATCCCATCTGGTGTAGCTACTCAGTACGTCTTATCTCCAGTCTTCTGTCGCATGAAATTTCCATCATTAACAACCGGTGTCCACGCACTTTTGCCTGGTTTTCCTTTTTTCGCGCGGTTTTTGGATCATCCTTGTTACCCATCCAAATGAAATAAGTTCTCAGCTTATAACGTACCATCTTCATTCGTACTTGTAATCAGTTACTTTCGTCATACTGGATGACAGAATGTGATGAAGTTGCTGCAAGCTAGTGTCCATACCTTCGTCTTCCAATTCAGACACCATTTTTGTCACACATGTTTTCACCACATCCGCCCCTTATGGGTCTGGGCACGGATTTCTCATTACTTTACACAGGCACGCAATAGCTACCCTATTCGGTTATTTTCCACTGAGTCTGAGTGTACCCACGTGATAACTCCCACTTCTGTGTCATTCCTGGTTTAGATTTGACCACACCTCACCTAGCTGTGAGGTTCGACAACCATCAGTCAACTGACATTCCCTGAGATTGAATGCGTTTATCCTGCTGCTTGCCTGCAAATCGCAGTAGCGATAGCTATCAATCGCTTCCCAGAGTTTTGTTTTCTGTTCTAGTGCCCAGTCTACGCGATCACCAGTCTGTTTTCCGATATTCGCTTTACTACCGTCAACATATATAGGCTATATCTCACAACAGATTGTGTGTGTTGCGTGCTGTGGGTCAGGCGAACATAGGGACCTTTCCATTGGGTCTCATTCTTCCCTTACAAGTCCCCGCAACTTGATCTCATTAGCTTGCTTGTCGAATTTCCTCTTCATGATGCCAGCTGGGTAATCTGGGTTTATCCCGTCCCAGTAAAATGTTTCAACAGCAGTGTCTCAGGGCGTGTGGATTTTCGCCCGGTGAGCCTTCTCCCTATAATAAGCCAAAAATGTTCATGGTGGATTTGATTCGCTACTAACCAAAGTCACTGCTTCTTGTTTCACCTCGGTGGAACATTGTATTCCAGAGGATGAACGCTGGGTGCTCTCTTTGGCAGCTCAACAAACCAAAGATTATAATGCCATAAGTTAATTGGCGGCTTAAGTTTGGTAAGCTCGTCGCTTGGTGAGGAGGTACCATGTCCTCTGCACGTGCAAGTCAGTGTATAGTAAGCGGCGCTGTATCACGTCTAGTAACTTATTTACGATGGTCGTTGCCGTCCCCTTTAACTCAGTGGTCTCAACCATGGACTGGCAACAGTCGAGTTGCGGGTTCGAGCCCTAGCAGGGTCCGATGGAATGCGCACTGCTGACGATTCCCGAAAGAATGAAACGCGCGTACAATGTGACGAATTTGTACCTATACCATTTAACTCCCCCTACTACTCCTCTGAAACCAAAGCTGCATTTGTTGAGAATCAGTCGCTATCTCCTAATTGGTGCGATTCCTTAATTCGGTTGCTCTACCTTGCGGATGGGCTATTCTTTCAGAGGCTCGGGGTGGTGTCCACTAAGACAACTCCCTACTTTGGTTTGGGCATCTGGGTCGAATCGCATTCTCTCAAGAAAACACGGATTGCCTTATGTTATGCTCACTTTTTAACGATTACTGTGCCTTCGACTTCCATCGTTTTCGATGACCACGTTTATTCCTAGGCTGCTGTGAAAACGATAACTCCATAGCATCTTAGCTGCTAGCCGCCACCTTCTTTATGAATGCTTTCCCGATCTTATCTTCCCTATTTCATAGATTCTGGTGATATTTACACCTGGGGCCGATCCGACCTTGGGCAGTTAGGACGGGTAGTGTTTCCACACCCATCTTCAGAGAATAGATCCGCCCCAGAGTTTGACCCCATGCCGAGGCAAGTTTCATTCATCGATGATGACGACACGAAAGTGAAGATTATCAACATAGCAACTGGATCGGAGCACAATTTGGCTATCGATTCTAACGGCAACTTATGGACCTGGGGATGGAATGAACACGGTATGTGTGGATTGGTCCAATCGAAGTTCAATAAAGAAGAATTCCTAACCGAAGGTGTTCCTGAAGAACGTACTGTTTCTGTTCGAACCCCATCTCGAGTTAGCCTTCCGCCGACCAACAGTTCTGAAGGGTTGGTTTCCCCTAAGGTTCGGGTCATTGGGACAGGCTTCGGTCACTCTTTTGCCTGCGTTTGATGGCTCCTATACTACTCATTACGAGAAGCACACCTACTTTTTCACTTTCAGTCTCTTTCGTGATTTTATGTTATTTTAACAAGAAGTGCTTTACAGACCATTTGTTTTTTCATTAGTTGAGATACGGGTACAAAACCGCATGCAAATCTCACTTTATGCCGTGAAATCGCATCAACCCGTCAAGGTTGAATGTTCCACGTTGTGGGTTAGGATCAAATCGTGGCATGTTGATAACTGCATCCAAAATCGGTCACTTACCGAACCACTTCTCCTGATTTCATTCTTTTTGGTCGTATCGAGTAAATATCACGTCTCCCAATTCATCAATCGTAGCATGGATTTCGTTACGTACCCTGTGGTGGTGATGTATCTCGAACTGATCTTTCACACACTCATGTAGAACTTGATTTGTGCAACAAATCACATGGATATTTCTGCAACATCTAGCACTCGGTGAGCGTTTCGGGTGATACACAACTACTGAGGACTTGCTAAACTGGAATTCTCTCATCCGTGTTTAGGAGCTCGTACTCTGTTAGCGCCGTTTCATCAAGTTCCAGATGTGCAAAGACAGCACGCTATGTGATGTAAGCGCGCTAAATTTCTGTTCGATGGACGAAAGCCACATATATCCACGTGGTTGTTTATCTCCTCACTTCGCTGGTACACGCATTTAACTTTCTTTCCGCTGCGCACTGCTGTTTGTGCACTTCTTCGATTAAGTACGGGTTCTACTCGTGTGTAGTTTCAACTGTTTCCTAAGTCCAACGCATTGCTACTTTTCACAGCTGGCTGACCCGATCATGAATTGCTCCATACGGATGTTCGCTAACCTTTGTTGCCTCTCAGTTGAAATGGCACGTCTCGAACGTCTTTTTGTTTCTTTTATTGTGCTTCATTCCGCGGAAGCATTCCATTGGTGCATTAGAAATCAATCCCACGTTTAGGTTGATGATATTTTAGATCGAACTTCGGAGTACAAAGATTGACAGAGAACGGCGTTTGTCAAGAATTTCCGTGTACCTTGGTCGGCTCCTGCATATCACACGATTTTCCTGTTATCATCCAAACTGATCACTCTGCTATACGTTACAGGTATATACGATGGGGAAGCGTTACTTACTACACACAATACTTGGTTACGTTCTTAACATTTCTTGCTCGTTTTCGATTCTCCTTATGGTCTTCGTCTTGTTAATTCTTCCATTGCTTCCACGAGGCGAAGTCCCTCAATGAAGGTTAGACCCAGTTCTGTTCGTATGCTTTTGGCAAAATATTCCGGAGCCCAGTGTCTAAGACAGACTAGCTGGGACAACACTACACCGTCTATCACTCCGCATAACTTTTGCGGCAAATGTTGCAATCCCTTGCTATTGAACCATTCGGTAACCCGCTCAGCTGACCAGTTCCTCACCTGTGGTCGAACTATATCTTGAATACCCATGGGCGAACTTCGTGTATCTTTCACATGGCTTCCGAGAATAAAGTCGGTTGGTGCTGCTGCACTGATTTGCGTTGCGCCTATTAACTGACCCGGTGTATTCACACTGGAAGACCATGTTGGCATACTTTTAATTTCTTCCACGGGTGATAGTGTTTGCACGCTAATGTCTTGGATATGTCTTGCTTTAATTCCACTAATGCGCACTGCTCTCAGTGTGCTGAGTGTTCCTGATGTCTCCGGTGATAAGTTCTGTTGTTTTGAAGTGTCTGTTTTACTGGTTTTGGATTCCTTGTGGTCATCTGAGCTTAGTTCATCCTTGAGATTCGCCTCTCTTTGGCTACCTATCTCATCATTTCGGTATGCTTGTGTCTCCACCCAATCAGCACTTGTTCCGACGCCTATCTCACTTGTTGTGCTCAAGACTCCTGTGGGTGCGTGCTGTACTTTTACTTTCTGATCTTTGTCGTGTTCCGTACTGTCCTCTGGCCCGGTTACTATTGTTTGTGGTACATCTTGATAGAAACCTTTAGCCTGCTGCAATCCTGTCTGTGACACACTCTCCTTCTCAGCATTTCTTTCGTATGATTCTCTTAAACTGATACGCTCATGCTCCGTATGGCTAACTATCTCGTCTGGTCTGCCATCAGCATGACCTTGTATGCTATCGTGAGGCACGGTGGGCGTAATTGGTGGGGTGCGTGGCTTGTCACTGGAACTGAACGTCGCCCCGGGAATCTCTTTATGTATTGAATTTGTCTCTTTATCTTCAGAAGCAGGCAACTCGGCTGATGCGATAGGTGTTTGCTCGGGCTTGTTGAAAACATCCATTCCGCATACACTTTCTGTTTTCATGGTTCCCAAATTCACATCTGTTGTGTCACTGTGTGATCCCATGTAGCTGACCTCTTTCCTCGCTGGTTGCTTTAATAATCCTTCTTGGTCGGGTAATTCGATTTCATCACTACGGGTTGCGCCTTTCGTTTCTGGCTCTGCGCTGCCTAAATTCCCTTTTGATTGGTGCTCTCCGATAATCAGCATAGGAACCGACTGTTTTCCATCAAAGGGATAAGGAATATTCTCTGTTTTCGGTGTGTCCAACATAGCCGCTTCTGTCGTGTTCTCCTCTTTACCTTGCATTGGCGAAAAGATTTCCTTTGCTTTATCTTCCTCATATTTAGACCCACTCACATCCGTAATGGGAGCCGGTGGGTTTCCTTCCTGGTTTTGCTTCAGTTCGTCCGATCCACTGGAATGAAGCTGTGTTACAGAGGTCGAGCTGGACGTTCGAACGGCTGATCCTTGTCTGAGGCCTCCTTTTGAAAGCATTTGTTCAACTGTTTGAGTTATTTCACTGTGTCTAGATGGTGGACTATCCGTTGAACTTAGAAATATGGAAGATGATTTTAGCGCATTAAGGTCTTCTATACTTATGTAATTTCTATGTCCATCCACTGAATCCAACGTAAATGAGTCTAAAGGCGCGTTTGCAACCGTTACACCGTATGGTTTCCCCGCTCGTGTCACTAATTCTCGAAGTGATTCTATAAACGTCTTTCTGTGTGTGAAATCGAGCGCTTCCGTTATCCCAGGTAGTCGCGACACCCATCCATTTGGGTGAAATCTTGGAGGAAGAATAATGTAGATTATCACTTTAGGTCTGCTTTTTGTATTTGATCTGATGAAGCTTTCCACTTCAGATCTGCAACCTGGACTCAAACGGTAAGCGTCGCTTAGACAAGCTATCATAACGGTCGCTTGCTTCAGGCACTGAAACCACCCGGTCTGGTCTGCAACTGTGCCTGCCAGTGCACTGAGTCCCACATCCTGAGCAGATTCATGCTGAATTACTGTGTCCACTGTGTCATTCCAGATTGGGAGTCCAGCTGCCCGAAGTTGTTCCACAAAGTACTGCACAGCCAGCCTGTTAATCGGCGCGTAGCTCATGACGATTGGACCGCAATGGTTGGGATCAGGTAACGTGTATGTGTCGTAAACTATCGTGCTCGATGGTTGAGAGGATTGCCATATTGCATTCTCCAAGACTCTGAACAAAGCCGTACCCCTTCTGCTGACTACACTCGGATGGAACATCAAATCCTCCATCGTCTTTACGCACGCTTTCATCTCTTCTTCGTGTTTTATTTCTGGATTAAACACCATATGATAGAGCATACGGATTACCGCGTTCGCTTCGTTTTCTGCGCTTATGCTTCCCACATCTCCATCGGACCTTTTGAATACATCCAGTAACTTGATCAGAAATGACATGCAGTCCACTGGCTGTGTTTCGCTGGATCGTGGCCTCTTTGGATTCGCTATTTTTTCGATCTTTGCGTAGAGAAGCATCGATTGTATAGGTTCGTTTACTGCAAAGGCGCTTAAGGCGTTTAGTATTTCATACATCGGGAAGCCATGATGTCTTCTTCGTGTTGAACGATCAGCTGAATATATATGGCTCAGTAGAAATTGCAACAAACTCGCCCTTCCATCCGCTTCAAATGATTTTAAGTGAACGTCCGTTTCCACCATTGTGTAAGCCAGGCACAATGTCGCTACACATTTCAACGACTCCTCTTCTTCAAATGTTAATATGTTGGCCAACGAATCTCTTCCGGCGGTGTATTGGCCCATATCTCTGTTTCCAGGTGTCCTGACGATATTTAATAGAATGGAAGCACTAGCTTTAATCAGAAAATACACATTTTTACTGTTTATGTTCTCCAAATATGGCGGATGTCCTATGTTTAAATTAAGCAAGTGACAAATACCTGCAACTGCCAAGTTCGTTGCAAAATTCCGATCGATATCCGTGTAGTTCCACGCGATAGTGTAGAAATAGAAAGAGGAGAACCAAGTTCCATCGTTACTGAAAACTCCCATATTGTTCATTCTTTTGATTAATCGGGTTGCAAGCGCAGGGAATCCATTTTCTATCAAATACTCTGACATCTGTGGGCGCAGTTCAGCACAAATTTTGAATGCTAGATTCAGTTGTCTGGTTACTCGATAAAGTGCCGTGAGATTGTTTAGATCCTGTAGCTGGCTCAAAAGAAGGAGAATTTCTTTTGTGAACTTTTTCGCCTCGTTCCAGTCGAGCGTATGGTAACATTTGGGAATGGGAAATTCCGCTGAATCACCTGTCATGGATTCTTCAGCCATCACTGCTGTTTTAACACGTCCCTCTTCGTTTTCTAGTTTTTCACTCATTTCGGTTGGATAGGTTGTGCAGTTTTATCGTCATATGCTCTTCTTTCCATGTCTTGAGCTGACCTGTATTGTGGGTAAGAGACAACTGCGATAAAAACAACTTATGGTAGTATCTGATCATAAAACAAAAACCTTACATGGCGACAGTAAAAACAACATGGTATTCCTACTTGCTTTTCCTTCACGATACCGAGGCCCTCACCATATAGGTTCGAAGGCAAGGGATCTTTTGCTTTTGTTTACTCTTCGCTAATCACATTGCTGCTGTTGGTACCACCTATCTAATTTCTACCGAGGGGCTGTTGATCGACCATGATTGGTGGAAGTATGGGGTTGATCTCTCTCTCACCTAGGTGCACTTACGTCGTACTACATCAAATGAAATAACTCCACCTGTTCATCTATTGGCTCTGCGGGGGTCGCGTGCGGTAACCGACTCAGGGCATCCGCCGTACAATTGTTAGAGTCTGGGATGCAAGATATTTTGTATTCATAAGCACTAAGGATTAGGCCCCATTGTTGCATTACAAGTGAAAACATTTGTTGGATCCCCTTGGATACACCCAGTAAGGATATCAACGGTTTGTGATCAGTTTGGACCTCAAAATGACCGTCCCAAATGTACTGGTGAAATTTCTTGACACCAAGGATAACTGATAGAGTCTCTCGATCAAATTTTGGGTAATTTTTTCAGCTGGTTGTAAGGCACGCGAAAGCAATCGGATGAATTGCACTATTGGGCGTTTTATGACCCAAAACTGCTCCGACTCCGCGTGGAGAAGCACGACACTGAATGATCAGGCTTTGTTTCTATCGCAGTGCACTGATACTGGTGCTGATGCTGAACAGCTTTTAGCACGAAGTAAAGTAGATTGATGCTCATCATTCCATACCGCGTGGCGTTTTTATGTAGCAGTGCGTTCAAAAGAGCTAAAATAGTTGATGCCCCCTGTAAAAAACGACAATAGTGTGATAACATTCCTAAGAATGATCGGAGTTCAACAGCATTCTTAGGCGTGTAGTGTAGCGGAAAACACGCTGTTTCAGTATTTTGCAACATTGGATTTTTTCGTTGCTTTAACCTTCAAAACGTCCACCTGGTTTACCGACGGCACTTCCGTTGACAAAATCGTTTGGT
Source organism: Dicrocoelium dendriticum (assembly GCA_944474145.2). Classification (NCBI taxonomy): domain Eukaryota; kingdom Metazoa; phylum Platyhelminthes; class Trematoda; order Plagiorchiida; family Dicrocoeliidae; genus Dicrocoelium; species Dicrocoelium dendriticum. The sequence goes on from OX104062.1 coordinate 52,417,399, forward strand.
GAGTACCTTGCTGCACCGTTTCTCGCTCTAGTTGATTCGCTTCTTATTTTTGTAGCATGCACAATATACGTTGGGTCCAGTCACCTCCAACTTCTGTACTGTCCCGTATATGACACGTCTCTTAAGTATCATTGATTACCGACTAGTATCCCAGGCGCCACCCAACTATTGGTGACCCCACTCCGGAACACGCTGTCCGCCATTTCTGATTGTCATTCTGGTGAGCTCGTTCCAGTGATTTTGTGATTCATTACTTGTGATCACATTGTTTTCTCACCTATCACATATTTTATCCGCTTTTTGCAATGGATTATCTAGCGGATGAGCAATCTCCATACGCGGTTAATGCCATTGAGCTTGTCCTGGTCAGTGCAGTTGGGAGAATGATCCTTCGTTATGGTTTTTGCACCTAGAATCCGTTTTTTACGTTTGTAAGATTTCTTTTGATTTCTCCATGTAGAATCAGCTAATATCTCGCCTTCCTTAGAGTATATCCTCGCAGGTGAGAGACATCATATTTTGCCTCCCTGTTGTAATGAAATACGAGACTCTTAAACAGACTATTATTCAGCGAATCACGCCTTCTGACAAGATCTGTCTGTAGCAACTATGTAGTGATCTGCAACTAGGAGATAGGATGCCCTCAGTCTTGTTGCTCGAAATGCAACAACTCGTCGGCACGTCCAACATGGACGTAGGGATTCTCCGCGAGCTGTGGATGCAACGCCCTCCTGAGAGCACTCAGGCTATCATTGCAGTAGCAAGTGACTCACTTGCCACTCACAACAAGTGCAAATCTAGCAGGCCGCCTTATCGAACGACACCAGCCAGAGACTAAAACCAAAGCACCTAAGCAGCTGTGTTGGCGCAACCACACCGACACGCGCGACTAGCCATCCATCGGCAATAAACGCATTATCATCGCGGATAGCGTCGCTTCAGCGCCAGATCGAGGAACTCACTTTAAACCGTAAGCACCGCGGCCGCTCTGAATCAGCACCCTGTCGCAGAAAACCTAGGGCCCCAGGTTACTGCTCGTACCACTCGCGTTTCGCTAATAAAGCCCGTAAGTGCGTACAGCCACGTAGCTACTACGCCACAGATAGTCCGCCAGGCCGGCCCGTAATCGCGACTAACGGTGTCGGCAAAGCCAAAAGTCGTCTCATTTACATTAGGGATTATGATTCCGAGATCCAGCTCTTAGTTGATACCGTGGCGGAAGTCAGCGTCGTTCCCCCTATACCTACCGCTTCTCTGTCGACAAGCTTAAGTACCGCCAATGGTACACCTATAGCCATCCACGATCATCGGTCGCTTACCCTGCACCTAGGTCTTCGGCACACATTCCGCTGGGTAATCACCGTCGCTGCAGTCACATTTGCCATCATCGGCATTGACTTCCTCAAGCATTTCGACCTTTTGGTCGATGCGAAACGCCAGATGATAGTCGACACTGCAACGAAACTCAGTGTACGTAGCATCACTAGGGATATCGCATCTATAACACCAGACTACGCTTTTTCCCAGACCTCGCCAGACTACGCCGACCTCTTCCCAGTATTCCAAGCTTGTTCAGCCAATGAACGCAGCTTTGCCTGTGGCATCCCAAATCACGCACCGCATACGGACTAATGGCCCACCCGTCTCATGCCATCCACCCCGACTATCGCTCGAAAAACTCAAGGTAACTAGGGCGGAGTCTGAGCACATGCTTGAATTTGGAATAATGCGCCCTTTCGACAGCCCTTGGTCCTCTCCCCTGCAGATGGTTCCCAAGAAATCTAGTGACTGGCGGCCTTGCGGTGATTACCGCGCACTCAATCGGCCAACCATCCCAGATAGGTATCCCATCCAACTCATGCAGGACCTTAATGCATGCCTCATAGGTAAGACGATCTTCAGCAAGATCGATCTGGTTCGCGCCTATCACCAGATACCTGTAGAAGAAAATAACATTCCTAAAACAGCCGTTATCACTCCTTTCGGCTTGTTTGCATTTTTAAGAATGCTATTTGGACTGTCAAACGCCGCACAAACCTTCCAACGCTTCATCCACGATGTCACTCGTGGCCTAGAGTTCGTTCATTTCTACCTCGATGATATTTTAGTAGCCAGTTCATCGGAACAAGAGCACCTCGACCACCTTCGAACGCTCTTCCAGCGCTTGACCCAACACGGTGTCACAGTCAACCCGATTAAGTGCGAACTCGGCAAATTAACAGTAGAATTCCTAGGTCACCTCGTTTCATCGTCTGGTATCAAAGTCCTTCCTAATAAGATCCAGACAATCAAGAACTTCGCAGCTCCGACTTCGTTCAAGCATCTCCGTCGATTTTGTGGTTCGGCCAACTACTATCGACGCTTCATTCTGCGCTGCGCTCAGCTCATGCAGGCTCTGACTGACCTACTCAGAGGGAAGGAACTTAAGTTCGCTTTCCCTGACACAGCACAGACAACCTTCGCCGAACTCAAGAATGCTATCTCCAACACAGCCCTCCTCGCTCATTCCGAATCGACTGCACCCCTTTCTACTACGACCGATGCCTCAGATGTCGCGGTAGGAGCCATCCTCCAACAACAAGTTGGTGGGCAATGGCAACCCTTTGGGTTATTTTCCGAACGCCTGCAGCCACGGAATTCTGCTACAGCATTTTTGGCAGAGAACTGACCGCCATTTACTTAGCCATTCGTCACTTCCGGCACACACTCGAAAATTGCGCTTTCAGGGTCCACACTGACCACAAGCCCCTCGTCTTCGCCTTCAGCTCTGCTTGCGACAAATATTCACCACGGGAACCAAGCCAATTAGACTTTGTCACGCAGTTCACTGCTGACATACGTCGTCTCGGGTGTCGACAATCCAGTCGCCGACACTCTGTCACGCGTGAACCCCACACTCCATTCTTTGCCTACCGTCGACCTTGTCGCTATGGGATCGGCTCAGGCTCAAGAGGAAGGCACAACGCACTCTGCAGTCCACTTCACTGCATGTGCAACCTGTTCTTCTTCAAACCACGGAAGGAACCATCCTCTTTGACACTTCCATAAATTGTCCTAGACTCCTCGTGCCCATCTCTTTCATATGCACAAGTTTCGACGTACTCCTCTCACTATCACATCTCGGTATCCGTGCATCTTTGAAACTGGTCACCGAATGTTTCGTTTGGCCGCGCGTAAACAAAGATGTTCCTACCTGGGCTTGCGCCTGCTTTCAATGCCAGCGCTCCAAAATATATCGTCACACCCGCAGTCCTCTTGGTTCATCTCCCACCCGGACTCTCGGTTTTCGCATGTACACTCAGACCTGGTAGGCCCCTTGCCTTCTTCACGCGGGTATGTATACATGCTTACATGTGTCGGCCGCTTCACCAGATGGTCAGAAGCCATTCCCGTAACAGACTGCACAGCTGAGACTGTTAGGCGGGCCTTCTTAGATCGGTGCGTCTCGCACTACGGATGCCCATCCACCATTACAACTGACCGAGGAACTGCCTTCGAATCTTCCCAATTCGATACGTTCTGCAACTTTTTAGGCTGTTGTCGCATTCATACCACAGCGTATCACCCAGCAGCCAACGGGTTAGTTGAACGCTTCCACAGATAGCTTAACGTAACGTAACGTGTCAGCTGTACGCCGTAACGGCGCTTCGCTGCAGCGCGACCACCACCAGTCGCGCGCGGGCTGAGTATACCGCGAGGACGCCCACCCCTACGCGGATTCGAACCGGTGACCTTATGGTTGCAAAGCAAACGTGCAGACCACTCGGCCACCGGCCGACAGATAGCTTAAAGCCTCGCACCGCGCCTCCTCCGACCCTAGCTGGATCGAAAACATTTCGCTCGTTCTCTTAGGCATTCGCAGCAGCATCAAAGCTGACTTGCAATGTGCCCCAGCAGAGTTGGTTTATGGCGCCACGCTAAAGTTACCAGGAGAATTCGTTTCATCTCCCGCATCGTCGGGCATGCCTCCGTCTAACTTTGCGTCCTCCCTAGCTCAACGCATGCACTCACTATTTCCGACTCCACCCCGTGAGCAGACTCGAAATGTGCAAATGCACAGAGGACTCTGTAACTGCACTCACGTCTTCCTCCGCACCGACGCAGTGCGGCGCCCTCTCCAGCCTCCCTATACTGGCCCTTTCATAGTTCTGCAACTGACTCCGAAACATTTTACTTTAGACCAGAATGGTCACCGAACAATGGTGTCCATCGACCGCCTCAAAGTGGCTTTCTTTGACGAACCACTTGCAACCCATCCTGATGCTTTCGCGCAAGCACCCGCACCTGCGGTGACTTCCCGAGCACTGAATATTCGGAAACCCTCCGTTCCCTTTGACTCTCAACCTACCCTGCCTCAACATCACGCAACCGACCGATCGACGCGGTAGACAAGTCAAATGTCCTGTCCGATTTTCAGATTTTGTAAAAGTTTGTTATTTCCATTAACACGCCTTTTTCGTCTCTAGTGGTAATCGTGCGTTTTATTCACAAACGTTTTACAAAATGGACAAAAAAAATCCATAAACATTTTGAAAAGAGTATTTGCTTTTATCATGCATACTATGTACCCTCTCCGGTATACTCAGCCCTCGCGCGACTGGTGGTGGTCGCGCGGCAGCGAAGCGCCGTTACGGCGTACAGCTGACACATTATTATTATTTATCCTCTCCGGCGACAAGCCACTTCTCCCTACCCTTGCCCACCCCCTCTGAGTTCTACTTTCCAGAAACTCAACCACAGAACTGTCAAGGCAACCCTCGAGTGACTCGCTAACCGGCTCAACGCAACCTCCGAGTGACTCGTCAGCCGACCCAAAGCCCTCTTCCTGACCCAAGGAACAATCAGTCGCCCTCTGCCATAGACAGCCACGAACGGGTTGGTCCCCAAACACCTGGCCAAGCGTTACTGACGAGTACGCCCGGATTTCTTTGTGGGACGATGACACCTGGATTTCTTCGTGGGACGAGGACCGTGGACTGGAGTGCGGCGCTTGGGAGTGCCACCTCCCAAGCGCACCGTCGGGTCTGCAGCGGAGGGAAGGTCCTGTCGGCCTTTTTTCTGGACTATCCGGTTTTCTCTGCAGTCCGACCAGGCCGCCCCGACGACCCACCGATGATGCAATCTGGTCCACATGATCATCGTAAATAATAAATTACAAAAGTCTGGACCCAGCAAACTCTGCTACACACCACATCTTGGAAGCCCTTGTTCAAGCCCATGCAACTATCCCCATCCATCTTCACCTTCCGTATTCCCCCACCGACAGCTTCATCGAATACTTCCATCCTTCAGCCTTCTCTGTGGAGGCCCTTGTAAGGTAACGGGAAACACGCCGTTTCAGTATTTTGCAACATTGGATTTTTCGTTCCTTTAACCTTCAAAACGTCCACCTGGTTTACCGACGGCACTTCCGTTGACAAAATCGTTTGGTGAGTACCTTGCTGCAACGTTTCTCGCTCTAGTTGATTCGCTTCCTATTTTTGTAGCCTGCACAATATACGTTGGGTCCAGTCACCTCCAACTTCTGTACTGTCCCATATATGACACGTCTCTTACGTGTCATTGATTACCGACTAGTATCCCAGGCGCCACCCAACAGGCTGCGGTGCCTGTATAATTGGGGATACTTTATCCTACGAAACATGCAGGCCTGTAGCGCCCCAAAAGCTGACTACTATCTTTTGTGTACAACTTCACTAGTGACCAACTGTACACAATTCCTTTTTGTTTTAATCTTCCTTACATTACGTCCGTGTTTTTCTACATCCGGCTCAACACTTGACATTCTTGTAAGTTCCCGCACCAGCGTATCACTCCTGTCTCACTTCATCCGTCCGCGTCTTCTTGTAGACCATCGAATACAGTCCGCCGTGTCCTACTCCAGTTGCCTTCTGATATCCGCGCTTAATTTCGCGCGCCGTCTCGGACTAGTATTTACTAGTCCTACAGACTGGTGACCCCGATTTTTTGTTGTTTGTATTTTTTGGTGAGTTCGTTCCTTTTTCTCGGTTATATACGTGTATTCATTTGTTTCTTGTGTTATCTTAGTAGTTTCATCGTGTTTTTGTTCATCCTTGATCTTATTTATTTCCATTTCGAAAGTGGCATCTGAGTCGTTTCACAGTGTAAACATGCTTACTTTGGCTGTTCCAGGTTTCATGGAACACAGGCCAGAGATTTAGTTTACGACATTCGAGACCGTCCGAGGTACAATCAGCTCCTCGCACGCCTTCCTTCCTCGGTTGTGACGCTGGTTGAGGGCATTCTACTCTGCCGATCAAATGAAGCAAAGTATGAAATGATGAAGTAAGCGATTCTAAGAGGTACAGCCCAGCGCACGAGCTCGATTTGAACAGCTCAATGGTCTCAAGCTGGGAGATCGCATGCCGTCGACGTTGCTCCGCGAAATTCAGTGCATCGCTTATCCCTTTTTTGAGGGGAGAAGGGATAAAGGAGCTGTGATTTGCACGTCTCTCAGAGCCATTGTCGCTAATGCTTTCTGTGTTTCTAGATACACCCCTGAAAAAACTAGCTACCAAGGCAGACGCTGCGTTCGAACGTCTTCCGCAGCAGGCGACTAGTAGCTCTGGTGGCGTATTCTCACTGATGAAAATCGAGTCCCGTATATGCTCCAAGTCGTTAGGCTGATCTGACCCTAAAAGAAGGAAATTGCGCTACTTCGTAGCAGGATAGCACCAATGAAGGCTACGAAGCAGCGTGTGCCACGGCCAGATGATGATCGCGTTTTGGCTACCGTTCATTGCGGCTCGTCTGTGCCTACACCGAGTACGTCTTGTCCGATATAAAGCGCAGCATTTTCTCTGCATGTTCTCAGTCCGACAGTACCGAACACGTCAAAGAATTATGTTGGTATCACCGCCAATATGGTGGAAGAGCTAGACGTTGTCGGGCTCCCTGCGTTAGGCACGACTCATCCGTTTCAGGGAAAGCGAATAGCCCGCATACTAGCACGACCAACGCATCCGTCAATAACCAAACAAATCGCCTGTTTTACGTTAAGGATCGACGTTCTTCCATCACATTCCTCATCGACACGGGAGCGGAAGTCAGCGTCATCCCAGCGACCGCTAACGACAAGCACTTAGAGCCTACGTACAATTTACATGCGGCCAACGGTTCTCCGATAGCCTCATTCGCTCAGAGCATGATGAACCTGGATTTCAATCTCCGCTGAGAGTTCCAGTGGGACTTCTTAGTTGCGTCTGTACCATTCGCAATGATCGGTATCGACCTTCTCAGGCATTTTGGGTTGCTTGTTGCTGCTAGTCATCACAAATTTTTAAACGATCGTACTAAACTAGGGGTTGAAGGCGTTCTTACAGACGCCCCGATAATCAGTCCCGTTTTCCGAATCGGCGACGTACCTTCAGGTGATGCGAACCTACTGACTGAATACCCGCGACTGGTACGACCAGCTGCAGAGCTTCCGCCAGTCACGACAAAAGTCGCTCATCACATACATTGTCACCCGCGGTCTTTCAACGACTGTCCAACCAATAGGACTCGCCTCCGACAAATCACGTGCTGCAAGAGCTGGATTCAATCACATGCTTCAGCTCGGTATCATAAGACCATCCAACAGCCCCTGGGCGTCACCTCTCCACAAAGTTCCGAAAATGACCATGGGGGACTGGTGTCCTTGTGGTGATTATTGATTTCTAAACAACATAACCACGTCTGATCACTGTCGAATCCCACAAATCGTGGACCTCACCGCCACTCTGTCAGGTAAAAACGTCTTCAATAAAATCGACCTGGTGTGCGATTAGAACCAAATTCCGGTAGCCGAAGCGGACATCGCTAAAATTACCGTGACGACTCCATGTGATTTGTTCGAGTTTCTGCGCATGCCTCTTGGTCTAAAGAATGCTGTGCAAACTTTTCAGCGCTTCATCGACCAAGTTTGTCGCGGCCTAGACTTCGCTTATGTCTACCTCGACGACATCTTAATTGCGAGCTGCTCACGCGAGGAGCACTTACGCCACATTTGAACGCTTTTTGATTGTTGATCTCAACACGGGTGACGATCAAGGCAGAAAAGTGTTCGTTTGGTGTCTCTTCGGCCAGTCTTCTCGGCCACTACCTCTTCTGCAGGCATCTTGCCACCACAGGATAAAATTAAGACCATGATCGACTACACCGAGCCTCACTCTTTCAAATAGCTGACGCTTTGACGTCCTAGTCAACTCTTATCGCTGTTTCATATCTAGTTTGGTTTCGCTTACGCAACCCCTCACGGACTTTCTCCGGAGGAAGCTTAATGAATTCGATTTTCCTGCTACAGCACGCGCTCCCTTCCAGGTTTTGAAAGAAGCTATTGCCAACATAGCTCTCAAGGCGCATCACTACCCGCCAGCCCCCACTGTCGCTCAGTACCGACGCTTCTGACGTGGCGGTCTTACAGCGGACGGTCTTACAACAAAAGGTAGGTGATGCTTGCCAGACATTGTCATTTTTCTCCAAACGTTTGCAACCCGCCGAATCGCGTTACAGTACTTTCGGTAAAGAACTATTCGCCAGTTATTTATCCATACGTCATTTCCGACATGTCTTAGAAAACCGCTCCTTCGCCGTGTTCATCGACCACAAACCCCTGACTTACGTGCTTAGCTCGACTACCGACCGATAGTCTCCTAGAGAGTCGCGCCACCTAGACTATATCGCTCAGTTTACGACCGGCCACAGCGCAACTCAATGATCCTGAGATTGCTATACTACGCATGTCTCCCCCACTGGATATTCGACCCGTTCCGCTGACATCATCAGACGGAACTATACTTTGCGATTTATCTCTAGGCACGCCGCGCCCGGTCATCCCATGCGACTTTCGGCAGACCGTATTCGGCACTACATAGTTTGTCTCATCCAGGTGTTTGTGCATCGGTTAAACTCGTAACCATACGGTTCGTCTGGCGCAATGTCAATCGTGACGTTCGTACTGGGGCAGCTGTTTGCCTTCCGTGTCAACGCGCAACAGTGCATAAGCGCATGAAAATCCCAATAGGAACATTTCTCACGCCAGATGCACGTTTTCACCACGTGTACGTCGATCTCGTAGGTCCTCTACCGCCTTCCAAAGGCTCTGTATATCTACTGACCTGTGGCCGCAAGCTATACCCATACCTAACTGCTCTTCGGAAACGGTAGCGAAAGCTTTTCTGGAGCACTGGGTAGCTCAATACGGCTGTTTCGCCATCATGACCACCGTTCGAGGGTTACATTTCTCGTCCACTTTTGCCACGTTTCTTAAGGATTTAGGCTGTCGCCACGTTCAGATGACGGCGTATCATCCGGCCGCTAACGGCATGGTGGAACGTTTTCACCGCCAGTTGAAGGCAGCGTTACGTGTGCACGCAGATCCTTCATGGTCTGAAACGCTGCCCCTCGTTCTCCTAGGCTTAAGAAACACGGTTAAAACCGATTTCGACGCCACACCAGCGCAGCTAGTTTACGGCTGCACGCTGCGTTTGCCTGGACAACTGGTGGCACCGGCCCCGTCTACTTCCTCCTTTGACTACGGAAGTTACACCCAACAGATGCGTGAGCTACGTCCACCAGCTCCACGACCGCAGAAGACACAAGTTTACGTGCCCGAGAAGCTGTACGTGTTCACACGCCCTCTGCGCAGACGTTGTTAGGTAGCCTGTTCAGTCGCCATATGTAGGACCCTTCAAAGTGTTACACTGTACGAATAAGACGTACACTATCGACCGCAGTGGCCGACGCGGTGGTCACCATCGATCGCCTCAAACCAGCTTTCGACGAGGAGGTCGCTGAGCTTTTGGCTACTGCGAACGATTCGTGTATGGAATAATCGCGCCACGTTACAAACACGTAACACTCCTGCAGCGGGTACCGATTTAGTTTCACAAGCTAGGGTCGTACCGACGTCGTCTACTGTGAGCCTGTCGCCTTCCACGACCAATCGTCGTGGTCGGGAGGTTCGTAAGCCCGCTCACTTTTTTGATTATGTACAATGTAAAGAATTTTAACTTTGTAAATATTGTATATATTTGCCCCGTTTTTGTCGATTAACGTTTTAAAAATACAAACAAAATCAAGAACTTCCGAGAAGTCTATTTAAAATATCCAAAAACCAAAAAACCCAACTTTTTTGCACGCAAATTATTCCTTTGTTCTCTTTGGCGTGTTCTGCGTGTATTTTTCTGCTTTCTCGTCCTCTACATGCCCCAACCTTCCCCTTCGATCGACTGGCGCTCACGAGCGACGTTTTCGAGGATCGCCACAGTCAACGTGGATCCAGACGCGAACGCGGGTCCTTTCCTCGCAGAACGAAGATCGTGAGACCACGGTCGTTAACCCGTGGGACAATGGTCGTTTCTCCGTGGGAGGAGGGTCGTTTTGGCTCGGGGCGTGGTGCGACGAGGAGAGAGACCACTCCCAAGCGCACCGTTTGGCAGCAGCCAATTTTTTGAAGTCCGACAAGCCCGCTCCAATGCCTCGTCGAAATGCACCCTGCCCTACAACCAATAAATAATAACTCACAAACGGCACAGCGGACTCCGACTTCCGGCGAACTCTCACTTGACCCGAACGCCCACTCACGCGACACAATATTGTCCAACCAACTTCGATTCACCCGTCCTCTTCGACATTGAAGGCTTCTTTTATTCAGCCTTTTAGGGGGTAGCCTCTATAGCGCCCCCGAAAGGCAACTATTGTATACAGTTTCACTGATCACCAATTGTACACAATCCCTTCCTTTTTTAATCTCCCTTACATTACGTCCATGTTGACCTACATCCGGCTCGACACTTGACAGTCTTGTAAGTTCCCGCACGAGGGTGTCGCTCCTGTCTCGATTCATCCGTCCGCGTCTTCTTGTAGACCATCGAATAAAGTCCGCTGTGTCCGACTCCAATTGCCTTCTGATATCCGCACTTAATTTCGCGCGCCGTCTCGGACCAGTCTTTACTAGTCCCACAGACCTATCTTATTAAGCTTTTAGCCAAGATAACAAACAGATTCAGACAAAACCTTTATATTTCTTCAGTTTCAATCCATTCGATTCCAAACGGTCCAACACTGTCCGAAGTCTCTTTAAATGTTTAGCATCACTTCGGCCAGAAACCAGAATATCATCCAAATAAGCACAAGTAAAGGGTAAATCCTTCACGATGTCATCCACAATCCGCTGGAAGATGCTGGGGGCGAAGCTTATTTCGAAATGAAGGCGGGTATAGTGAAATAGCCCAAGATGTATAGTTATGGAGGTTAATTCGCGTGAGTCCTCACAAAGTTCAAGTTGAGAATATGTGTGACTAAGATCAAGCTTAGAAGACCGACCACCGGATAACGTAGCGTACAAATCTTCGATACGTGGCAAGGGATACCTTTCCACCTTGGAATCTTAATTGATAGTGAACTTATGGTCACAGATAGGGACAGTACCATCGGGTTTGAGTACAGGAACAGTTGGGGTACCCCAATCCGAGTGTTGTACGGGCATGATTACACCTCCGGATTGTAGCCGTTATAGTTCTACTTTAACTTTGGGACGCATAGGGTACGGTAATATTCGTGCTTTGTAAAACGTCGTTGGTGTTTTCCCGTAGATTGATAGAAGCTTTGAAATGTTTCAGATTTCCCAACTTATTTTCGAACAAAGATGAAAATTGGTTCAACAGATCGTTTAGACTGCTGTCATTACTCACGACCTCATTAAACTGCATCATTTCTGGGAAGTATCAGATACAATTTCCGCCCAAGAGATTTAGTCTTTTCCCAGGTACCACTATCAAAATTAGAGTTAATTCCCGTTCGTCGTGCCCAACTTTAACCACGCACTTTCCTAAGACTCTCCCGTGTAGGTTTGCAATTTGGAGTCACGTGGCTGTAAGGGCGGCAGACTCTTAATTGAATCACTGTTTATAATGGTAACTGCAGCCCTTGTATCCAGTTTCAAATCGATCGGTTCATTCTTGATCATCAAACGAATCGTATATGGAGAGCAGTTGTTGGGTGATATGGTATTCAAGTAGACGGAATTTAGATCGTTGTCTGGATCTTCCAGAACGTTTTTCTCCGTAAGCGGCAGCTTATTATGGCGCCTCGATTGAGGAAGATTTGTTGGTGGGGCGGGTTCCGATCTGCACACGCAGGCTAGGTGGCCTATTTTACCACATTTTCGGCAGATGCTTTCTTTGTAGAGACACTCAGAAACATGATCATGTTGCATCCCTCAGCGATATCACACGAACTGTTTTCGAGGTTCACCTGGAGTCTGTGGTTTAGCAACTGTGTGAACAGCATCGACGACTGGATGGGCAGTGAATTCACGTAGCTGGTGCGACATATTCTCTCTTTGGCGAACGATTAGACAAGCATTATCTCATGTGGCATCTGACTCGCCCAAAGATAACAATTTTCCCCTGCACTTTCGTCCAGAATCCCCGCAATTAAGCACTGTATTTTCATTGCCTCTTCAAATTTGTCGGGAGGAATTTCATTGTATTTACACTTGGGAATAAACTGGTGGATGTGTGTAATGAAGTCGTTGACGCTATCGTTCGGTTTCTGTACAAGCTCTGAAAAGCAGTATCTCGCAGTACAAACATTATGTTCCAATCTCCACAGTGTGTTATATTTATCCAAGAGATGTAATAGTGTCACAATTTTCCGCATGCAGTGCATCATAATGTCGCTGGCCTTCATCTCCCAGCACTTGTCTGAACTGTCTTATTTTATGGGACTCCGAAAGTGGAATCATAGGATTCAAAACAGGCAGTAGTTCCATGTACCTAATAAATGATTTCTTCCACCTCATCCAGTTTGATAAGGTTAGTTTGTTTTCAGCGGAAGACCAAAAGTTAGCAGGTAGGTTAATAAGTGGGTTCATCTGGATCCCGTCGCCAATAATACGTAATAGGGAATTCAAGCAAAACACGTCCCCAGACCGCAGTTAAGCAAGAATGACGAACAATGAATGTATACGGGTTAAGAAGCGTTGCTTTACAAGTTCCGTTAGATAGTTAATGGGGATAACGACATAACAATACTGGTAATATTGATAGTGAAACAGTTGGTAATTTAAATATAAAAATAAGGACTTATCATTTGCTCCGCTGTAGTCCTGCAATCCGCTTAGATTCACAGCACCGGCAGATAACATCAAATAACTCCATGGTAAACTCCAGGTGTAGGATGGAGACGTAGTGCTAGGTGACAAAGTGTAAGTGGATGCGTGCATCATCCAACCGTCTTTTAAATAATGTTAATGTCGGTGCATAGACGACCGATTCTGGGAGAGCATTCCACGGGTGACAGACACGAATGGAAACGAAATTTCTGCGGCACTCCAGGCGGCTATACTGTACAGCGAGTTTCAATGAGTTGCCCCTCACTGTACATTGGTCAAGTGTTGAATAATAATAAAATATTACATGTCACTAGTAACATTGGACAAGCAGATGCACTTTCACGACTAATAAGTGATTACAGCTCGGAAGCAGAATAAATGGTTACAGCAAAAGTCGCTGCAGAAACCGAAGTCGGAGCTATCGTTTTGGAGGCAATAAACCAACTACCCGTGACTTTTAATATGGTCCGTACAGCGACTGAATCGGGTAACACACTCCAACAGGTGATGGTGTAACACCGATCTACATTGCCCAATCAATGAACTCCGACAACATTTCCAGCGACTTAACGCACCGTCTATTGTCGATGATTGCCTCCTTTTCGCTGACTTCATCATCATTCCGTTAGGACTCTGTCACAAAGTCTTGACACAGGTTTATTCGAGACATCCGGGAGTTAACCGGCGAGGAGTTAGTCTACTGGCCCGCTATGGGTGATCAGTTGGAGCGTATGTGTTGAATTTTTAGATGTGTCTCCACCCAATAAATGCCCAACCGACACCCAGCAGAACCTTTGCCAAAACCAGATAAACCATCGGTGTATCTCCGCGTTGATTTCACCGGGTCGATTAACGGAAAGTTTCCTAATCTTCGTGAATCCCTTCAATAAGTGGCCAGAAATCGTCATTATGAACTCAACCACTGCAACCTCAAAGACTGCAAAACGTACCGCAAATTGATGCTGTTCATCGAGGAGGCCGTCCCATTCCACAGTAACAGGCCTCTTTCTAATGGTCCCCCCCTGGATCGACCGAGAACTCAGGGCCAACATGAAACAACGACGGAAACTATGGGACAGGTTCAAGCTTTCCCGCTTAGACTCAGACTGCTCTAAATACGAAGCCACCAGGAACTTCTGCTCCTTTCAGAAACGTGAAAAGAGACAACGATACGAGCATAGCCTGGCCGAACAATCCCTCTCTAGGCCAAAGATACTATTTTCATACCTTAATAGATCTTCCAAGGCGGGCTGTGGAATTCCTGCATTGTCTACTAATGAGCCAGGTATGATACACTATGATGATGACGCCAAAGCTGACCTCGGCTCGGGTTACACCCACATTTTCTCAAGATGGTAGCAGAATTCACTGCCGTCCCACTTTGTCAAATCTTTCAGCTCTCTCTTAAAGCTGGTCGACTACCTGTCGATTGGAAGACGGGTGTAATCATGCCGAAACACAAAGGTGGAAACCGCCAGGACCCTGCGAACTATCGGCCAATTTGCTTGACGTCGGTTGCCTGCAAGATCATAGAAAAGCTCATTAAATGTGCTCTCCACCGACACTGCGAAGATCTGAACTTCACTTCAGTCACCCAGCATGGCTTCCGAAAGGTACATTCCTGCATCACTAACCTGTTGGTCGCTAGAGAGAAGTGGGCTAAATCAGTGGACGCTGGAAAACGTTTAGATGTGGTCTTCATCGATTTCAGCAAAGCTTTTGACAGAGTCCCACATCAGGAACTACTCTCTAAGCTCTGCGGAATTGGCGTGACAGGGAACCTCCTACTATGGATCAGTGACTTCTTGCAAAGCCGGAACATGCAGGTCAAAGTAAACGATACCCTTTCATTCCCAGTGTCTATGTATAGTGGCGTACCACAAGGCTCCGTTCTCGGACCGGAATTGTTCAAGATATATATCAATGATCTACCAAGTATGCTACAAACGGACTGTCTGATCTATGCAGACGACCTCAAGCTATGGTCGGAAGTGTCCAGCCTCGAAGACGCCGACCGATTACAGGAAACGCTTGATCTACTACACTCTTGGTCTATCAAGTGGGGTTTGCCGGTCAACAAAGATAAGTGCTCAGTCCTTTCTATAGGTGCTGCTGAACCACTAGGCATCTATCACATTGGCGGGCACCTACTCAAGATTGCCACACAGGAAAAGGACTTGGGGACAATAATCTCCTCTGATCTCAAAACGACCCTTGACACGTTAAAGAAAACTGCTGCGGCGAACAGTATGTGGGGCGCCATAAGGAGATCATTTTCTAAAATGACGCCGCAGATATTTAGACTTCTTTTCACCTCCCATATCCGTCCCATTCTTGAATTCGGACATTCGGCCATAGCCCCTTTATCTAAACATGAAAGTGACAAGATAGAAAAAATTCAGCGACGAGCCTCGAAATTTGTCCTTGGGCTACGCAACCTCCCGTACCCCACCCGACTACAGAGAATGAACCTTTTTCCCTTAGACTATCGCCGACGTCGCGGAGACCTCATCTATACCAGGCGCATCCTACGAGGAGAACTGGGAAACGAGCTAAGGCAGTTCTTTCAGCTAAGACTTGGAAGCTCGACTCGAGGTCACAGCTGGAAGCTGTTTAAACCGAGGAGGTTCAAAGTCCGCTCAGATGTTGCTCTCTATACTCGAGTAATTAATCATTGGAACCGACTGCCGGACCCGATTGTCAATGCGCAATCAGAAGTGAGTTTCAAACGTTTGCTAGACATCTTCCTACTGAGTACTCCAGGATCCTGCAGGACTGATACTACATCCTGAGCCATGACAGCCAATTCGCCTGCAATCCTTGGAAGATCGGGAAGCGAAGGAGCTGACAGGGGACCTCCCTTCCGCTCTCTACCACTCAATGAACTCAATGAATGCCTGGATACAAGGAGACTGAACCTCCGTCGCAACGAGACTGGACCTTAACGTGGTGCGACGGTTTGCGTACCTCATTGACCCATTGAGCTATACTTGCTGGTGCCTCCGGCCACCTTGAGAGCTACTCCTACCAGGTTGGTCAATGGTGAGAGGTCAGACAAACTCAATCTCCTGTTCCTCCAGGTTGGGGGTTTGAAATGGGATGGCGTCCATTTCTGTAAAACTAAATCATTGCCACCTCACCGCTGCCTTGCGGACAGGCTTTTGAGCCAAGGGCTTTGGACGGGGACCCTAATCCTCCTTCTGTCTAGGTCTGGGCGCCCTGGCAGTATCTCAGCCCACATACAACCATGACATTTTCTTCAAACATAAACTTCATCCTGCATCGGCCGTCGCGCAGATTATCAAGGGTCGCCTTATTTGCTGTGTGCAGCAGGGCGGATAAGCGGAAATATGCTACTGCTGGCGCCTTACTTCTTTCTTTTCCACCTTTTTCTCTTACTCCCATCCCGACCCCCATTACTAACCTTCCTTCTATAGTTCCCTACTTATTTGGCAGCAACCGAAATGCCACTGGAGTAGAACCATCTGCAGCCACCAGCCCACAGCACCTATCGGACCCCTGTCGGCAAATGTCCCTTATAAGGCCACGCTATCCCGTTTCCATGGCGACATTCAATGTTCGCACTCTAAGACAAACAGGTCAACAGGCCGCACTCGCACGCACCTTGGACACACTAGGCATTCATGTTTGTGTGTCCGAAACTAGGATTAATGACCCTAACGGGGTTATTGAATTAACTGCACCCGGCTTATCCTCTCGTTATTGGTTGCACGCATCCGGAGACGCCGACGCAGCACTCACACGTCAAGCTGGTGTAGGTATCATTCTCAGCTCCAAGGCTGAGTCATTGTTGGTCGGTTGAATTCCGGTGAAGAGCCGTTTATGTGCAGCCCGTTTCACGACATCAGCTAAGGTTGATTCACGAAGTAGTACAAAACGCTGCTTTTTTGTGATTTCCGCTTATGCTCCCACCGACTGCAGTTCTAATGCTGTCAAGGACACATTCCATTACGAACTAAACGCGCTATTGCGCACTGCTACTTGTTCAGATATTATAGTACTTGTAGGGGATATGAACGCACAAGCAGGGCATTTGAGCTCTTCAGAAGCTCAGCTGGGTGGTAATTGTGGGCTTAACTCCGAACGGACTGACAACGGCGAGCGTTTGCTGCAGCTGTGTGCGGAGCACCAGTTGTTTCTTAGTAGCACTGCTTTTAGACACAGTGGGCGCCGAAGTGCCACTTGGCGTCCTCCTGTAGCTGACCAGCGATGGACCCAAATTGATCACATTGCCATAAGTTACAGATGGCGTAGTTCCATCCTGGATTGCCGCTCGTAATGGAATACCTGTGTCGACTCTGATCATGCCTCGGTACGTTGTCGTTTGTCCATGAACTTTACCGGAAGGCGCACAAAGCGTCCCCTCCGATTGTCAACTGAGAAATTGTCTCAGTCCTCGGTCAGGCAAGCCTACCAATGAGCACTGCATACTGAACTTCCGCTGTCTTGTACTAATGACACTGAGCTTTAGTGGAATAGGATCTCGGCCGCCATGCACGACGCAGGAGCATCTGCTTGTGGCACTATCTATCGTCACCGCACCAGTCACTGGATATCCGAGAGGTCGGTGAACCTGTTGGAATCTGGAAGACACCTCCCGGCTGGCTCTGAACACAATGTGACCAGACGGGCTATTAGGCGTGAATTAAAGCAGAGCTTGCGTGCTGACAAAGAAATGGAGGAGGCAGGAGCAGTAGGCAGTTACCACAAGCTCTTCCAGCTTATCCGCACCACCGGTCACAGGAAATCAGGCGTCAGTGAGACAATCATAGACAGCGGGGTGCGCAGATACACGATAAGGCGCGCCGTATGGCTCGTTGGGCGGAACACTTTCAAGCTCAGTTTAGCTGGCCTCCTGCTCCCGGACCTCTTCCTACTCAGGTTATGCAGGACGAGCCATGGACGGTTAGTTTCGAGCCTCCGTTGGAGGCCGAGGTCCGAAGCGCGATTACAGCCCTCAATCGTTTTCGTGCCGCTGGCCCGGATTCCCTCCCACCTGCACTATTTAAGGATAGAGGTGAGGTCCTCTGCAGGGCAATGACCTCTTATTCGAACGTATCTGGAACGAAGAGTGTGCCGGCTAATTGGAGCGAATCGATTATCGTGGCAATATACAAAACGGTCAGTCGCACAGACTGTGCGAACCACAGCGGTATTAGCCTAACGTCAATTGTAACAAAATTATTGGCCTCGATTATCGTTCGTCGTTTCACTGCGGAACGGGAACCTCGGATTAGGGAAGAGCAGGCCGGTTTCCGCCCAGCATGTGGCTGTATAGACCATATATTTACTTTGCGGCAGGCGTTAGAGCAGCGCCCCGCCAACATCAGGTCGACAATAGTTGTGTTCCTCGATTTCAAGAGTGCGTTCGATTCAGTCGATCGATCGATTCTGTTCGAATTACTTGCGCCGAAAGGTGTTCCCACGAAATATGTGAACATGCTTCGTGCTCTGTACCCGAACACTACAGGCCGCGTCAGGGTCTATGGTGTCCTATCGGATAGCTTTGCGACCACAGGTGGCGTTCGTCAGGGTTGTCCGATTTTCCCACCTTTGTTCAATTTTGTCGTGGATTATATCATGGTGTTCCCTTGCAGAATCCCAAGATGTAGGCGTTGAAGTGCTGCCAGGTGAAAGGTTAGTTGACCTAGATTATGTGGACGATATCGTCTTGCTTTCCGACCATGTTACGACGGCACAATCAACCATGAATAGCCTGTCCAGAATGGTCCCATTATTTGGTATGCACTTCGCACCTTCAAAGTGCAAGGTGTTGCTGCATGAGCACCAGCCACTTGATGACCCCTTGACCCTTACTAACGAGGAACTCGAGGTGGTTGATCATTTCACTTGTCTTGGCAGCTGCATCAGCAATGATGGGCGCATAGAAACTGACGTGAGCTCACGCATTGCAAAGACCAGAGCTGCCTTCTTGAACCTGCGGCATCTTTGGCGACAGAAGGGAGTTTCCCTCCATCTGAAAGGCCGGGCATACAAGGCCACAGTGAGGGCCGTTCTGCTCTATGGTAGTGAGACTTGACCCCTTCGGTCTGAAGATCTGAGGCGCCTCCAAGTCTTTGATCATCGTTGTCTGCGAAGCATTGTTGGCGTCGGATGGCACCAGCGTGTCCGCAACGATGATGTGTGTAGGCGAGTACTACCTAATGATAATCATCCTAGCTCCCTATAACAACAGACAGCACTGAATAAGTTGCGTTGGCTCGGGCACGTGCTACGTATGCCTCGTCACCGCTTACCTAGGAGGGCCTTGTTCAGTCTGCCAGGTGTAGGGTGGCGCGGTGGACAGAGGTTGACTTGGCAACGGGAAATGAAGACTGACGGCCAAACTGGGTGCCGTTGGTCCGTCTCGCCTTCCGGGCTGGATTCCCCGTGACTCGCCTTGTTCTTGGCTCGAGACTTTACAGGACATGGCTCGCAGTAGACACCAGTGACGCGTCTGTTGCCGTCTCCTAATCGGATTGCCTGTTTAAAGTGTGTTTGCTGCTGAGCTATCTGCGGGGTAATGGTTGATTATGACGCGTGGTAGTGAAAGCCGCAAGGAAGCTGTCTCGCCGATGCCGCCTTATCTTTGCACGATAGCCAGCTGTTTGTGACGGTATGTTGTCTACTCAAGGTGTAGGCGCCTTGACCCAGAATGTTTGCTAAGGGCATTAAGGTTTTCAGGTAAGTCCCCCTTCTCTCCCTTCTTATTCTTTATTTCATAGGTCCTCATGGTTGTATGGCAGCGAAGCATCAATTCAAATGGCTGATGTACTGCTGTTGATTATGATTATTTTATGATTAACGTACCGCTGCATTGTACACTCTACTCTTCAGGGCAAGAGTGATGTCGCGCCGGCGCCATAAGTGGCGAAGGTTAGCAAAAGCACCCCAAGCTTTTGCTATACGGTTCGTGATCTCATCCTCAATCCCTTGGGCGCTGATACAACTTCCCAGGTAGTTGAATTTCCGATCGACTTCTAGCTGATCTCCACCAAGGGTCAACGTAGGGGCGGTCCATACCAATCTTGGAGGAACGCTTTGCACTTCGAGGGTGCGAAGCAAAGTCCGAAGTGATGGACAGCTAGTGCTAATCTGTCCAGTGCCGCTTGACACGTTTGTGAGTTGTCGCAGATTAGCGCAATATCATCAGCATACTATAAGTCAAGAAGTCATTCTCCTGGGAGCAGATCCACACCTTCAAAGTCGTGTCCTGTGAACGCGATTTCCATGACTTCGTCAAAAGCGAAGTTGAAGAGGAAAGATGACAATGGGCATCCTTGTCTCACACTGCTGGAGATACTAAAAGCCACGACAACTTGCCGTAAGCCCTCACTCTGACCGAGCTACACGCATATAATGCTCGGATAATATTCACATTTTTCTCAGGTACACCTTTCCTGAGTAGACAATCACAAAGTGCATGTCTATCCACCGAATCGAATGCACCTTTGATATCGTGGAACACGACAACAGTGGGCTGCCAATATATGTGAGGGTGCTCCAACAGCTGACGCAAGGTGAAGATGTGGTCAATGCAGCCACGACGTCGACGAAATTCAGCTTGAGCTTCACGAATCTGGATTTCACGAGTGCCAGTCAGTCTGTGAAGGATGACAGAGGCAAGCAATTTGGAGGCAATGGAGATCAGACTGATTCCTCTATGGCTGTTGCATTCGGATCGTGAGCCTCCCTTGAATATTAGGATTATGGCGGAGCGGCTGCAGTCGCTTGGGACAGTTTCCTGCTCCCATAGTTTCACTAGTAACTCGTATACATCATCCACAAGAACAGTTCCTCCGAATTTGAAGAGGGTTGGAGGAAGCTCATCAGGTGCCGCGGCTCTATTTAGCTTCAACAGTCCGATCTCACGTTCGACTACTGAGCGAGAGGGTGAATCAAAAGGGCAGCCTAGGGATCGGGGTGTTCAGTGGCCGGCGAGAAATCTAACAATTCCGACCAATTAAATTGCCTTTCAAACTGCTTGGGCAAACGGTCTAAGCGTTTTGACAAGTTGTGGATAGGCTGCGCACTCTCGTCACGTATAGTTTCACTAACAGCAGGTCTCCTGCTGCTCGTTTCCCGTATCATCCGGAATAACTTACGATGGTTACCAAAGAAAAGAAAGGTGTCAGCTTGTACGCCGTAACGGCGCTTCGCTGCCGCGCGACCACCACCAGTCGCGCACGGGCTGAGTATACCGCAAGGACGCTTACCCCTACGCGGATTCGAATCGGTGACCTTATGGTTGCAAAGCAAACGTGCAGACCACTCGGCCACCGGCCGACATGGTTACCAAAGACAGCGGCCACTTCCATCTCTGATGCACGAAGAGACCACCAGGATTCGCGGTCTCTCAAGCTAGCACGGAATTTTGCCCGAAACTCTGTGGGTTCCATTGTGTTCGCTTCCAGCCGGAATATGCCGGTGAGCATCGATAAGTTCCAGAGACTGCGAAAAGACCCAATGTCCATGTTGGCTATTAGACTTACCACATGAGGATTTGCCTACTGCTGGTATGGTCTGGTGAATATGAGACCAGTGAGCTTCATTCGCATCCGGTGAGCGCTCACTCCATCCGCATGTCAGCGTACTTTGATAGGCATTCAGAACAACCGGCTTTGTCAGTTGGCTGGTGTCAATGCGCTCACAACGTCGTCTTGGGCGTCCGCCAAAACGCATCCACATGTCAGCACATACAAGTGCAGGCTCGTTGTCCACACCTGTGCTCCAAATCAAACGACGGTTCTGGACGCAGTCTCTCCATCGGTAACTTATCTCCATGTGATCGAGTTGCATCCACAGCTGGTTCGAGACTGATGGGCGCCAAGTCACCCTCCGACGTGTGCTATGTCGGAAATTAGTCAACAAGATCATCAACAACAGCAGTACATCTGCCATTTGAACTGATGCTTCGCTGCCATACAACCCTGAGGACCTATGAAATAAAGAATAAGAAGAGGGAGAGAAGGGGGACTTACCTGAAAACCTTAATGCCCTAAGCAAACATTCAGGGTCAGGGCGTCTACACCTTGTGTAGACAACATAGTGTCACAAACAGCTGGCTACCGTGCAAAGATAAGGCTGCATCGGCGAGACAGCTTCCTTGAGGCCTTCACTACCTCTCATTATAATCAGCCATTACCCCGCAGATAACTCAGCACCAAACACACTTTAAACAAGCAATCCGACTAGGAGACTGCAGCAGACTCGCCACTGGTGTCTACTGCGAGCCATGTCCTGTAAAGTCTCTAGCCAACCACAAGGCAAGTCACGTGTACTCCAGCTCGGAAGACGGGACGGACCAACGGCACCGGGTTTGGTCGTCAGTGACTTCACTTCCTGCTGCCAAGTCAACTTCTGTCCACCTCTAGCCTTGAACCACCCTACACCAGGCAGACTGAAGACGGTCCTCCTAGGTAAGCGGTGACGAGGCATACGTAGCACGTGCCCGAGCCAACGCAAATTATTCAGTGCTGTCTGTTGTTCTAGGGAGCTAGCATGATTATCACCACCTAGTACTCGCCTACGCACATCATCGTTGCGGACATGGCTCGCAACCGACACCAGTGGCGCGTCTGCTGCCGTCTCCTAATCGGATTGTCTGTTTAAAGTGTGTTTGCTGCTGAGCTATCTGCGGGGTAATGGCTGATTATGACGCGTGGCAGTGAAAGCCGCAAGGAAGCTGTCTCGCCGATGCCGCCTTATCTTTGCACGATAGCCAGCTGTTTGTGACGGTATGTTGTCTACACAAGGTGTAGGCGCCTTGACCCAGAATGTTTGCTAAGGGCATTAAGGTTTTCAGGTAAGTCCCCCTTCTCTCCTTCTTCTTATTCTTTATTTCATAGGTCCTCATGGTTGTATGGCAGCGAAGCATCAGTTCAAATGGCTGATGTACTGCTGTTGATGATTGATTGATTGACACGCTGGTGCCATCCGACGCCAACAATGCTTCGCAGACAACGATGATCAAAGACTTGAAGGCGCCTCAGATCATCAGACCGAAGGGGCCAAGTCTCACTAACATAGAGCAGAACGGCGCTCACTGTGGCCTTGTATACACGGCCTTTCAGGCGGAGGGAAATTCCCTACTGTCGCCAAAGATGCCGCAGGTTCAAGAAAGTAGCTCTGGCTTTTGCAGTGCGTGAGCTGACCTCAGTTTCTATGCGCCCATCGTTGCTGATGCACCTGCCAGGATAGGTGAGTTGATCGACCATCTCGAGTTCCTCGTTAGCAAGGATCAAGTAGCTGGTGGTCCTGCAGCAACACTTTACACTTTGAAGGTGCGAAGTGCATACCAAATAATGGGACCAC
This sequence comes from Dicrocoelium dendriticum, assembly GCA_944474145.2. Classification (NCBI taxonomy): domain Eukaryota; kingdom Metazoa; phylum Platyhelminthes; class Trematoda; order Plagiorchiida; family Dicrocoeliidae; genus Dicrocoelium; species Dicrocoelium dendriticum. The sequence goes on from OX104062.1 coordinate 52,440,854, forward strand.
TCTGGACAGGCTATTCAGGGTTGATTGTGCCGTCGAAAAGCAAGACGATATCGTCCGCATAATCAAGATCAACTAACCTTTCACCAGACAGCACTTCAACACCCACATCGTGAGATTCTGCAACGGAACACTCCATGATAGCATTCACGACGAAATTGAAAAAAATGGGGAAGTCGGACAACCCTGACGAACGCAACTTGTGGTCGGAAAGCTATCCGATAGGACACCGTAGACCCTGACGCGGCCTGTACTGTTCGAGTATAGAGCACGAAGCATGTTCACATATTTCGTGGGAACACCTTTCCGCGCAGTATTTTGAACGGAATGCATCGATTGACTGAATCGAACGCACTCTTGCAATCGAGGAACACAGCTATTTTCGGTCTGTGGTATGCGTGGCGCTGCTCTAGCACCTGCCGCAAAGTGAATATATGGTCTATACAGCCACGTCCTAGGCGGAAACCAGCCTGCTCTTCCCTAATCCGAGATTCCCGTTCTGCAGTGGGGCGCCGAACAAGAATCAGGCGTTGGTCAGCGTTGGCGTTCGGCTAATACCCATGTGGTTAGAAAAGTCAGTGCGACTGCCCTTTTTGTATATTGCCGCTATAATCGATTCGCTCCAATCAGCCTGGCACTCTCTTCATTCCAGGCGCGTTCAAATAGGGAGGTCAGTGCTTTGCAGAGGACCTCACCTCCATCTCCAAATAGTGCAGGTGGGAGGGAATCCGGGCCAGCGGCACGAAAACGATTGTGAGGTATGATGGCGTTTCGGATCTCGGGCTCCGACGGAGGCTCTAAACTAACCCTTCATTGCTCGTCCTGCATCACTTGTATAGGAAGAGGTCCGGGAGCAGGGGGCCAGCTGAACTGATCTTGAAATCGTTCCGCCCAACGAGCCATACGGCACTCCTTACCAGCGCACACGCGCTGTCTCTGATTGTCTCACTGATGCCTGGTTTTCTGGGACCAGTGGTGCGTATCAGCTGGAAGAACTTGCGGTAATTGCCTACTGCTCCTGCCTCCTCCATTTCTTGCGCCCGACTGGTCCACCAGGCTTTCTTGTCAGCACGTAAGCTCCACTTTAGGTCGCGCCTACTAGCCCGTCTGGTCGGGAGGTGTCTTCTAGATTCCAACAGGTTCACCGACCTCTCGGATATCCAGTGACTGGTGCGGTGACGATTGATAGTGCCACAAGCAGAGGCTCCTGCGTCGTGCATGGTGGCCGGGATACTATTCCACTGAGGTTGTGTGTCATTAGAACAAGACAGTTCGGTATACAGTGCGTCTTGATAGGCTTGCCTGACCGAGGGCTGAGACGATTTCTCCGTTGCCAATCGGATGGGACGCTTGGTGCGCCTCCCGGTAAAGGTTATGGAGAAATTAGTGTTCGCAAGAAATAAGCAAGCATCTTCACACAAATGAAGTAATCGCTCACGGTTATCATTACGCGAGCCTAAATCATGTTGGCCAGCTAGATGCAGTTCATCAGTGGATAATTTTCCAACTTGAACGTTTAGACCTACACCCAGCACAACAGTGTCTGTGCTTCTTCTATGGCGAAGGAGCTCTTTCAGTTGGCGATAGATGTCGTCCTTTACCGAATGATCGCTAGAGTTTGTGGGTGCATGAGCAGCGATGACAAATAGACACCTGTTATTCCCGTGCGGCTTCGAAGTTTTGAGCGAGCCAGCTAATCGGACCGCACACAACAGCTACTGATTGGAATTCAATCAAACAGAGTAGCTTCAGCCCTAGGACTCAGGGTAATGCCAACGCCGGCTTAGCCGGTGCTCGAAGCTGCATCGTCTCCGGATAAGTGCAATGAGAAAATATTGCTGGTGTCTGTCTCCTGAAGGGGACCGCAGAGTGAGCACTGAGCTCCAGTCTTGCAGGCAGGTCTCCGACAAGCAGCAGATATCCATCGAGAGGGACTCTTATGTTCGGGCAAGTGCTGCCTGTTGACCAACCTGTAGCAGTATGCGTACCTGGAGGCATGTCAATCTGAAGGATGATAGAGGGCTCCAAATGAAAGCTGTTGAACTGGGCTTGACCGCTTGCTTGGACATGGGCTTGTCGACAGGGCAGGAATCACGTTCTGCGCTCACATGTAAGTTGAAACTAAAAGATAAAATTCAGTTGATTCATCATCGTCACTCCCAATCAGCAGGCTTAGGTTAGTCTGGCAAAGCACCAGACGCCGGCGTTTCGACCTTCTGCGTCTCCTCAGTGGTATGCCTTCCAGCGGAACCCTGCCGGGTGCCTGAGCTTCAAGAAATCGTTTGACGGAAGATTCTTAATATTTTGAACTTCATACAGACGAAAATCCATTGATATCATTGTTAGGCGAGACAAAAGGTATACAACAAATGTCTTTACCAAGAATGCAGAGGTGGGCTCTGACCTTGAGTGCACATACTTATAAAAGTACTTATATTCTTGGTACCAGCAATCACACAGCTGATGCCCTGAGCAGTCTACCAGTTTCATGGACGGCACATGTGACCGATTCTCCCTGTGAATTGGTCCATCTAATGCAGTAAGTAAGTGATGAAGTTTTTCGCCCGACGCTTGATGAATTTCTGGAACTCGTTGCCCAGTCCTCTTGTTATTGCAGATACCGTACAGTGCTTTTAACGCAAAAATTGACACCCATTTTGCAAGCCTGCGTTTTGATGCGGAGATCATGTTTGCACTTTCCTCATCGCGTGTATATGTGACAATTACATTATCAATTTGATAGATCGAGGCACTAAGAATAGTGCTGTTTGCGGTTTGGACCTGCTTTTTACGTGTTATTAAGGAACCAATCTTGTGAATTTACACAGACCGAAATTCTTCATTAGTCGCCTTTTTTATTATATTGGAGATGACACAGGTTGTAATCTTTTTCTCTTAATACATTGATTCTGCTTCTGAATGGACGACACCTTAAACAACCTTCTGTGTAACAACAAGGATTTCAACACCGCCGACAACATGTCGAGTAGGAGAAGTAGCAGCCTCGATTCGGAGAACAGAACGGGGCCCTATTTATGAGCATCAACCATAAAGTAGACCATTCCGAGAGCCTATCCAAGGCACACTGAATTTCCTCAGGACCCTGCGGGATATCCACAATATTTCAGAGCTTAAAGTCGTCAGCAAACGTTAGTGATGACACTCCTAGCTCCTCCGGCAAGTCATCTATATAAATCGCGAACAACAACCACAATACCGAACCTTGCGGGACGCCACTAAGGACAACGCCTGAGCGAAAGGCTAAGACCCACTCGTACGCACAGTTCCATTCCCTTCAGGAAAATAGACATCAATTTAAGGGCGCGACCAGATATACCGTACGATCTCAACTTTAATGAGAGTCGAAGATGAGGAACAGTGTCAAATGCTTTCGGGAAGCCCACGAATAGCACGTTTACAGCGTAGCTAATGTCTACCGCTCCGGCCCTGCTTTTACGAGCTACAAGTAGATTAGTCTGACACGAAGTTCATTTGCGGAATCCATGTTGCGCAACACTGCGAAGGTTAAATCTATTCAAGTGGTTCTCCACCGAATCTCTTATCAGCTTTCCAAACAACGTCTACTACGCTTGTCAAACCGACAGGCCGGTAGTTCGCGAGCAGAGCGCTGTCACTGCCTTTAAAAATCGGACAGATGACTGCTTCCTTTCATTCCGTAGGCAAGACGCAGCTGTTAAGCGATAATGAAAACACGCATGCGAGAGAATCACTCAGAGCAGCGGCCAATTCATGCAACAGCTTCGGATGAATGGAACCAGGACCGGAAGCGTTTGTGGGATCAACGTCTTGCAGTAACTGGAAGACCTGAACCTCCGTTATGTTAAACTCAGCTAAGCAAGGATCCACCGGGACTCTTGTGAACAGCCCAACCTGAGGTAGAGAAGTCTCCCGAGCAAGGACCCCAGTATACTCTTCACTAACTATGGATACCTTTTCATAGTCAGTTTGTGCACGGGTCCCGTCTGCTCGCAATAACACTGGTATAGAGAGTTTTGCCCTGCTGCCTCTTTTAAGGTAAGCAAAAACTTTGTGGTTAGCTGCGGTCGAGCCTGCTAAACTCTGTTCCTAATGAAGTAACGCAGTCCTGAGATGTTGCGTAGATTTAGTACTAATCTCTCGATAACTGCCATGGGTACTGACTGATGAAATACTTACAAGAGGACTAGAAAAATACAGCGGGTAGATAATAATCATAAGTGTTGTTATCGATTTTCTCGCGTATCTGAATTAATAACTTATGAAGTAAGAATCTAAATGTTTCTGCATCTTTTGAAGGTGATGATATGAGGGTCTTCATTTCAATAGTTATTTTGTGCAGATCAGTGAATTTGAAAACCAGAATGTAAACGTTATTTACTTCCAAAAAAATTTATGGTGTCACTGGTTTTCTATTCACAGGGCTTCAGCTGGTTGGGAAAAGCATGTTTACGTACGTAAGGTTACGGTAGCGGCCAATAATTATATCATACGAATTTAACTTGACTAGCACATATACGGTATTGCTAAGTTTTATGCAATGTGGTCTGCATACTTGATCGCCATATTATATTTTTGTTAACTGGCACGCACGCCCATGTACCAAAGCAATCTAAAAAAATGCGGTATGTACGCTTGTTTATGTTCACTCATTCCAATTGCGCCATACATACCCGCTGATTTCTATATGCCCAGTCTTTAGCTTTTGCAAAAAATCTGCGTGATGTATCGTACAACATTCTTAGCCATACCTGTTGGCGCTGCGTTGCTGGAGCCACCACCACAATATTACCGGCCGTCAGCCTCACAGGTTTTTGGTCCATAAATACGGGTGAGGTCAAACGGTGGGTAAGGCCTGCACTGGAGTGCGGTTATACTATTTTATCCTGCATTTACAACCCCGTTTGCAAGATGTTTCGTAAAAATTTCGGTGGGTACTCATAAGTATTCATGCGTAGGTTCATCCGCAGTCAATTATGTTAACAGTTCCTTACTCGTAACGTCATCATAACCAGCAGCGAATGAAGTTTCAAAGCGGAAAAAGAAATTTTTTATGTAGTAACTCAAGAGATACCGAAATATCTAAGTTTTCTTATGGTAGACCAAGAACGCCGCATCTTTGTTTTGGATTTCTGGTCCTCACGAAAGCACTTGTCCCCGTTATTGTTCGTTACCAAACTAAATCACCACGTTTTTTCTGCTCTACGGATGGGTAGGTACAAACACATACATCTTTCAGTACTCACTAGGTAAAGCAAGCTGTGCCATGTTGTAAGATATCCATTTTTGTTTTTTGCGGTACATTGTATCACACACACCGTTTTCTGAACCTAACCACCGGTTTCCGTTGGGCCTTCAACTTTGTAGGTGTTCAATTACTGATATTCAAATGATTTGCCAACCCATGCTGTTTACGGTATTATTTCCGAAAGATTTTGCTTAACATTTTTTCTTGGTAGCTTACCTTCGCAATACTTAAACTTTTACTTGCTTGTATCAGAACGGCGCCCCCTGGGTGCTTCGTTCCACTGTAGCATTCGAATTGCAGAAATGCAAATCCATATCATTTTCGTATGTCATTTGTAGGATATTTGCATCATATTCTATGGCGTCTATGTTCTTGTCTCTATGAAATTTGTCACCTCTCGTTCAAAATCAGTGCAAAATTCTGCAAGCGATATTTGGATCCACCTTGCCTGATGCTGCATCTGTCCCAATCGGTACGTGATAGTGTATGGATTTACCTCAGGCATTATTTTCCGTTGCGACAGCTGTCGTGCTTTACGGAATAGCGGGCAACTTTTCGCCTGGCGTATTGTGTGGGGACATGTTTCTTCTTTTCCGAAGAAGCCCGTCTCTGTTCGCAACTAATCTGTACCACCGTTCTACCCATCACCATCTAACCCTGGTTCGATCATACGCCTACGTACACCGTCAACTACTCATTCGACTATATCTACCCAGGTTCTGCCCATTGAGCCCACCTACATATCTTATGTTGTGGTTTTGGGGAAAGCGCTGTCTCGATCCTAATTAGCAACCGCGCAGCTGCAATTGGCGCCAAGGTTAGACCTTAGCGCGTAGAGTATGTCAAATCTAATATATCATCTAAATCTCATAGAAAGCTGGTTATCGACAGGCTCCCCTAGTGGAAGGAAACGGTCAAGGAAACGTCGTTCCATAGCATGCCACATGTTCCTGAGCGCCCACAACCGGCTCGCGACCGTTGTCTCATCATCAGGAACGCGGCGGAATTGCAGTAAGCAACACCCGCGGTAAGAATGCTAGATGAAAAAACACTGATTGAGTGGTTATATTTGCTGAATAAGAACCGGGGACCAAGGTTGTAGCTACCGTCCATTACAGTAGAAAACAAGAGGAAACGTCGCAGGTTCATACTTTAAAGTCGTTTGTCGGGGTGAAGAGGAATGCTGACCCATCCTGCGACGGATCGCGCGTCTCAAAGCCTAACCAGTTTGCGTATTTCTTGTCCTTTCACCGCAAAATCGAAGCAAAATGAACAAGGCTGCAGCTGAGGTACCAACTTGGGATGGAATTGATGGAACAGACGTCCATAGTATAGATTAACAAATAAGTTGGAAGACACCGAAACCTCTTTGGATGGCCATTTTCGTTACCACGGACGGTAAACCACTTAAGGGACTGCGTGTGTTATCCGTCAATGTGCTAAGTGTGGCGAATAAGCTGAACCAGATTCAGTTGCTTAGCCCAGAGTCTCATCCAAACTTGACTGCCTTCACTGAAGCGTGATTATTCGCAGAGAGCACAGAATCGGTGATCTCTATACCTGGATTTCACCTCACCTGTTTCGATCGCCAAGGTTCCAGACCTGGTGACGAAGTACTGCTTAATTGAAAGGCGGACCTCAAAACCCATGCGGTTGAAGCTTTTGGTGACCATGCTAACAATTGCTAAGCCCATTGATGCCGTGTGTATAACGTCCATTGCACTTGTTCTGTTTTTCACCATACACCATCAGGCTTCAGAGCTTGCTGCTTAGATTCCATCAGGGCACATGCCGCAGGCAAGGATTGTATAAGCGTTGGGGATTTCACTGCTTCAGATGGCAATTAGGATTGACTTCTGTTTGCTCATTCATCCCACCAGGTCGATGGCGCCTTACTTGTAACTTTTGTATAAATAAGCCAATAACTGAATATCATATTCTCGGTGAAACGTCACAAAGGTGAAGGCGCGGTCAACTTTGCCTCTAAGCACAGCTGCTTTGGAATGATAAATCATTTTGTTTCCATGTAAGTTGAAACCGTTATATTCGTAGTTCATATGGGTGTGCGTTTTGTCAGGTACTAGTCCGCACCAGAAACATGATAGCGCAAAGGCGCGGAAAACTCCTTCAGAATTAAGCCGATGTGCAAGTTCGGCGTGATTTAGCGATATGGTAATCCATGCGGACAGTAGCCCAAGCAAGCTTTCACTGCAGGCGTTGTCCATCAAGTGCTAGGTCTGTTCGGTGCTCCATCAAAGCATTCTCTATATCGAAATCGGTTGCAAGTTGCATTTAAAAGCTTTACGTCTGCGCCAGTGCGAAATGGTGGGCTGCGACCTTATTCACTGGCGAGTCACGTTCTCCACTTTGCAGTGTTCTTAAGCGAACAAATGTAGCTTTTTATAGTCAGCGGTCTTGCCAGACGAAGACCCACCACGTCCTGGAACACTGCTGACTGGTGTTATGACATTGAAAAGATTGCCTCTGACCGAAGTGCCGTAAGTAGAAGCATGAACCTGTAGAAGGAATAAATAACTAACAAATTCGCTCTCGTATATTTCGAGGCACAGCAAAACGAGCATGATAAAAATTGGACAAGCAATGCCAGTTCACGAAGTTTAGGGTAAGTTACACACAGGAAAGTGTAAAGGTAAACTTAGCTTGAAAGAAACAGCATTGCTAGCGCTCTCTTGATAAAGTAGGAACGAAAATGACTAATAAAATTACAATTTGAAAAGCACGGAAAGAAGACGAATGCTGGTAGGTGCATGCATTCCGTATTGTCTCCACAGTATCATTAACACTAACCGATAAGCATAGATATAGCTAACAGTGGGTGCATCCAGACAAGCTTAAGGTGCAAAACGAATGACAGAAGTACACACCTACGTCCAAGGCAGCTTTAGGCTGACAAATAATTGTTTCTGAACACACAAAGCTGGCTTAATCCGGCTTATAGCGACAGCCTCAGCAAACCGAAGGAAGCGTGGAATCGTGTGACGTAACACAACTTTAAACGCTGAGCCCAGCTCTAATTGGTGACCTTAGTCTAATAGGTGTTTGCCTATCGACGAAGCCGACAGTCTGCGCGAACATGGAATCTGACGAGGGTATGCAATCTGAACAACTTCCAGTTGAACCCATCTTGACACATGTTCCTTTATTCTGGAAGTCAGTGTTCTATTGGTGCTGCCTATGTAACTTTTTCCACAGTCACATACAAATTGGTATACACAGTGTGAGTTGGCCCCAATGGGCTGAGCTTCCTTCGTTGGAGGTATGGGCAAATTTCGGGTTCGGCTGATGACGATAGCTTGTGCAACATAGTAACTTCCTTGTGTAGCCGAAATTGAACGCTTAGTTTTCTTCAGCGGGGCTAAGTCACCTTTGAAAGGTAACTCGATATACACTTTCTTCTTGACTGCCGTGTGCACCAAGTCCTGTGGCCCTCGCGGTTGGCTGTGTTTCTCGACACATCTTCGAGTGTAGCCATTCGCCATTAGTGTTGCTGTAATTAGCCCTAGCTCATCGTCCGGACAGTCGGACGAACGAATTCGTCCGGCACAACTAACTAGAGTCTTCACAAGTGTCCGTTTGTACCGCACTTGTGTGAAGCTGGTGAAGTGCGAGTGCTGCCCGGACCAAGATGATTTTCGGTAAATGGGCCTCTTAATCAATCCATCCTCCCTGCGTGTTATGAGTATATCCAGGTACGATAGACAATTGTTGTGTTCTATTTTGCATGTAACCCGTAAGTTAGCATGAGCACCATTGAGCCGTTCTACCAAATGTGTGAGCTGCTGCTCCGACGAACAGAAAGCCAAGATATCATCGACATTTCGTTTGTGGTTTGGCACCTGGGTTATTACTGTAGAAATGCTTCTTTCTACTATCAACCTGAAGAAATCCGCGAGCACAGGACCTAATGGGCAACCCATTGTTACGCCGTCAATCTGATGACGCACATCCTATAACTTTTGCTCCCGGCAACGCAATAGTACAGGAGGTAGTTAACTTATATGGAGCCTGTTATCAGAAGTGATCACTGTGCTTTTCCCTCTCACTCCACACGGTCCACTCTCATGGTATTGACCGTGAGAATTCCTGGCGTGCAGGCGCACTTCGTTTACCAATTGCTGTAAGCGTCGCAAGTTGAAAAATCCCCGGATACTCCAGTGTTGATGATGTGTGGAATCTCTTGTAAGGCAACCGTAGGTCGCCATCAACCAGCTCGTCCTTGTCCCCAAGAGAAGACCGTTTTCAAAGGCCCCATGACATAGATAGCCAAATAAATACCCTTATGAATAAAGACGTATATGATATAATGACTTTAATCTCACACGAACAGCCTTCGAGCTGTTCTCACTATAAAAAAGTTGAAAAATTTGTACTCTGCAGCAGCGTACGAAATTTCAACTAAACCCAATACTATAAGCTACTCTTTTCCCAGGAGTATATGCAGTGCTCGGTTCTCAAATCTCAAGCGAAATACCAGAGCCGGGATTAGCATCCCTGCTTTGTAACTTCGGAAGCGTGTTGCCTCGGTGCACAAAGACACAGGAAAGGTCAGCATTTTACTTCCGGAATATATTCCTCAGTGCGTTTAACAGAAATATCTTCGCCTAACAGCTTTTTTCCAAGCCTTCCTTCTTTGTTAGAGCACTTCAATACGAACACTGAGTTGGTAGTGAAACATTTGCTTCAAGTAAATAATAAATAAATGTGTAGTCTGGGACCTATCAAGACGCAGCATGGGATGCAAGCTAAGGATGTTATAGTTGCTAAGGTTGCCCAACAAGCGGGTTGAAGTACGTGAGAGCTGCGTACCTTTAACAGGCGTAGAATTTGGAAGCAAGCAAAAGGGTGCTGGTATGGATAAAACCATTATTGATGTGCTGGGAGCCTGGACGCAGAAAATGGTAGTGTGGTGGTCAATTGTAGCCGCGTACATAGTGAAGTAAAGACGGAATGAGCAGACAGGTAACTGACCGGATGGTATGAAGTAAAATTGTGAAATGTCTCTCTTGTTAATTTTCCAGTGTGCACTAGTGAGCGGTGACGTTACTCGGTGTCCAGGCATCTCCACTACACAGCAGCGTTGTTAACCAGACATACATGGCATTTTATCCGGATGTCGCTTATCAGGCGAAAACCTACCACCTCCAGGAACATCGCTGTTAGATAATTTGTACCTGTGGTTAACTGGCAAGTCACCTTAAAAACCGGTGTTTTATCCAGCTATTCGTAGTCGTATGACGCACAAATTTCGCAGTTCGCTGCATGGATGACTTAGGCGGGATCCGCCATTAGTCATGAAGACCGTTCAAAGCTGAAAAGAAATTGTGAAGTCGCGTGAAGCAAAGTTTCGTGGTCATGTGGTTGGTTTATTCTATTGTGAGTTAATGGCTCGGTTAATTGTCCAGGTGTTGCATACGTCGTGTCCAGCTATGCAAGCCGGACTAGCGAAGTTAGTAGTAGGGGCATTTTATCCTTGTGGCTGTACGCATCCATCTCACGCAAACTTGCCACTGCTCAATTCAAGGCGGCATCTTTTCTAAGTTCCTGTCGGATTATTTCAAAGTAGGGGTAGAATTTGCGGCGTGGTAATGCCGGACCCTGGCTAAGTAAAAGAGTACCATGTCCGCAAACAAGGATCAAGCTCCTTAAAACTTAAGTTATCATGAGGTGCAACTGCCACTATGGTCATGTGAACACTCCATGAAATGCTGACAGAAAAGCTGAAGTTAATAAAATAACAATATATCCTTGAAGAAATGACAGGTGATGGACCTATTTGTAGGAACTACATGCAGAAGCAGCAAAGGTGTCCGTGTAAGACCAACGAAAAAGCTTCAGGTAATTGGACTAGCGTAGTCTTCTTACACAATTAATACGCATAGAACACAATTGCTCGGATGCCTGTAAGAATCAGTAACGCTTATCGTGTCAACGTAAGTTAGTAGCAACAGAAAAATCTGCAATTTTTTGCAGAAAAATGGGCCATGTAAATTGTGAGCTCAGGTGTGCAAAATGTAATATTTTGTTTGCGAGGTGAGCTAAAACTGGTTACTTTGTCCCAGTAAATAGGACGGCTCTCTAAAACAGCCGTAAGTAACCCCTTGTGTAACAGAAACTGGATGCGTCAGCTGTATGAATTGTTTTTATATACTGTTAAGAGGATCTAAGGTGCAAGTCAGCTGGCCTTTGAGGATATATGAGCCAGCACCAGAATTGGAAAAAAGCTGCTTTAAGCAATGTAGCTGCGGAAATCTAGAAGAAAGCGGGCGATGTACAAGCGCCAGCCAGGCAGACCTACAGAGAGGAATGCATCAAACAGCACTGTCATGAGGCTCATGGCGCGCAGCGGTGCCTAGACATATTGTACTCGGTGGTTTGCGTAAGTTTCTTCAGGCTGCATGATTTAAAGGTGTGTCCTTACATCACGTTACCGAGGTGGCTCAGCCTGCGTCTAACGAGTATGCAAAGTTGCTGCAAAGCGCATGGTCAACAGACTGGTATAATTAGGCGGGTTCATGTGGTTGAGCTGATAGTACGATTAATGGTGAGAAGCATACAGAGAATGATAACTAGGAAACCAAGTAACCATGATGACGACCTTCAGCAAGCGCGCGGCAGCCTAGCTGAAGCTAAGGTCAACCTGATTGACTTAGAAATCAGCTTGAGACCAGTTCGTAATGTATCCTTCAGAGGGAGTAGGAAACACAAAGAATCGGTGAAGGACGGATGCATGCGAACAGAAGTACGCTAAGTAGGTGGTGGGAAGTATGGCATTGAATTGCTCAAAACTGCGGTGTCTGAAAGCCCTCAGATTCGACAGAACCGGAATAAATGAGACCAAAACTGTGCCACGCATCGCTGGCCGCTATACTTGGTAAGGTCAAATTGATAAGGAAAGAAGCTAAATCCATACGACAACGTCCAGAATGAAGGACCAATGCAAGTATCAGGTGAACAGCAGATACATATGAAGGGACGCAAATCTGGTTATTCGTAGACCGCCATTCAATGGCGAATAACTACCGCACTACGTCACCTGTCGCATTGATCTTACTTTTAACGTATTCAGCAGTTAACTTGTTCTGATTAGCGTATTTTTGTAATAATTTTCCTGCTATTCTAGCCTTATGCCGGCTTGCCCTTTTGTTCTGCGAGTTACTCAATCTGAATTTTGGCGCTAGAGATCAACTTAAGCGCAAGAGTGTTTGGCTAAATCTTTTGTTTCGTTCTATATTTATTGTCTTAGTTCGCCGCCTTAATATGTTTCTTAAAAGATGCGTTTTATTGTTGGTTGCCTTTCCAGAAGTGGTAGTTATACTGTTCTTTTTCCTTATAATGCCGCTGCTTTTATTTCTTTCCATGGACACACCAATAACTATGAGTACTGAGCGTGCCGCATTATTCCCAAGCGTTTATAGTAAAGTTCTTGGTGAATGGCATTCTGCTTCCAAAAAACGTACATAACTACGGCGCTTCGCAACCTTTCACCACCAACAACGTCAAGGTGCCTAAAGATCGTCTGAAGGAGCCAGGCGTATTTCAATATGGGCGCATACGACCCTTCAGCTGTACACGTAACAGCTCCCATGCAATCATTATTGCTTACAAGGAACATATACCCTCACAGTTCTCATTCTTATGCAGAGCAGGGAATTAAGGTAGATAGCGCTCTGATCCCCTGAGTGCACAACAGCTGGCTAGTCGACAGATACCCAGTTGTATATTTATATAGTGCAGGAATAGTTGTGGAAGGCTTACGCAACAATGGTCCGGTGGATCCGAAAAGCAAAACTACGGTGTAGTTAGACTACATTCGTGTCAGGCATTGAAGGATAGTACGTTTAGTGAAGTGAGATAGCAATGGAGAGAAACGAGCTCATGTAGCAACGTTCAAGGTTGCAAGGTAACTACGAGTAAGTGAAGCAAGGGCTTGGGTGTACAACTAGGTTAACTATAGTGAGAGAGCTTAAGTGTTGAGCGGCTAGTTTTGGGTGTCGCAGCGGCCTCAGCAGAGTGGCAGCTCACGAAACGAGACGAAGGTGGCATTAAACCAAAAGAATCGAATGCGGTTAACAGGCTAAGATGGCATTGAGGGACAGTGAAAAAGTAGGAATTGACGGTTAGGCATTAGCTAAGCAACTCGGCCTGACTGACGTAGGCGGTGCAACGAGGTTTTAGGAGAAGAGTGATAGCATTAGAAATGCAGCAGAAGGGTAGAGCTTGTAGGATTGGATTAATAAGCGAAACTAACTTGAAGGTGAAATTTGGGTATTCAAGGACCGAGAAGCAGCTAATATCCGCCAAGCAAAGCGACCCTTAGATAGAGAAAGTGAACTGGTATATACTTATATAATTAGTATACTTAAGAAGGGTAAGTGAGCAGCAGAGCCATAATGAGTTAAGAGGAGCTTAAACCAATTCATAGTGAGGAATTGGTGCGTGATCGATCGGGAATGAAGCGAAAGGCTGAGAATAACTGAAGGTATCATACATGGAAAGTAGGGCTGTGTATGAAGTGGTCATACTAGGCAACGATACAAGCACGTTGAGACGGTACGTGATGAAAGGAAATGTGAAGGCAAAATCTTTGAGCGTCTGAGCATAATATGATATAGTTAAAGGAAATACAACCGCCAGTAAAGAGAAGACGCACGTACAGTTTAAAATGCAGACCAAGCTGCTGGACGCATACAAAAAGTCATACAGCAGAGGCAGTTGAACAGTTATACAGAAGGAGCTGTAAAGCAAATGTAAGGAGATGCTAGGCCTTTAGGTGATAGAGGGCGGAATTAATGCATGGTTAAGAGAGGTTCATCAATGGCATTAACAGACCATGTTGCAACTTTAGTTTTAATGAACATGTGGGTGCAATTGGTGAGGTAAATGTCAAACAAGCCATGGAGATACGCGGAGCTGAGGGAAGCCAACGTGGGTATAGTAAAGAGACATTTGTACCAATAGTCGCAAGTGGGAATGAAGCGAAAGGTGATGAATATTGGTGGAGCCAGATGGAAAATTTATCTGCAGTGAGGAGGAATCACAATGCGCAGGATAACCAGTTCTAGACCTGAAAAGACGAGATGAGTAAGAGCCGGCCTTAAAAGAATGCGATGTGACATGTTTTGACAAGAGAGTTGGGGATAAGGCCAACAAGTAGCATTACACAATTGGATAGTAATATAGTGATAAAGTTTGATTAATTAAATGTGCATGAGGATGTGAGCAACAACGCCGGGTTCCGCAAGGTAAACAAGTTAGACGTGAGCGGAACAGTGTAAAGTGGAATATTAAGCAATAGCATTCGATACTTTAAGAAAGATGAGGGCTAGCAGTCAGAAAAGTGGTCACAGCCAAGCTTGCATGCTAGACGTAATCAATAAAAAGTCTACGTCAAAATACATGTATCCGATAGCAGGATTATCAGAAGTGGCGATGGTGCAAGCTTGAAGTGAAGATGGACATTGTGGTGATGAAAGGCGGCATTGTTGCCAGTTTAGGAGCTGACATCAAGGACAGTAGCATACAAGATTGCCACTTTAGTTGCAAGGAGATTGCTGTGTGCAAATGGAGTGGGAAGCGATAAGCTGGTTCTGTAGTGAGACGGAGCTGACAGAAGTCAACGTGAATTTATAATGCGGAGCCATTTGTGGCATTAGTCGGAAGGGGGAGTGAGGCGAAAGGCGAAGGATAGATAGGGGTGGCGGTCGTGGGAAGCAGAGGCAACGAATGATAAGGCGATGGTCAAAACGGACGGCGCTGAAGTCACTTTTCGGCAGAAAATCTGTGGCAGAAGTATGTCAGTAACCGGAGGATAGTTATATGTGTAGGATTAGCTTCACTCAGTGAGCAAGCGTACGTCAGCAGCACCGTCCTATTCAGATAGGCTATCTAAGCGGACGTGAATAGCGGAAGTGTACAAGGTGAAGCATTAGGTAATAGAGCCTAACGGGTTTCCAATCCGCAAAAGTAACCGTCATGGAGTCAAACTCGGGCGGACAGGCTTGGCCTTAATGACCTATGTCTAGTTATTTCTTAAATATTTGGCCAAACATATAGCCGCTACTGTTTATCAGATATTCCATCTGTATTTTGATACTGAACGTCTTCTGGCTGCCTGGAAATTCGGCATCATCAAACCGACAATGCCTAGTGAATTATCGCCATATTTATTTGACGTCGGTAGTGTGCTGTTATGGAACTGATACTAAAAAGTTCGCACTGCCTCCATTTCAAAAAGTTAGCTCTTTTCTTGAGCCCAGTAGGGATTTTAAAGCGCACGCTCATGCAGCACGAAGTTGCTTGTAGCAAGAAATTAATAAGTGAGATCACTAGAAGTCTGCAAAAGCTTGTATGTTGCGTTTGTTGATCTTCGCGAGTCCTTTGTCCAATGTTCGCATAAGCGATTTCTTTTAAATCAGCGAGGTTGGCGTGGTCGGGAATTTTCTTCCTTTGGTCGCCGATATTTTAGACAGTCGCTTTGCTAGGTAAGAGTAAATGGTACGCTTGCCTATCATTTTATGTGACCGGGGGTCTAGCAGGGTACTGCCCTCCCTGGTGCAGTTCGATATCTTCACCAACGTACGCTTGACCGAGCAGCAAATGGAATGTTTGGTTTATGACGTCCTAAAGCTTTGGATGTGCTAGGTAATTTAGACGGTGCAGACAGGATCCAAGGCACGCTCAACCGTCTCCAAGACTAGTTGACAAAAAATAGAGAAAAAGCTATATTCTCGACGAAAGGTGACACGGCTAACAAAATGAGCAAGTGGATAACAGAGCCACAGAAACAATATAAGCGTATGTAAACCACACGACAGAGAATAGCTTTCGCTTTATACTTGGCTCGAAAAATTGTATCTACATTTTGCCTAGGGATGCTGAAATTATGACGTGCATTACCCTTGGTGTAAAAGAGAAATGTAGTGCCGAAATCCTACAGGGCTGTTACGTGTTTCTGTTACGGAATTGCTGGGTGGGGAACCAATGCTTCCGGAGCTTTAGCTCCGTTTTTCTGTAGGCACAGGAGTCCAATAGAATGTTTAGCAAACACGGTGTGCGCACCAATATCAGAAAGTGAGATCATTCTTCGCTTGAAGCATTGAGCAGTGATTTCATGTCTGTGGCTAGTCGCAACTGCCATTTCGCATTGTCGTTCAACCGGCAGTGGTGGCTTATCAAAGGGAAAACGTTTGCCATGCAACCATGCACCATATCTTGCAACACCGCTCCTGACCACAAGTTAAACCGCACTAATGTATTGGCAAAGCCATTTTAACACCGAATTTCCGAACGGCTAATCGCAGTCATGGTAGGCCCGATTTACCTTTGACACAGCAAAAAGCTTAGTCAGGATTCTCCGGCAACGATTGGGGACCAGCTTTGGTAGCCCAAAGCGTTTCTTCATCGCGTGCTCTCCAAACAACTGCCACAGCATGTTACGAAAGCTAAGTCCTTTCGCTTACTCCACAAGTGAGATTTTTATTCTCGTTCTCCACGCTGTTTGTGGTGAACGCACCCCACGTGCGCACTTTCTGCAATCTACAGTGCGCCAGGCTTCCTACAAAGGGCAACCACGTCCGACAGAGATACGTTGTAGTGGTTGTGAGTACACTAGATATTATCTTTGTTTTTATCAGTTCCGTTAGCGATCTTTTTGTACCATTTGTTTAAACGCACAACTTGTGAATATAACAATTTCTACGCGCTCGCGTCGTACTGCTTTCGTTGTGCTGCTGCCTCTGCTGGTGTTGCTGTCACATCTATCCACTAGCCGGATTTAGTTTTTCTAATCTCTACTCAGCATCGGATTCGCGTCGACTGAAAGAGGAAGTATAGCGCACGTGTATTGGTTTTCCTATTTTTGTGCATATGACTAAGAGTGTTTATGTCCCCTCATCCGAACTCATTACATAGCGGTCCTCCACAACGTGAACGTCTCTTTTCTCCTAACCCTTATAGCTCTAAGCAGCACGCAAAACTGCACTTCGGTCTTTGTGTTGACTAACCTGTGCATCCACTGCTGCAGCAGAACCCTGTCCGCCAGTTCTACATTTGCTAGAGCCTGGCGTATGCGTGAAACGTCCAAGGGGAAATGGAACTGGCATAATACTGCCATGGTCCTTGAGTATGCCGTTAAATGCTTTCCTTTGCCCCAGGCACCTATCCATGACTATAGTCTACGCTGAGTAAGTGGTGTGCAACTTTTCTGACATCCACCGAGCCACTTCCAGATAACTGCCTGCTGTCTTGTTGGGCATCAAAGCGTTAAACACTCTGCGACATACGCCAAAACCTACAATTACTATGCAGTGGCAAAGAATGTAGGCACGACAGTTCACCTGAGGCGTGGCATCTGCAGAAAGCATGTCCCCGTATTTCGCCACTAGGGAACTCATCGATGCAGGAACGAAAAATAGGAATCGCACCTGCGAATCATCCCTTTCTAAACGCACAGCGCCATGCTTACATAACCATTCCGCAACCGCGTTTACATCGTTCCAATTAGATAACCCATCCAAGCGATGGCGGATAAAAATAAGGTCCTGTCGATTCAGTCGTTTGTTATACCTTTCTAACGCAGCCTCGCAGTTCTCCGGTATTACAGAAGGACTGCAGTAACTCGAATACCTGCCGCTCTGCCAAGGGAGTCAGGCGCCGATTACTCACCTACAAACTTGGATTCCCCAAGTGAAAATTATGATTATACCCCGAGCAAAACAAGCCTTTTTCCTAGTAAATGCACTTCGCACTGCTGATCATGCTAGTTTTACAGCCAAGACTGACATACCTCTGCAACATTAAGTACACATAACACGACGCTTGCAATTACCGACGGCCATCTTCTCCCTTCCAGTTGCATTGGACACACGATATTTTGCCCATTTGTACCGCATCCCGTCGGGTAGCTGTTGACCTGATCTCTTCTTATGCGACGCATCGGTCAATACGTCATATTTGTAAAAGGTTGTCCTCGTCTGAACTAGAAATCGTCTCAAAGCATCCCCGATTTCATTAAATGCCATGATATTGGCGAAAAGTAGCGCGGAACGCAACAGTATCATCCACAGACATTGCAGCGAAACCGAAACAACCCCTGCACACTAAAACAAACACCGTTTCACACATCGTAACCTAATGTCCCACCATTTACAGTTTCCCGAAATCAACCTACGTTTAAGAAATCCTTAGCAAGCCTTAACAACGTATTTCATAACATTCCTCCTTAGCAGCCAGTACAGCAAACAGTACCGCCCCCAAATTACGATCAGCTGTTTTCGATTAATCCGACGCTCTCGTATTATGGGCTTATCCCACGGATCCTGTAACATCGTTGGAAAACATTCGTGACGAAATCGGCCATAAAATCTACTAGAAGCGACGAAATGTGATACTCCCGGACAGTAAAGCATAAAAACGGACTACGCGTGCTATCTGCCAACGTACGCAGTCTAAGGAATAAACTAGACGAAATTCAGTTGCTTACTTCGGAGACTCGTCCAGATCTGATGGCCTTCACCGAAACCTGGCTATTCTCAGATATCACGGACTCGGAAGTGTCTATCCCTGGATATCACCACTCTCGGTCCGATCGCCACGGGGTGAGGTCAGGTGGTGGAGTAATTCTCTACTGGAAGACGGATCTCAAAGTACATCTAGTTGAAGCAATCAGTGACCAGGATGACAATTTCGAAGCCCTCTGGTGCCGTGTTCATGACGTATGCAGATCTCTCTTGGTCGGTGTCGTCTACAGAGCGCCATCGGGTCCCGGAGCACGCTTATTGGACTCGATAAGAATGTATGGTGGGCACAAAGACTGTTTAATCTTGGGGGATTTCAATGCACCGGATATCAATTGGGACCTACTTCTTTGTGATCGCCGATCTGACTCCTTCGACGCCACACTGCTTAAAACCGCTCTCGATTGCAGCCTCGTTCAACATGTCTTGACGCCTACTCGTATTTTCCCAGACCAGACCCCGCACATCTTGGATCTCGTGCTCTCCCCGGCCGATTCGGATGTCACGAACCTAGCCGTTCTTCAACCCATAGGCAAGAGCGATCATTGTGTTGTTTCATTCCACTGGACTCGCCGTCTCACGATCCATAGCCACGGTGGTCACCGTCGAAATTTTTGGCGTGCCGACCCACTCCGTCTGAAAACGGCCGCAAGCGCTACGGATTGGGGTATCCCTGAACACATTCACCTCGATGACGCATGGAATCTCGTACTCTCCAAAATGACGTCGCTAATTGAGCAGGTCGTTCCTTCCTCCCATCGAAAGCCCTTCGCTAGAGATCCACCTTGGATGGATCGAGAGTTGAGGTCAAACATGAATAGAAGGCGTAAATTATGGGACCGCTATAGGCAATCTCATTCAGAACTCGACTTCTCTCACTACAAGACAGTCAGAAATGTTTGTGTCTTAATGAAGCGCCAGAAACGCCAACGATATGAGCTATCCTTGGCAAAACACTCCAGCATCGCGCCTAAAATGCTCTACTCTTATTTGAAAAGAAGCACTAGAGCTGGTAATGGCATCCCTGCTTTGTGTTCCTGTGATCATCAAGCTTTACTTCACGAGGACGCTGAGAAAGCTAGTCACTTGGCTAAACAATACGCTTCTGTTTACGCGAAAGAAACGCCATTTAGTGACAGAGCCGTATCCACATTTCCATCTTCGTTGGCCCAAGTAGATATTAACACTGATTCTGTGATGAAACTTCTTCTTCAGTTAGATCCGTATAGCTCACCCGGCCCTGATGGATTGCATCCTTTGTTCCTCAGGACTGTGGCGGAGTGCATAGCTTCACCTATATGTCAAGTCTTTTGTCGCTCACTAGAAGCTGGCCGTCTTCCCTCAGCTTGGAAAGTGGGTATTGTCAAACCCATTTACAAAGGAGGAAGTCGACATGATCCGGCTAATTATCGTCCAATCTGTTTGACCTCAATAGTGTGTAAAGTTATGGAACGGATCCTAAAACAAGCTGTTACTCTTCATCTTGGGGGACAGAATGTCATTTCTTCTGCCCAGCATGGGTTCAGAAAAGCACGCTCCTGTACTTCGAACTTGCTCGTTGCTAAGGAGACCTGGGCAAGGTCGCTAGACTCCGGCAAATGCTTGGACGTTGTGTTTGTTGACTTCAGCAAAGCTTTTGACAAAGTCCCGCATGAACGGCTCCTGTTTAAGCTCAAAGGAATCGGTATTTCTGGGAACCTCCTGTCTTGGATCTCCGACTTCCTAAACGACCGCTCTATGCAAGTGAAGGTGAATGACACATTTTCTGCTCCTGTTCTCATGACGAGCGGGGTCCCACAGGGCTCTGTCCTCGGTCCCGTACTTTTCAATATTTTCATCAACGACTTACCATCCACTCTTCAGACGGATTGCCTAATCTACGCTGACGACCTGAAGCTATGGATGGAAGTATCAAGCCTTGAAGACGCCGGCCGATTACAAACTACGCTCAATCTACTCCATGACTGGTCGATTAAGTGGCAGTGGCCAGTAAATCGTGATAAATGCTCTGTTCTCCCCGTTGGCTCATCAAACCCATTTGGAACTTACCATATTGGTGCTTTCTTGCTCAGAAGCGCAACCGAAGAGAGGGATCTTGGAGTGATAGTGTCATCAGACCTTAAATCTATCCAAGACACCCAGAAGAGGGTCGCCGCGGCATACAGGATGTTCCATTCTATACGTAGAGGCTTTTCTCTCCTGACCCCGGGACTTTTCCGACTCCTCTTTGGCTCGCTTGTACGCCCGATTCTCGAATACGGACTACCCGCTGCCCACCCTCTCACCAAATCCGAATGTGATATGATAGAGAAGGTTCAACGGCGTGGATCCAAATCCGTCCCTGAGTTGCGAGACCTGTCGTATCCACACCGACTTCAACGACTGAACTTGTTCTCTCTAGGCTACCGCCGTCACCGAGGAGATTTGATTTTCACTCGACGTATTCTCAGAGGAGAACTGGGTTGCGAGTTACAGGACTTCTTTCAACTCAACACTGAGAGTTCGACACGAGGCCACCGCATGAAACTGTTCAAACCGAGGAATCTCCGTGTGCGGCTCAATTTGGCCTTATCAACTCGCGTGGTGAATGATTGGAACCGGTTGCCGGATCCTGTTGTTGATGCTGAGACAGAGGAACGTTTCAAACAACTGTTAGATTCTCACCTGAGCGCGCTGGGATTCTGCTGCCTCTAAGGCAGCTACAGTGGTCCTCTGCGGAAACTTCTACCGCAATGAACCACGCCATCTCCGCAATGATCGGGAAGTGAAGGAGCTGACAAAGGATCTTCCTTCTGCTTTCTATCATCCAATGATCCAATGATCCAATGAACTTCGTTTGTTTTTTATAGGCGGTTGACATTTCGTTCTAAACTATGACGCGAACTGTGGCATTTAACTACAGAGCACGAAATGTTCGCTTGTAGCTGGGAATAGACATATCGGACGTAACCAAACAGCTGACCGACTGGAACACGTTCTTAAACTCGAAGTAGCTGCGCTGCAGCCAGGACATGCTGTGAGGCGCACATTTGATCGATGCAACCATACCAGTGTCGAAAGTGCGATTACTTTCACTCTTCCGGAGGTTCCGTTATACTGTGGAGTAACTGACGGGGTTTGGGGGTCAGTTAAGTTGTTGCTACCCATATTAAGCTGATACCCGGCAGCCAGCAATAACGTTGTGGTCCTCACTCTTAAGTATTTCAACTGTGATTTACTAGCCCCAGTTGATGCTGACAGGTTTCATACCTGCTCGGGCAGACAGGTCAGCTCTTTTCGAAAGATATTATTGCTGTAACGCCTGCGCCAAGGATTCCGGACCAACAAGACGGAAGCCATTCAAGATCGTGATCACATTTCAACCTTTGCTTTCGATGGAGTCTAAATCAAGCTACCACTTTTCCATCTGAACCCACTCAACCTGAAAATGTCCGCGAACAGAGAGCTGACTGAAATCTCTCTTAAAATGCCCTACTTTACGATCCAGGAGAAATAGAGCAGCCTTTGTCCTTGGTTCTCACACCGTTGAACTTTTTCCGGGATCGCTGTCGTGGATAGACTTAATGGGTCGGCGCTCACTACCTACCATTTCCGTTTCATTCACTTGTTGAACCCTGTCTATCAAATCATATATTGCGTTTTAACTGACACCCGATGTTTGGTCTGATGTCGTTGTTCCGCTATATTCAGAAACGTTCACCTATCTTTCGGATTTCCGCTGTCTGCTATAATATCTACCAGTTGCGCAGCTGTTCCTAGCACGCTATGTGGCAGGGAACCTCATATTTATCTGAAACCCATCTTGGCATTTTGATGAAAGTTTCAGCATCCTGTTAGGCTTACCTGAAGGTTGACTGAGTCAGCTGCTTGGTCCACAGTCGGAAGAACCGCTTGCTGAGCTTCTCAGCAAACAGCAATCCACGCATTTGGTAACTTGAGCGTTCTGAGAACCGAGACGTATGTATGCAACCGAGTGAGAGTTAGCATGGGACCACACCACTCAGTCTATTGCGATGTGGCCCATTTGGGTCTATCGCTGTTCATATGCGAGAGGATACTGAAAGCTACATAGGCATCCACACTGCCTAAAGAGTGTTACTCGGCTTACAACTTTATCATATACTTATTATAAGTACACCCGGAATTAGACACAAACTGCTCACCTAACCAAGCATCTGAGGAGCTTAGGGAACTATATGAGCAGCTGTGCTTCCGGGTACCAGCCATTTTAGCTGCTCGCAGTGCAGCGTGATGTCCTACCTTCATTGCGGACTGTTGCTGGAGGTTCCAAGAATGAATTCGCTTGATTATTGAGCGGCAACCAGGATGAGAAAGTCTTAGTGGCTGCTCCTTGAGCGCACTTTAGTTCACATTAGTAAACCGGCTGCACTCAAGTATGTCTGCTGAAACTTGACTTGTTAATGGTGCTTCAGCACTTGAGCTGAGAACGATACTTGGTGCATCGGTTTCTCCCGGGCGTGAATCACGCGTCCTACTTTTAGGACACAACATCGTCACTAGCAACGGTGCCTCGTTATACTGAACTGATGACTCGCTGCCATACGGTCATGGTAGTCCAAGGGAATGAGGATTAAGGGTGACGGGAATGGAGATCTAAAACTTACTTATTCTAAGGAAACATTAAAAGACAAGTCTTTTACACGTTATCAGTCACACGGCTTCAAGCAGCTGGGTATCGTACACAGGAGAAAAGTGGAATCGATGAAACTACTTCCCTGCGGCTGTCACTGCCTTGCGTCATAATCAGTCTTACTCCATAAACACTTGCGCATAAGACACACTTTAAACAAATAACCTGACTAGGTGATGTTAGTAGCATACGTCGGTTATTAAGAGATCGTGTGTTCGCGTCCGTGCAGTCCGTCTATTTTCATTGTTATGCTAGCACGTAAAGAACCAAAGCATGTGCTACTCTTGAGCACAGTTACGCACACTGGGCAGCCTAGACTGATAAGTAGTTGTTGCTAACAGACGCGTTTTAGATGCGGTCGTTGCAAGGACGCGGACTACAGAACTCTAACAGAACTGCATTTACAGGCACTATTGTGATTGCGAGATGTATGTCGGCGATATTGACCAGGTGGGGTTTAAAAGCAAAACAGCGAGAGAGATGATTTAGCATATGAGCAGTAGTCTGCATTCGCCTGCCTTTCTCAATGCATACAACAGGTGCGCAAAATCATCGTGATGTGCGGCAGCTCATACAAACTGAGATGGGGAGTTCAGCAGAAAGTTGGGATGGCGGGCAGACTAGGCTGACGAACGGTTATGCTTTTCTGTTTCTCTTTCTTTTCTAACTCGCTTCCCCTTCCAATCTACTTATCTCTCATGTGTGGTAAGACACTACGGCAACTGTAATGTAATTGGCAGTGTAGAGTATATATATATATACACCCCGTGCTGGGGCTGATGTCGCATCCATGACGCTTCTTCACCGCAGTCAGGCTAAACTAACTTACACTTAAACTGGGTACTTTTAAGCTGGATAAATTTCATTCCACTTTATGTGGTTTGTTCTGCATATCTGAATAATCTTCTATTAATTGGCCTTATTTCTTACGCTAATTGTGGTTATCTTCGTTAAGTTTATTAAGGTTGTAATATTTTTTGAACAACTGCTGAACATTTTGTACTTATCACGGATCCATTGCTAACCAATTTACTTATTTGCCATGTTAGAGAATAGTTGTGTCTGCATAGCGGTATTTTTTAACAGATATTTTATTTGTTAATGTCATTTTAAGTGATTGGCTGTTGGTTGACATCCCAGGTGTGGCTGCGCTTGATGTGCATGTTAAAAAGGTTCCTACCTGTCTAGTACCCACTGCCTCGTCCATACTGGCTCCAGGAGCCAGTTGGTCGTTGCTGGAGGGGACGGGGTGCACGGTTCTTGTGGTCGTGTTAGAATCGAAGAGCGTTTCCATGCACTCAGTGTGAAGCGGACTACGGTCTAAACACCGTCTCGTATGTGCTTGATTCTCGACTACAGTGTGTTTGTGTTTGCCTATGAAGGAGTGTGGGCAGGCTACGTTGATCAAATGTGGCTCCCATCCACATTCCTCCCGGTCTTATTCCTTCGGGTTTACATTGGATATGGGGTGTGTGGCTGGAGCTGTGGGTGGTGCAGCGCAAGCCAACCATGGTCCCTCGGTAGTCGCAGGCGTCTGTAACACCAGTTACTACGAGTCCAAGACGGTGTGCGAAATTAAGCACGTGTAGCAGTCTGGAGATTCCCCGGTTTGCTTGTGTAAAATTCTAACCAAAATTCTATAATTGTACACTTAGGCAACCGGTGTTGTTTGTTGAACTGCTTGCTGAGTTCGAATGCTTTACTTGCTCACCGCCATTTTTGCTTGGCGCTCGCTTCGGTTGCAACGCGCGACTGCTCTGTGTGCTGTGCTTGATCCGTTCCCCTAGCTAGAGCGTCCACGGTGTCGTTCGTTTATAGCTAGTTAACA
>OX104062.1:52466604-52504104 GCA_944474145.2 Dicrocoelium dendriticum
AGAACCCATCAAGAAGTCGGAGCACCTCTATAAACTCCTGGATCGACGACCCGCTCAAGAAGGATTACTTACAGGATTCATCCTATCGTTCCAGTCCCACTTGAACTTGAACTTCTTAAACGATCCGCATTTTCCCGCCTCTTTTTGTTTTCCTTATTGGTTGTACCGCTGTTAACGCTTCTTGACGCAATACACACGCTGCCTGTTCCAACTGTACGCGTTCTTCCTCGTTCGCTTCGTCGTGTGATTGACTTGCCAGTTGTCCATCGCGCTTGTGTGCTAATCGCCTGTTGATCAACTCTTCCAGCTACGTCGAACGCGCCGAACTCATTCAACACTTTGGTGTCAGAGGTGTTAACTCTATGGATCCTATTGACAAAGACGAGCCACCCACTCTCCCACCCTCCTTTGTTCCCTACAAGTTGTCATGTTGTGTTGCAAACAACCGCCCCGCATTGAGACAACCTACTGTCTTCAACCCTTGTGATGACTTTGATCTTGGGGAAGATCGTATGCGCAACTACCTGGTGGACGTTTCGCCGACGGATCAAAAACAATACATCATGAGCTTTCTTGGTGACCAGGCCGCCCGGCAACTGTTGGCCTGCCGTTTACCGTCGGACGCACCCCCGGAAGCCATTTGGTCGCGCCTTCGAACACTATATTCCATAAAAACGTCCACCGCCACCTACTTGTGGTCGTTTTACGCGAGGTGTCAGCTTCCTTCGGAGGACGCTCGATCATACCTCAGGGTCCTCCTAGAGTTGGACGCCAAGTCCTTCCCCGATATGGCTCAACTTCAAGTAGAGCAAGAGGTACTGCGCCGTTTCCGTGTCGGCGTGAGCAACCATACACTACTATCGAAATTCAGTTGCAAGCCGCCGCGATCGTTGGAAGAGGCAGTAGACATCGCAGGCAGCTAAGAAGGTGCTGAACACTTACATTCAGACCTACGACGAACTTCCTTGGTCGAAGCCACCCCTGTCGCCCAGTCAGTTCATGCAAACATGTCTATCCTGGAAATCACCAACGGAAGGACTCACGCGACCGTCAGAACTGCCCTTACTGTCGAAGGTTCGGTACCAGAGCCCAGCGATGCGGTCATAAACCGCCCCTGAAGCCACGAAAAAGCAACGGTGAGTCCCCTTCAATCTCCATGTTACCGGTATGTTTATCTACGTACAAAGTCTCTATGTCCCCTTTTACAATGCCCGGTCTGATAGACGGCCACCAAGCCCTGCTACTTATTGATACAGGTGCCACATGCTGCGTTCTACGAACAAACTTTATCGGTTGTGCATCTAGAGTAGTGCCAGGTTCACACACTACCCAGCTGACCACAGCTAACGGTTCAAGGATCCCAACTCACGGCAGTTCCCGGCGACGGGTTGACATTGGAACGCTCAGCTTAATGTGTGATCCGTGAATACGGGCGTGGGTGATTAAGGATGTAGACCAGGGCCAACATCTCGCGACGTGTAGTGGAGTATCGTCGTTAACCTTTATCTAACTGACAGCTGGCGTAAGCTATCACCTTTTCGTTTCCGTCTTGGCACTGCGATAGTACTGCTCCTATGGCTGTTTCACTCGCATCGGTGTCCAGTATGAACGGTCCGGCATTATCTGAGGCATCAGGAAACGCTAGTATAGGTGAAGATGACAAAGCATTTTCCAACGTCTTGAACCCAGCTGCACACTCACTGGTCCAGACTAATGAGCGATCTTGTTCTGTGAGACGATGCAAAGGGGCCGCGATCGCAGCGAAGTTTTTAACGAACTTCTGATAGTAGGATGCGAGTCCCATGAAGCTCCGAACCTCGTTCGCTTTGCAAGGGGTTGGGCAGTTGAGTATGCGCCCGATCTTTTCTTTCTCAACTTCGCACCCTCTATCGGATATTATGTGGCCAAGGAAAGAGATCTGTTTTCGAAAGAATCTGCACTTTTTTGTTTTTAGAGTTAAACCGGCGTCGCGTAGTCTGCTTAGCACTTCTGCGAGCCGACGATTGTGCTCTTCTTCTGATCTGCCGTGGACAATGATGTCATCAAGATAAATCAAGCAGCAATGTGGAACCAGCTGTCCTAACCCTTTTTGCATTAATCACTGAAATGTGGCTGGTACCTTATTGAGGCCGAACGGCATAGTTTTAAACTCGTACAATCCTGATGGAACCGCGAACGCTGTCTTTGGTTTGTCAGAAGGATACACTTCCACTTGTCAGTACCCGGATGCCAGATCAAGCGTTGGGAACCATCGGGCTCCAGCAACTGTTTCAAGGGTGGAATCAATCCTTGGGAGAGGGAAGGAGTCCCATTGAGTGATCGCATTCAGTTTATGCATAACCTCAATCCCCCGTTTTTCTTCTTAACGAGTACTATAGGGGACGACCAAGGGGAAGAAGATGGTCGGATAATCTTTTTGCGCAGCATGTCCTTTATCATTTCGTCTAATTGCGGCTGATAATGGAAGGGCACACGTCTACACTGTTGTCGTACCGGATGATGACCCATTGTATCAAATCGGTGTTGCAGTATGGCAGTCCTCCCAGCATGATCACGATTAACGTCGAACACATCAGAAAATTGGTGTAAAAGTTGACCGAGGGTTTCCTTGCTTTCAGACCCAACCTGGACGTCCTCCAACAGTTTAGCCGACCAATGGCTATCCGAAGGTTCGGAACCCTCTACCGTTACCTGGAGGAGGTGTGCGGGCGAAACACTGCTATTTTGGAAACTAATAGAACGCGTTTTAACATCTCTTACAGCGCCGTGAGTCTCGAGAAAGTTAGTGCCCAGTATTGCGTCCCAGGTGATAGGAGCCACAATAAAATCACACATTACGCTGAGCGTTCCAATGTCAACCCGTCGCCGGGAACTGCCGTGAGTTGGGATCCTTGAACCGTTAGCTGTGGTCAGCTGGGTAGTGTGTGAACCTGGCGCTACTCTAGATGCACAACCGATAAAGTTTGTTCGTAGAACGCAGCATGTGGCACCTGTATCAATAAGTAGCTGGGCTTGGTGGCCGTCTATCAGACCGGGCATTGTAAAAGGGGACATAGAGACTTTGTACGTAGATAAACATACCGGTAACATGGAGATTGAAGGGGACTCACCGTTGCTTTCTCGTGGCTTCAGGGGCGGTTTATGACCGCATCGCTGGGCTCTGGTACCGAACCTTCGACAGTAAGGGCAGTTCTGATGGTCGCGTGAGTCCTTCCGTTGGTGATTTCCAAGATAGACATGTTTGCATGAACTGACTGGGCGACAGGGGTGGCTTCGACCAAGGAAGTTCGTCGTAGGTCTGAATGTAAGTGTTCAGCACCTTCGTAGCTGCCTGCGATGTCTACTGCCTCTTCCAAAGATCGCGGCGGCTTGCAACTGAATTTCGATAGTAGTGTATGGTTGCTCACGCCGACACGGAAACGGCGCAGTACCTCTTGCTCTACTTGAAGTTGAGCCATATCGGGGAAGGACTTGGCGTCCAACTCTAGGAGGACCCTGAGGTATGATCGAGCGTCCTCCGAAGGAAGCTGACACCTCGCGTAAAACGACCCCAAGTAGGTGGCGGTGGACGTTTTTATGGAATATAGTGTTCGAAGGCGCGAATCATCGTGTAGCTGTTGTTATCGTGGGACCTCTGACGATCATGAGAAAAGAGAACCGGTTTATACTGGTAATGGTGAATTATTTTACTAAATTGTGCGAAGCCGTACCCATAAAACATCAGGATGCTCGTTCGGCCGCCTCTACAGTGGTAAACGATTGGATTTTTCTTTACGGAGCGCCACATTTTATCCACTCAGACCAAGACTCATCGTTTGAAAACTGTTTTAAAGGAAATTTGCAAGCTACATGGGATAGTGAAGACAAGGACAACAGCATACAACTCACAAGGTAACGAGTTGGTTGAGAGAACGAACAAGACCCTTAAGAGCATGATACGTGTGTTCGTTGAGCCGGACTACGACGGGGAGTGGGATGAGTGCCTGCCGAAGTGTCTGTTGGCATATCGTGCGTCGCTGCACAGTTATACAAGTTTCTCTCCAGCCTTACTGCAACTGGGCCATGAGTTGCGCTTACCGGTCGATATCACTCCCAATGATGCCGGCAGAGGCGCTCAACCATGACGAGTACATCCGACGATTTAGACAGCAACTATGCAGTCCGTTCCAACAGGCACGACAAAATATCCTATCTTCACAACAGCAACAAAACGCTTTACGATCGCGGGGCCCAAGGACCTGTTTATACAGTCGACGACTATGTCCTCCTTCATTGATCAAAGCCAACATCTGGCACGCACCCAAAATTCCATCATCCGTGGCACGGGCCATCCGTCATTGTGCACCGTAGACCCGGTAATGTGTTCGTTCTTCGAGACCCTATGAAGCCACAGGCAGATGTTTTAATGGTACACTACAATCAGTTGAAACCTTATCATAATAGTTGCGGACATACTTATGTTACACCCATACCTTCCCCCGACAACGTTCCATTACCGGAGATGGAGGTGGAGGTTCCTCCCGAGGGAGGACCAGCTAGTGATGTTACGAACACTGAGGACAGTGTCCTTTCAGATAGGGGAGAGTAGTGTAGTGTAAATCTTAAAGTCAAGGACGCTTTTTGACCTGGTTTTCACCCGTGTTTTTCTTTCTCTTTTTATTCACACCTCACAATGGTCAACTTCTCGTATGTAACTGACACGAACTGTTTGAATGAGTGCGAAGTGACTGAATACGAACCGCCTTCTTAAACGATCCGCATTTCCCCTCCCCTTTTTGTTTTCCTTATTGGTTGTACCGCTGTTAACGCTTCTTGACATAATACACACGCTGCCTGTCCCAACTGTACGCGTTCTTCCTCGTTCGCTTCGTCGTGTGATTGATTTGCCAGTTGTCCATCGGGCTTGTGTGCTAATCGCCTGTTGGTCAACTCTTCCAGCTACGTCGAACGTGCCGAACTCATTCAACAGCAAGGTGTCTACCTTTCTAATGCCCCCCACCTCCATTGCTGGCTCCAGGTGACTGAATCGTTGCTGGGGGGACGGGGTGCATTGTCCTCGTGACGGTACCAGGCTCAAAGTGGTTCCATGCGTCCTACTTGGATTGAGCTACGGCCCAGCCACCGCCATGTGTACGTCTCGTGTACATGATTCATTACACAGATAGACAGGAATGCCGATCCTATGCATGTTGAAAGTGTGGATCAGCTCCGTTGATGAAACCTGGCTCCCATCCACATGCCTCCCGGTCTTATTACTTCGGGTTTACACTAGACATAGGTTGATGGGTGGAGCCAGGAGTGGTGCAGTGCAAGCCACTCATGGTCCCTCTGTAGGCGCAAGCGTCCTGTGGCTGTACCCGTGGAGGCCACAGTGACAGGCACATCCGAAAGGAGATACTGTCAACCATATGTATCTGATTCTCATTTAAAGCCTTTGACTGAAAGACGTGATCGTAAGGCAGCTGGAATAAGATAGTAACTCACGTGATGTTCAACTTTACAGGAATAATTATTGTCCCGATTCCAACCCCTGACTTGGGGGCAGCATAATCTCTTCCTAACCTCCAGACATCGATCAGCCTAGTAAGCGTAGCTCTTGATGCACCATTCGCCGTGACTCAACGACTCACAGAGTTTTACAATGCTTCACGCCTCCTTAAAGTCACGACATATGTTCTCCTTTTACCCGGATTGGCATATCAGAGGAAAGTCTAACTATTCAGTGTTTTGTCCGTATTCCTTGTAATCTCTTGTGTTTACTAGCGCAGTTGCTCTGGTGTTATTTTGTTTTTTTTCCTGGCAATTGGCTAGGGGTTGTTGCAGGCTGCTTGGCGCCATATCGCGACTGGTTAGTTGGCCATATCTGCTACCGACATCCCCGTGGCGTAGGAACCTTAACTCCCTACCTGCGAGCTTTTTGGATAACATTTTGATGTCTTCACCAGGTCAACTCATCACTCACCTACTCAACAAAATAGGTCAACGAGGAGCTTGAAAGCCGGGATGTGATCTTTGATAACGAATAAGGGAGTCTTGGAAGCTGCGCTGATGTTGCTTGGCCGGGTAAAGAAGCGTCTGCACACAACTCGCCCAACTCGTATGAGAACACAGTATCCAAACTTAGACTTTGGTTTTAACCTGCTCCTTCCTTTTGAGTCCCGATCTTCGGCGACTAATAACCGCTCCTACTTCTCAGCGTATTCTTGTCTTCTTCGTTTTTTGTCGCGCCATTTCCATGTTCCACACTGAATTCTTATTTTTCGACAGCATGTTTAACTTTAAGTGAAGAAAGTTATGCCACCCAAACGCAAAGGAATCGGAGTCGCGTCACCAACTGTCACAAAACGCGTTAGGACAGACGACAAAAAGGATGTGAGCAAAAAGATCTCAGGCATGTGTACCTCCTGTTTTCTGTCAGTTTGCAACGTTAGACTTGTTAAAGGTGATTGAGGAGAAGAAAAATTCCATTGATCAGCTTTTTCCTCAGCCTCCGGTATTTTTCCATTGCATGTTGTTGATTCTATACTTACAGGGTAGTATATGCCACATACATGAAGATTACAATTGCGCTTTGAACCAAACTAATATTCAGCAAAACAATAATAAATTCTACATTATACAGCTGATTGTTATCGACCAGCCTTCGCCGACTTACACCGTTTGGACCCGTTGGGGTCGTGTGGTACGTTGCTCATTTTTCAGCTATGCTGCGGAATCCAGGGTGAACCAGGTCAGTCAGCTCATTTGGGGCCATTCCACGAACTACACAAGGCGGTCGCTGCTTTTGAGAAGAAATTCGCAGAAAAAACTGGCAACAAGTGGCCACAACGGTCCAAATTTGTCTATCGTCCTGGAAAATACGATATGGTCGATGTGATCGACATGGCTTCAGAACCTGTTGGACAAGGGTCGACCGCATTATCACTCGCGTCCTCGGTAATACGAGTTTGAGGTTCAGCCTTCTTTTATCCTGTGTCTCCATGCTTTAGCTGGGTGTGCCCTCTAAGCTAGACAATGCGACGCAGTCATTCATTCGACGAATATTTGACCGCAGCATGTTTGAATTCACTATGAAAGAAATGCATTTAGGTGAGCTTTTCTCTTATCTTTTAAGGTACATTTTTATTCGCCTTATAAAGGATATTGTTTCCTTTGGCTAGCTGGAAAAAGCGACCACCCAACTGACACTGTCATCTCTTTGCTTGTTATACGCTGATGTCACTGTAAAGTGTCATTCGGAAAGTGTTACTGGAGTCGAAATGATCTCGCTTGACTGGTTAACTTTTCACATATTCCCCCATCTACTAACAAACCAGGTAAGTGGATCGAAACTGATTGACATCCATCCAGGCAAACACCGCCTAACTACTCCTCGCTGAAGCAAAGCACCAATGCCAATCGCGTGTATGTAATAGGACAGTGGATCTATTATTAAATAAATAAATAAAAATTTTCTCGAATGCATCGAGACACACCATATGAAGCATAACCAAAATAAATACCTAAAAATTCCAGTAGGCGTGAAAGCAAAACCAAAAATGTGTTGTAGGCATAACGTGCGTCGCTGGTCTTCCTGCTATGTTCGCATGTGCACCGTTTGTTGCTTTTTTCTTATGTCGTAGGTTAACGAACTTCAGCTAAATCATGTTATATAGCCGGAGTGGTCTAGCATAAAGCCGAGTTTAAATTCCAGTGACATGAGAGCAGAAATAAGAGAAGTCGTATGAGTGTTCCACGATTGCTACACTCCAAGGTAGAGGTTTAAGCTGCATCCTTGCCGACTACGCACGTGTGGGCCGCCGGCCACCAAGCGAGCACCATTTTGGGGGCAGTTTTGGCCTCGGTAGCAATCGATCAGATAATGGAGACAGACCACTGACTCTTTGTTCTGATCATCGCTTGTTTCTTTCCATAACAAGTTCACAATACTCGAAGAGACAGACTGTTACCTGGCGTCCACCTTCTCAAACGCAAGAGTGGTCCCAACTTGGCCGCATAGAGACAAGCTACAGATGGCGCGGAAGCGTATCAGACTGCTGTTCGTACTGATCAACTTGTCTGGACTCCGATCACGCATTGGTTCGCGCTAACTTATGCATGCGTTTCGGAGGATTGTCAGACCTACGCATTACTGCCCCAACGTAGAAAACCTACAAGACCCTACGACGTTAGCCAAATACCAGGTTTCCCTATCAACATTGTTTACCCCAGCTTCTGACGATGATATGGATTCACAGTGGAGACGTGTCAAAAATGCTTTAAGTTCCGCCAGCATTGATAGTTGCGGAGTTGCGCATCATCCGCCGAAAAGCTGTATCACTCCCCTTTCCTTGTTGCTGATGGACAGACACCGCTCCGTCCCGGCCGATTCCAGCTGTAGTGATGAACGCTGATTCCTAGATCGAGAATTGCGCAACCCAACCTGTGCAACGTGACCTCGTGTTTACTTTAGCTTTGCCATGATAAGGTATAGGATCAGCCACTGGCAGCTATGGTCCCAATCGCCCCAGGTTCAAATTAATTACATAGGAGTTTGCAAAAGGACCGTGAAACTTTGTCGTGTGAGAGATGGAACTTCCTCTCCTCTCTGGTAATACCAGAAGACTTTTCTATCTTATCCGAGTCACCGAAGGTTTCCGATCTGGCTTTTGCGAAACAATCGGCGAAGAAGATGGTCTACAATCACTAATCTTTAACGACGGTTGGAACGATGGGCTGAAACTTCGGGCTCGCAGTTTTACTGGCCATCAGCTCCGTCTACTTACCCCGGATCGCTCAATGGTGCTGGGTGGTCTATACCTAGAGATCCCCCTTTCATCAGGAAATCTGACATGAATCCGCCTTTCGCAGCACTATAAAGTACCCGGCTCTAATGGCTTACCTCCTGCCCTATTTAAAGATGATGGTTATTCGCTGGTTCGAGAACTCACTGTTTGTTCACAGTAGTCTGGTTGAAAGAGGAGGTCCCATCATATTGTGGTGGGTCGATACTCGTCCCCATTTTCAAAAAGGGCCTGCGCACAATCTGCTCTAGCTGCAATGGTATTAACTTGGTTCCTGTCGTTTGCAATGCCCCGGTATCAATAATACTTCAAAGGCTATCCCTAACTCGCGAATTACTACAGCGAGAAGAACAGGCTGGGTTCTGCTCTGAGGTTGTTGCATCGATCAAATTTTTCCGCTCCGCCAGATTCTCGGGTTCCGCGATGTGTATCAGAGGCCAACGATTGCTGTGTTCTTAAATATCCGTGCTGCCTTTGCTTCTGTCGATAGGACTGCATTGTGGCACTGTCTGTTGAGGAATGGCATCCCCGTGAATTTCGTTTCCGTACTACGTGCTGTTTACAGGTTGACCTCGGTTAGAGTTAGGGCTTATGGTAAGCTTTCGCCTTCCTTTGCTTTCACCAGTGAAGTTCGACAAGGATGCCCTATCTCCCCATTTATCTTCAGTTTTGCCATTGAGGATGTCCTCAAAAATTCTCTGGAAGACTCGTTGAGCATTGGCGTCGAGCTTCTCCCAGGTAGCCGTTGCTGCCTTGGACTCATCATCCTCATCAACGGCAGTACATCAGCCATTTTAACTGATGCTTCGCTGCCATACAACCATAAGGACCTATGAAATAAAGAATAAGTAGAGTTAAAGAAGGGCGACTTACCTGAAAACCTTAATGCCCTAAGCAAACATTCAGGCTCAAGGCGCATACACCTTGTGCATACAACATACCGTCACAAACAGCTGGCTATCGTGCAAAGATAAGGCGGCATCGGCGAGACAGCTTCCTTGCGGCTTTCACTGCCACGCGTCATAATCAGCCATTACCCCGCAGATAACTCAGCACCAAACACACTTTAAACAGACAATCCGATTAGGAGACGGCAGCAGACGCGCCACTGGTGTCGGTTGCGAGCCATGTCCTGTAAAGTCTCCAGCCAAACAAAAGACGAGCCATGTGGACTCCAGTCCGGAAGACGAGACGGACCAACGGCACCCAGTTTGGTTGTCAGTGACTTCATTTCCCGCTGCCAAGTCAACTTCTGTCCACCTCGAACCTTGCGCCACCCAACACCTGATAAACTGAACAAGGCCCTCCTAGGTAAGCGATGACCAGGCATACGTAGCACGTGCCCGAGCCAACGCAACTTATTCAGTGCTATCTGTTGTTCTAGATAGCTAGCATGATTATCACCACCTAGTACTCGCCTACGCACATCATCGTTGTGGACACGCTGGTACCATCCGACACCAGCAATGCTTCGCAAACAAGGATGATCAGAGGCTTGAAGGCGCCTCAGATCATCAGACCGAAGGGGGAAAGTCTCACTACCATAGAACAGAACGGCCCTCACTGTGGCCATGTATACACAGTCTTTCAGACGGAGGGAAATTCCCTTCTGTCGCCAAAGGTGCCGCAGGTTCAAAAAAGTAGCTCTGGCTTTTGCAATGCGTGAGCTGACCTCAGTTTCTATGCGCCCATCGTTGCTGATGCACCTGCCAGGATAGGTGAATTGATCGACCATCTCGAGTTCCTCGTTAGCAAGGATCAAGTAGCTGGTGGTCCTGCAGCAACACTTTACACTTTGAAGGTGCGAAGTGCATACCAAATAATGGGGACCACTCTGGACAGGCTATTCATGATTGATTGTGCCGTCGCAAAATCGTCGAAAACCAAGACGATATTGTCCGCATAATCAAGATCAACTAACCTTTCACCAGACAGCACTTCAACGTCTACATCGTGCGATTCCGCACGGGAACAATCCATGATAGAATTTACGACGAAATTGAACAAAAATGGGGAAGTCGGACGACCCTGACGAACGCCACTTGTGATCGGAAAGCTGTCCGATAGGACACCGTAGACCCTGACGCGGCCTGTAGTGTTCGAGTATAGAGCACGAAGCATGTTCACATATTTCGTGGGAACACCTTTTCGCGCAAGTAATTCGAACAGAATCGATCGATCGACTGCATCGAACGCATTCTTGAAATCGAGGAACACAGCTATTGTCGGTCTGCGGTATGTGTGGCGCTGCTCTAGCACCTGCCGCAAAGTGAATATATGGTCTATATAGCCACGTCCTGGGCGGAAACTGGCTTGCTCTTTCCTAATCCGAGATTCCCGTTCCGCAGTGAGGCGATGAACGATAATCGAGGCCAACAATTTTTTTACAACTGGCGTTAGGCTAATACCCCTGTGGTTAGAACAGTCTGTGCGGCTGCCCTTCTTTTATGTCGTCACTATAATCGATTCGCTCCAATTAGCCTGGACACTTCCTTTTAGATACATTCGAATAAGGAGGCCAGTGCTTTGCAGAAGACCTCACTTCCATTCTTAAATAGTGCATGTGGGAGGGAATCCGGGCCAGCGGCACGAAAACGATTGAGGGCTGTGATCGCGTTTCGGACCTCGGCCTCCGACGGAGGCTCTGAACTAACCGTCCACGGCTCGTCCTGCATCGCCTGAGTAGGAAGTGGTACGGGAGTAGGGGGCCAGCTGAACTGGTCTTGAAAGTGTTCCGCCCAACGAGTCATACGGCGTTCCTTATTGTGTATCAGCGCACCCGCGCTGTCTGTCTCACTGACACCTGGTTTTCTGGGACCAGTGGTGCGGATTAGCTGGAACAGCTTGCGGTAATTGCCTACTGTTTCTGCCTTCATTTCTTGAACCCTACTGGTCCACCACGCTTCGTTGTCAGCACGTAGGCTCTGCTTTAGTTCACGCCTAATAGTGCGTCTGGTCACATTGTGTTCAGAGCCAGCCGGGAGGTGTCTTCTAAATTCCAACAGGTTCACCGACCTCTCGAATATCCAGTGACTGGTGCGGTGACGATGGATAGTGCCACAAGCAGAGGCTCCTGCGTCGTACATGGCGGCTGAGATCCTATTCCACTGAAGCCCAGTGTCATTAGGACAAGACGGCGGAAGTTCGGTATGCAGTGCGTCTTGATAGGCTTGCCTGACCGAGGACTGAGACAATTTCTCCGTTGCCAATCGTAGGGGGCGCTTTTTGTGCCTCCCGGTAAAGTTCATGGAGGAACGACAGCGTACCAAGGCATGATCAGAGTCGGCACAGGTACTCCAGTACGAGCGGCAATCCAGGATGGAACCACGCCATCTGAAACATGGCTATGTGGTCGCCCACTGTGTCTAAAAGCAGTGCTACTACGCTGATGATATCGTCTTGCTGGGTGACGGTGCACAAGCCGTCCAACTTGCATTCAACCACATGGCGACTAAAACGTCAAACTATGGAATGGGTTTTTTTCTCATCCAAGTACAAAGCTGTTTTTCAGAATTTTCAGATGCCTGTATCTGCGCTCTTGGTGGTGAAGCGATAAAGGTTACGGTGAGTTTTGTCCATCTGAGAAGCTGCATCACTGCTGGTGGAGCCGTCACAGAAGAGATTTCGCTGCGTATCTCAATAACTCGCGTCGCTTTCTCTAACCTGAGACATTTGTGACGCCGCCTTTACATCCGTCTATCCAACAAAGGGCGAGTCTGTTGTGCAACTGTTCGTGCTGTACTGTTGTACGGTTGTGAGACTTGGCCAGCTGTCTGTCTTCGAGTAACGTTGCTTGCGTTCCATTGCCCGTGTGTGATAGCTGCACCACGTAACCAATGTGGAAGTTAGACAGCGACTCTTCAGGTGTTACCCGCTTGCAACATCACCAGTCTTAACACTGACCACGAGCCGCCGATATTCCAACTTTATGTTAGCACTAAAGCGGTCATGGAGTGCAGTGTCACTGGCTGGCAAACCTTAACATTTTCGTTTTACTTCTTGGAGTCTCAAGCACAGCATGTCTATACTTTTGGTGGTTTTTGAATCATATTTGGAGAAGCACTTAGCAGAATTTGGTGAAGATCGGACAGGTAACATTTTCTGGCGATTTCTCTCTTCTGCTGGGTTTAAACTTACCTCATTGAGTCTATCTTTCCTGTCAAAAGCATACTAGTTTTGTGCGTATCTGCACTATTTCTTTACATGTGGCCACACCACGTTTGTTGTACAGAAAGTACCTCCCGACGATTACCTCACCAATGAAATTCTTCTGGAGATCATTGCCTGGATCAACGCAGTAGTCCAACACAGCAGTATCATCAATTTCAGCAAACCAATTCGATCTCCACTGTTGAGCTTTTTGCAATATTCCCGACGGAACATGCTTTAGCTTATGCCACTGCGGCACGACACACCAGTTATCCGCTTTTTGGCAGTTTGCACTCACGGCAGAAAAAGCAACCAGTTAAACTAATTCAGAAGAACGCGATTGCCTGCTCACTGCTCGGAGGTCTTTCACAAATTCAATCGAGTATCGAGTTTGGCGGTTCATTCGAGTATATCGGGTATTCTCCTAATCCGTTTTAGGAATGTTGTTAACCTACTGTCTAAAAAAGCACTGCGTTGGATCGCACTGTATTTATTATGAGGGGGTAGAACTTAACCGTAGTCGTAGAGCAGAACCGCCTCGTAAGTTATACATTCAAAGCACTTAATACGGGATTAACATCGGTTTTTGACGATACCCACCCTAAACACTGTTTCCACCCAGTTACATGGTTTTATCCTCTTGCCGCAACCGCGATTGTTTTCTTTCACTCTTATTAGCCGACCTCCGTTCTCGCTTGTTTGACAGGTGTACGCTGCTTCGAAGCTGCGCGCCTTTATCACTGAGAGAATCCTCTAAACTAATAACTACCAGCCGGCAGAGTATTTGTGTATTCACCGGGAATGTTCTTAGTACTATCCAGGCAGCTATTCCTGTAGTGAAATCTGATACTCTGCATTTGTTTCTCGACTTAAAACTACCGAATTCCATGCTCACCAGATAGTCCCATACACTACCGGCACTTGTACTATCGTTCCTATCGAACCATGCCTTTTCAAGAGAGTCGGCTTCTATTTGCCCTTTTCGCGCATGTGGTCGGGTTTCTCCATTGCTTTACATACACTTTTTCAGCGGGTTTAGTTGTTGGTCTCCATCACCACTCGGAGGTGACATCCTCGTAGCTTTCACGAATGCAACATATCGCTCAGGAGACTAGCAAATCGAACGCAGAAAGATCGAATTGCACAACACACAAGGAAGTATCTCATGAAAGGCTTTAAGCTCGGTCTGTGGAAGGTTGGAACCATAAAGAGACGTCTTCTCTCGCTTACGTGCTGGTAACTACTAGGCTAAAAGAACACCAAACTGTCTGAGCTGTCTCCCACATTATCGTTTGCATGACAGCCGCAATCTGAAACTTACTCACAGAAGAACATTAGAACAAGGGCGTAAAACAGCAGAACACCTTTGAGTAGGTCAAGGCTATAACAGCAAATACACACGTTTTCACTTGCTATGACACGTCTTTTTCATACAAGCCGTTGCGACAGTATTTTGTACAACTTCAGGGCGGAAAACCCACTCATTTTCGCCGACGGACACTAATGGAAGCCTAGGCAGTGGAGCAAGTGCCTGTATCTCTCTATACCATGAATATTTACAATAATTGCACGTTCCATGGCAAACGACCTTCTATGATAAACAAATGCACTGGTTTTTACTGTTGGCAAGTGTCGACTTCACGGCTGCCTGGACATCCTCAGAAATGCGGTTCGAATGCCGAATGCACGTTGCGATTATACGGCGTATCCTAAGGGTGCAGATGTGATTACTTCGGACATATTCCCTGCGGTACAAGGATTTACGCTGCACGGAAGATGAGAATTGCAAGTTACTGAAGCAGACGAGATTGAATGAGCGATTTGAGAGTAAAAAGAAACTGTCCAAGGAGCTAACGTTGTGTCTTGATTTTGCGACGAACTCATCTAGCTGAAAGATCTGATATTTATGACGGATACAAATCCTGTTCTGGAGCTGATACATCGCGCTCATTTGACGAACATTGACTGTCAATCGAATGCTCATGATTCGTGGATTGCCTATAAAACTGTTCGGCATGTCAAATGCGTGACGTAGGCCAACTTACCGCGCCAACGAAAGTTGTGAGGTCCCAAAGTGACTTTGCCAGAAACCCGTTT
This sequence comes from Dicrocoelium dendriticum, assembly GCA_944474145.2. Classification (NCBI taxonomy): domain Eukaryota; kingdom Metazoa; phylum Platyhelminthes; class Trematoda; order Plagiorchiida; family Dicrocoeliidae; genus Dicrocoelium; species Dicrocoelium dendriticum. The sequence goes on from OX104062.1 coordinate 52,481,634, forward strand.
TAAACATCTTTTCCTACATTGACCCATTATGGTGATTACTTTGAAATCTTTTCTTACTAATTAAACCGATACGACAACTAACGTGAGCAAGCGACTGTACCATGTCAACCGGTACGCGCAATACTCGGTGAATGGATCTTGAGCGACGAACTACAGTTTAGCAGTGCAAAAGCACGTACTTTTAGCAGCAAAGTGGTTCCATCATTGGTTCTCCGGTGCGTTTCACACCCTATCGAACGGGAAAGCAGAGTCGGTAGTTGAAGAAGCGCGAATAGCTGGATGGTCACGGTCGAAAGGCTCCTGCGAGTCCCTATGTGGTGTTGCTTGAAAGAAGCACAGCTTCAAATATTGTGATTTAGTTAAGTTTGACGCCCATTCAGTCACCGAGTAGGGACCTTGCTGATCGTAACTAACTCCTAATTATCACCTGCAACGTGGTCACTCGCCTATGTCTGACACCGTATGTGTAGGATGAAGTCAGATATAAACGACATTTCATCCTTAGACCAAGGAATGTATCAGCTGTTAACGGGTTGCGAACTTTAGTCACGACCTATGTCTGTGATTGATGAATGTTGTAGAATTATGTCTGGACTATAACTGGAGAAATTCTTGAGATCAGTACAGGAATTAATCTAACTCGATGAACTCAAATTTAGGTAGAAATTCATCACATCTAGACTCATTCAGACAGCCGTCACACGCCCGGAAAAACACTGTATGCGCGTTTCATCCTTTCGGGAATCGTCAGCAGTGCGCATTCCATCGGACCCTGGTAGGCCTCGAACCCGCAACTCGGCTGTTGCCAGTCTGTGGTTGAGATCACTGAGCTACGGAGGACGGCAACGACCATCGTGAATAAGTTACTAACTGTGATAGATGTGGTCGTTGCCGTCCCCCGTAGCTCAGTGGTCTCAACCACGGACTGGAAACAGTCGAGTTGCGAATTCGAGACCTACCAAGGTCCGATGGAATGCGCACTGCTGATGATTCCCGAAAAGCTAAAACGCGCGTACGGTGCTTTTCTGGGCGTGTGACGGCTATGTGAGTGAGTCTAGATGCGATGAATTTCTACCTATACCATTCAACTCCCCGTACTACTCCTATGTAAACTCAGATTTATTTAACAAAGACATTATTGTGAATGACTTGTACAGCGTAGGGATCTGTGGTAGCAGCGCGACGCTTCACATCGGGGGATATGCTCGCAAGACTACAGGTGACAGTAGAACTTATCGACACTAGTGACGACGATCCTGCTTCCTTGAAATCCATTCTGATGGGTTATTGGTAGAGCCAACGGATAGCTACCCACCGCGTGTTACTAAGTCACAGTTGTGTTCATTTGAGTTTAGTGAATGACTCCTTACTAATCCGGGCTGTCATGAGCTAAACAACAAGTCTCATGCTGTGACACTAACCTGGACATGGACTAACGAACTACAGTGGTGGACTAAAGATTAGAACCTGGTGACCCAAAATCAACGACAGGGAGAAAGTGTATGCATGGATTCTCGAGTTTTGAGCATCCGATTCTCATCAGTGGCTGTACCGACGGATGTCGCGGATTTTTGGATCAGCGTGTGCTGGATACTACTTTTGTCTCAGATTACTGTGTTATCAGCGTTTTATCTATGTGAATTGGGCACCAGTATTTTTCTTTTGGCCTATTTTCCAAGCGGCGCAAATTTGGCGGCTATTCTTTGGCTAATTGCGGAGATCTCACTGATTTACCCTACTGCCATCTCTGTCCGCCATCTTGCATTTGCTCTAGCTTGTGATGCCGTCTCAAGCTACTTGTGGTTCGTGTTCGAAAGTTGTGGGAAATAAGGCTCATGCACTTCGGTGCTTCGGCTGTGATGTTTTGTTCCATATTTCGTGCATTGGCTTATCCGTTGACGTCTTTCGGAAATCGCTCGACATCCGACATCGTTTTTTCAAGTTATATGTGATAAATGTAGCGATACAAGACATCAGAATACGCAGCGACCGCAAACAACTACGGGAAAATCTCTCTTTTAGAAACAAACCGTTTACTACGTGGGATCACACGCCTTTGTGAAAGTACCTCTGTCACCTCGTTTTCTATTGTCACTCCGCGATCTGCACCACCATCAGCTTCTTCGACCCCGGCCGAGCCCCAGGTTCAATGTTCCCCACCGATGGAAGACTCAGACTCGGAAACTGCGAAATGCCGCTTCACTGATCGGTCCGTGAATTTCTCAGAGCCTGTCTGTGAACTTCTGAACACCGAGGATCCATGGACCACTCAAAAGCGCAAGGACCCACATAATCGAGTTCAGACGTCACCTGCTGATAAACAACAACCCAATCAGTTAAGTGCCTCTAGTTCTGCTCCCACAGGTTCATCACTGATTTCGCTGAGGTGCCATAATCTCATGGTCTTCCACGTACCGGAGTCAAAGGAATAAAACCCTCAGATACGTTATGATCACGATGTTGAGTTCCTCTAGGGGCTCATCGATAAACTCTTGAGTGTGGGCGAAGACTGTGACGATTAAACAAGTAATCCGACTTGGCCAGAAAACTAACCAATCATATCGACCTCTGAGAATCACCTTTGTAAATCCCAATATGCTACAGCTCATACTGTCTCGTCTGTCAAGGCTGAAAGGCATAAAAGTTCACATCCGCCGAGACTTGGAACCCGAAGACAGGGATAGTTTGAAGACTGCAGTCATTGAGCTCAAACGCCGTACAGAGGAAGGTGAGACTGACTTACACATTGTAAATTTTTGGGTGATCAAGAAGGGTGTACGCACCCGTATCAACCGGTTGCTCAACCTACAGGCAGTTCCCGCAGTACCTCCCAGGACCTCCGTGTGGCATTCGCCAACGTGTGCAGCCTAATGAACAAAGGTTACGAACTGTGCCGACGTCATACTCCGACGTCATACCCCAAGAAGTCGTGTTGTCAGGATACTCTTGTTTCCCATGCGACCGAAAATCAAAGGCTCACGGTGGTGTTCTATTAGACATCAAATCGTCACTATCTGGCAAACTTACCAGCACCTATCGGATCGCGGATAGTTTATGCGAGCAATTGTAGTGCACAATCAGCCTCAGACGCGCAGACCTAATAGTGGGTGTTATTTACCATTGCCTGTTAAACCGTTGTTGCGATTGGCTACCACATATACAGAAGCATATGAGCCGCCCTCAGTTCTTACTGATGGAGGATCTAAATTTACCTAAGGTATCTTGGCGAGACGTTCGACTTCTTTCCGGTCATGGCAACGTTGAGGCTCACCTCGCTAAAATGACCATTGAAATGGGGGCAACGCAACATGTCATCCAACTGACGCGCGTAACTCCGCACTCGGCATCTTGTCTGGACCTAATGTTTACGAGCTACGAGCAGAGGCTGAACGAGATCAGCGTCATCGAACCTCTGGCGAACAGTGACCACTGCTCCATTGTGGCAAGCTTAGAACTGTCGTTACCATATTACAATCAACGGAAGCCGACATTCAACTATTGGAAGACGAACTTCAACGGGCTCGTCCAAGCCGCAAGTCGGACTGATTGGACACTACCACAGGAGGCGTCACTTGAGGTCTGTCGATCATTAGTGAAAGGGAAGCTTAACTTGCTGTGTACTCGGTTCGTTTCCCTGAAGTGTTCAAAAATCGGACCTGTCAAATCGCGTTGGTTCGACACGGCATATAGACAGTTAGCTCGACGGCGTTGCAAATTTTGTGTTAGATAAATCAGCTCGGGTTGTGATGAAGATTACACGGTGTACAAGTAACTGCGTAACTTATGTAACGCCGCAAAGTTCAAGAAACGCCGGCAGTTTGAAGAGGAGCTAGCATCCTCGGCCACAACTACACCCAAAAGAATAGTTGCCTACTTGAAACGTCAACTGAAATCCGGGGCGACCTACCGGTCTTATAGAGCTTGGACGGAAAAACACTCATTTCAAGCGCGGAGCGCGCGGACACCTTGGCTACGGACTTCCTCACTGTATTTTCCAGTAATCCGGCGGCGGTTTCAGTACCGGCACAGGTTGCGCAAGTCTTGCTTGACAGCCTACAATGTGATGCAGTCGAAGTGTATCAGCTACTCGTCAACCTCGATGTTGCAAAGCCCCCTGGATCAGACGGACTTCACCCACTAATACTCAAGTCCCTATCGATTATCATCTCACCAGCCGTGACAAACCTATTCAATAAATCACTCTCTGAAGGATCTGTTCCGAATGACTGGAAATGCTCAACAGTGATACCGCTTCTCAAGGGTGGTGATCCGAGTAAAATAGTGAACTATAGACCGATCTGGTATTATCCAACGTTCTCGAGAAGGTTGTGAAAAAGTGTCTGCTGTCGTTCTTCGAGTCTATGGATGTATTGGCACCAGCGCAACACGGCTTTACGAAAGGGCGATCCTGCATCACCAACTTGATATACGCAAACCACCAGTGGGTACGAGCTCTCAACGTACGGAAGGATGTTGACGTGGTGTACATCGACTTTAGTACGGCGTTTGACAGAGTGAACCAAAGGTACTGCTTCGTAAACTGAGGACATACGGAATCGGTGGCACGTTACTCTAGTGGTTACACGAGTTTATTGTGAGACGAAGGTTTAGAATACCGGTCAATGACTACTTGACTGACTGGTTCCCATCGACCAGTGGCGTGCTTCAAGGCAAGTATTATTTCTTATTCATATCAACGATCTTCCGCAGCAACTCCAGTCACCATGTGCCGTGTTTACAGATGATTTGAAAATCTGGAGGATCATTGAGAACTAGGACGACTGCGCTCGCCTCCAGCATGACTTAGATCGACTGTCAACGTGGTCCACTGAAATGCAACCCTCTTAACGCAAGCAAGTCGGAGTTCATCAGTGTCACCAGACGTCCAGCCACTCGATCATACACCTTGGACGGCCAGTTGCTCCATCCCAACACATCTGTCAGAGACTTAGGAGTTCTCTCACGACATGATATGAGATCACCAGAAAATACAGAGAAATTGTACTGTGCGGGACTTCGTACGCTTTGGCCATTAAGCCACAGTTTCTCCACATGGTCTGAAGAAACCGTCCCTCGTCTATTCACCTCGCTCATTAGACCAATCCTTGAACACGATGCGCCAGCTTACCATCCGATAACCCTGTGGGAAACTGAAAAGCTGGAGAAAATACAGCGTATCGCAACTAGGATGATTCCGAGTCTACGAAAGCTTCTGTATGAAAAACGTTGTGAAAGGCTCTTGCTCTACACACTATCCTAACGCCGAGTAAGAATTGACCTTATTATGACCCATCGAGTACTACACTTAAATCACTTCCCATACTGTGGCCAATATTTCACCTGCGAGAACCCTGTAACACCCGTGGACACCGTTACAAACTCAGGGTCCCATGCATGAACAAAGTATCACATCAGCTTTGTATCGAACGAAGCATCGTAAACTTATGAAATACACTACCAGAAGGATTAATAGAGGTCGATTCTGTGAAGTGTTTTAAAACCCGTATTGACGATTATTTCGGAAATCTGTGCTTTTGTGAAACCATGCACATACAACGCCAAAAGAAGACATTGTATGCCCGGGAATAATGACACTAGTACAAATTCCTAACCGAACAAGGATAAACGATTAACTGACCAAACACAACCACTGACGATTCACAACTACAAGTTTTTGATTTTTCGTAATTCGGTAGAGTTGTACAGAAACCTTTCTACTTGCTCTTAAATACAATTTCAGTCTCAACCCAGTATTCGTTCACATTCTCAAACTGCTCCTCAGGACTTTAGATGGACATTTCTACGCTACCTTAATATTTTCACTAGTTATCAACAGATAATAGTCACAGGTGCAACTTCTGAAACTCCTGTTAACCAGTTTAGTAATTTCACTTGTTGTCTGAAAGGATAAGGCTCTCCGGCTTTGTAATCCAACGGTCGATGGCTTGAATCTGCGCAGGTGTGAATGATAAGACAGTATCTCCGACCTACGCGCATTTGGCGGTGCTTACGTGACAATAAAGTGATATTACTTGTCGTCAAGTACGGTTTCATTAGGAAATCAATAAATTGTGTATTCGTCGATGACGTGAGAAGCCGTTCGCTAGAAACAATAACTCAATAACTAGTGCAACCACTTCATGTCATTACATACTTAGCTACAAAATGTGTGCAAAGTTTATGTAACACAAAGCCATGTAACTTGTTTGCTGGTTTTTCGTCCTCTCGATGCACCAGTGTTCTTCACAAGCACATGACGTTCGGGCTGGGATAAAAATGAAACGAAAGGAACTGTGGCCTAAGAAGTCATGTGCAGAGGTGTTCATTTAGCCTGGATACATGGGTTGTTCGTGATTTGTCATGCCTCATCGATGCCATCCTCGAAAGCGTTTTCCATCCATTGTAGTGTCTCCAACATGAACTGCGTTTTGAATGTTTATTTGCCCATTAATCGCGATTCTGAGTTTAGACAGTGCACAACATGTCCTGCTATCTTGAAAGTCCTTTCTAAATCTTTAAGTAGTGGATTAGAAAGAAATGTTCGATGATTGTCGTAGTGAACTTCGGAATCGTGACTGTCACCTAAATAAATAGATATTTTATTCTCGATAAAGCGAAACACGCCTTTTGGGCATGATCAGCATAGTGCAATGTTGTACATTATAGCATAATAAGCAGGAGTAATACAGGGTGTAGTCAGTAGTGTAGGCCTACATGGCCCAAAGATTGAATGAACTTTATCCCCGTAGAGTGTGAGATAATAAATAAATAAATAAACTTTTGTTCTCGAACTTTTTGAGGCACGCCAAACCGAGCATGATCAAAATTGGACAGGCACTGGCGTTTCACCAAGTTCAGGATAGATTACACGCAGGAACGTGAAAATGTAAAGTCATCTTGTGAGAAGCAGCATAGTTAACGCTGTGTTGATAATGAAGGATCGAATATGATTAACGAGAGTACGTAAACATGTGTGAGCGTATGCATGTGAATTAGTGGTGTGTGAAGTAGGGGGACTTGCCAATGTGATGCAAATGGTAGTGACTTTATCCCGTGGCGAGTCACATCCGCCACGTCGCAGTGTTGTTATAGGGAGAACACTTGCCATATCGGGAATCTAGTGTTTAAAAACATGTGAGCACCGATATTAGAACTGGGCACATGATAGTTTATGATCCTGCTAAGAAAACACAGGTTCACAGCTTCATTCTCCGAAAGCAAACTGAGTCAAGTCCATGCTTATCACAATTCTCTTGTACATCATCTTTGAGGAATACCCGCATACCTTTTTCGTTAAGCGTCGCTATTACCTTCTTAAGAATATGCTGGTCGGATTTTTGTGATTCGATTGGACCAATAAACCGTATTCCATACCTGGTAATATAAATGCTTTCGGGAACCAGATGCGGAATTCCGTGAGCTAAAAATAGCACGTGTATCAGATGGTCTTAGACATTTGGAAATTGAAAATCGCAATGTCCCGAAAGATAAAAAGTGACAGAATGTCGCACACCCAAGTCGCAAACTGCCCTACATTGCGAAATGTATGTGTCTTGCACTGTTAGACTGTGTAACGGTACTTGATATTTGTCCACGACAATTGACCTCTGCCACAGTTAGCACCAGGATTCGAGTTCAGATAAGTCACCCTGGATGAGGCTTTGACAAGTTTAATGTCATCAGCAAACAGCAGGACAGCACCATATCACTAGAATACATCGTTTACATAGATGCAGACAAGAAATGGACCAAGAACTCCCTTTAATTATTCCACTGGTGACTGCTTTTGGTTTCGAGATATGGTCACCGCTTTGCACCACCTGCTGTCTACCAGCTAGATAAGAGGACAACCAAGAAAACTTCGGCTTTCCAATGCCTACTGCCTTCGGTTTCTTATTAGTCTCTGATGATGCACTCTATCAAGGTTTTTTTTGCTTGTCCCGAAGCAGAATTATACCACTGTTTTCATTGTCTATGGCAGTCCTTATGTGGTTTTATAAGTCTGTCCGGCATGTTGCACAAGATTGACCTTGCAGAACACCGTGCTGCAAATTGCTGATGGTGTTGGCCTTGTTCAACAAGATAAATAATTCGTCTTTCACTATTCGTCCCATTATTCTAGATACGCTAGGTGTGTGATTGATTAAGAGAAGGGTTTTAACCTCATAAGCGGCACCATTTTTGTAACGCGGGGTAAAAACAAAATTCATCCACAGTATGATGTACTCCATTATTAAAAGAGAGCGTAAAGGTCTTGAGCTAACACAGGAGCAAGTCGCTGCCACCGTTTTTTAATACACTTAGAGGGATTCCATCAGGTCTTGTGTAAGTCGAGAAACATAAGCGAGAGAATTGACCCGGGATTTTCGCAATGTTAAATTCTAGTGTGCATAGACTTTCACCGATTCGCGGGGTGACCAACACTGTAATGTACGAAGGTTGATTCACCCAACGGTTCAATTTCGAAATGAGCCCCTAATTGATTTTTATATACAACACTCTTTAACGAACTTCTGACCTTGGACTACAGGTAAATTGTCGAGTGAATTAGAAAACAGCCGCATTATGTGAAAAGTCTTGTACTTCGGCTACAACGGCGCTTATCTGTTTGTGTCCATAGTGGACCCCACAACTTTAGTTATCGATAGTATATCAACTTCAGCTTTAGACACTTGCTTCATGTGAGCATAGCATTTACCAAGCTGTCCTGGCGCTCTGCTGGCACACAGGTTTGGTGGATGTTGGTTATGTCATAAACGTGTCTGCATTTTGCGTACGCTGGATTCCTAAATTCTGGTGGAAAACGACCGTGTGTTGCATGCTAGCCGCTCGCAGTAATGCACTCCGCGATTGGCTTCGGAAGTAACTAAATAGTTTATTCTCTACTATGTAATCCTCAGCTTGAAATTGCAGCACAAACCCTGAACCTTTGGAATGTCCGCCTGCAGCCTGTACCCCAAGCTCTAACATTCATTCACTTAATATATAGTCTCATTGATCGATTTGACTTAAGTTCACTTCAACGAGAGTTATTCTCCACAAACTAGTTTTTGATAACCTAGATAGTTCCTTAGAACAACAGATAGCACCGACTACGTTGCGTTGCCTTGGGCCCCTACTACGTATTCTTGGTCATCGCGTATGGAGGAGGGCCTTGTTTAGTCTGTCAGATGTAGGGTGCCGCAAGGCTCGAGGTAGACGAAAGTTGACTTGGCAGCGGGAAATGAAGTCACGGACGATCAAACTGGGTGCCGTCGGTACGTCTCGCCTTCCGACCTGGAGTCCACGTGACTCGCCTTGTTCTTGGCTCGAGACTTTACAAGACATGGCTCGCAGTCGACACTAGTGGCGCGTCTGCTGTCGTCTCCTAGTCGGACTGCTTGTCTAACGTGTGTTGGGTGTTGAGTTATCTGTAAGGTAATGGCTGATTATGCTACGGGACAGTGAAAGTCTCAAGGAAGCTGCTTCGCCGATGCCGCCTTGTCTTTTCACGATAACCAGCTGTTTTGTGCTGACATGTTGTTGATAAGGTGTAGGCACCCTGACCCTGAATGTTTGCTTAGGACATTATGGTTTTCAGGTATGTCCCCCTTCTCTTCCTCTTAGTATCCTTCGTTCCGTAGGTCGTTATGGTTATATGACTGCGAAGCATCAGTTCTAATCGCTGATGTACTGCCGTTGTTGATTGATTGACTCTCCACATTGATATTGCGTGTCGCAATCCATTCACACACACACACACACACACACACACACACACACACACACACACAGGTGCCTCCAAATGACCCCTCTAATGCGTGATCTTTTCATGGCGAACGAAATCCTCAAAAATGGCAAGCGATCTCACTAGATGATTGTTTCTCTTCCCCCTTTGTAGATGTGAACAAGATGCCCTTGGGAAAATTGAGCGCCAAACAGATTGCTTCCGCTTTTGAAGTATTAACAGACCTCGGTGAAGTGTTGAAGAACAACAAAACAGGGGACATTGACATTCTGTCATCGCGTTTCTACACACTGTTTCCTCATGCATGTGGACGCCAGAGGCCACCACCGATCTCGGATCTGGTGGTACTTCGAGCCAAGCTTGACATGCTGCTTGTTCTGTCTGACATGGTGCTCACTCAAGGGATACAAGAGAAAGTTAAACTGGAGGAGGTAAGTAGACCGTTCTGGTCTTTCTGGAGGCTGAATGAAATGTTTTCCTTAATTTTCCGTCGTTTTGTTGAACATTTTCAAGTATCTAACGCAGTAGGACCTATTCGAATCCAGCCCTCACTTTGGTGCGGTTAAAGCGTAGGACCCCTAAAATGTAAACGCGCCTAATGGGAGCATTTCATACCCAGTAGCTCAGTACTTCAGCGCGAATCCTGTGAGGACATTATAGGTAAACAGACCGAACACTGCCCGCCTCGATGTTTGAGTCGCATCTTCGAAGGGCAATGCTGCGTTGCCGAACTGTTGTGATACCTCACCGATCACCATGATAGTCGAACAACTACCCCAAGCAGCCATATCACCCCTTGTCTGTGGTTTCCTCGAGGTCACTGCATCATCTAGGGAGAGAACGGGAGATAATTGTCTTGGTGAATGGTAGACTGCCCAGTGTAGCGGTTTGAATGTTTCTACCGTATGCATCACAAACATATGTGCGTTAAATACACCGTAGCATTGGCTCTCTTTGATCACGGTGTATACGTTCGCGTGCCTCTGGTTCATCACCTCATGCGAACACGGGAGCCACGAGGCCCCTAGTTGCGTGCAGCTTTTCTGTGGCTTGTTTTGTGCGTCTTATCGCTGTTTCGTCCCCCCAGAATCTGATTCACGTGCTCTTACGTCTTTATCGATTCTCTTTGCACAACCTTATAGGATAAAGTGAACGTTTTAGACGAAAAGTACGATCTACTGGAATGTGAACTCCAGTGGTTGGACGAACAGGATGCTGACCGTAAACTGATCTTTGAATTCTTCATGAATACCGGTGAAAAGGGCTACAAAATACTCAACGTTTGGCGCGTGAACCGGGCAGGCGAAGTAAGTGTAGTTTTTCGCGCTTCTATGCTCCATTCGTTGTACTTTTGACCCCCATAGTTTCTCACTGCTTCAACAACGTGTTCACGTGCTTGGCGTTCTAGTTTGCACATCAGGGACATGTGGTACTGTTCCCCAGACAGTTAAGTGAAATCAGCTGAATAAATGAAGTACAATAACTACGATGGAAGTGATACGTTTTTGTGCAGTCGATTGGCTTGCGACTGGCGGCATACATTCGTATCTTTGTACGTAACTGTGACGGCGAACAACCACAGGGCGCCTGCACCGCACCAACCACAGCTCCATCCGCACCCACCATTTCTGCTCGGAACACGTCACACGCAATTCAACAGCTGATCGGTTGAGTGATGGTGGAGGGCGAGTTATACCATTCACTACGGCAATGATTGTTTAAGTTATGAATTTTTCGCGTGATTTTTATCGTCACTATTCATAATTTGACATCTATGTCTACATATACAACATATTCGGGCCACAGAGTTGGAAACTTTACCATCCAGTATGACCCACATGGTTTCTAAACTACAACAACCTGGATCACTAGAAGTGGTGTGGATCGATTCATGTACCTTGTTAGTTGAGTTGCATATAATTGTCACATCACTGGGCTTACTTTGCAATTTTGCAAGCCCCTGGGGGGGCGGTTCAGAGACCTTATCAGTTCACCCCGAAGACATCAAATGTTTGGCTGTTTTTGACCATCGCTACTTGCGTAGTATTGCTAACATCTGATGGGAGCACCAATACGCAATCCTGAGACGCACCAATGGTTTTTGGCAAGGGACCCTCTGGTGCCTCACTGGATTGTCTGCCAAATCCTAACCGCTAATGTGGTCTAGATCTTGTCCTTCGCATGCTCGCTGACCGCCTTTCTCTGCCTGCATCATGTGCTATCGCTGCATCTTTTTAAGAGAAAGCACAAGTTGTCCACTCGATGGCGTGGTATAAAGCATGAAAGAATTGTCTTGGAAACTTGCTCTGATTCGTGCATACCCTCTTCGTGGATGGACCACATCGGTGCTTGGAAAGGCTACCGGACATGGCTTAGTTGCACAGTCAATGGCGCTTCTGCATTCGGTTTCTTATGCGCAGCTGTTAATATTCCATCCCCATCACTCTTATCCACTTCCTTTCTGACCGCTTTTTCTTGGTAATCTGTTTGCATTTCACCTCACTTTATCAAGACGCGAGTCATGACAACTTGCTCCATCTCACTCCAATGCTCTGCTCATAGTTGTTTGACTGAACTGAACCATACTTCATTCGTGGCGAGCTATCTGACTCGAAGTGTTCTTGCAACTCATCATCGCCCGGATTTTCTCCCTCACCCTATCCTCCGATTTCCCCTTCACCTTACAGGCAGAGCGATACAAGCCACATCGTAAGATGGATAATCGTCGACTTCTCTGGCACGGAACCAGTGTGGCTGTGGTCGCCGCAATCCTCAAAACTGGTCTTCGAATCCTTCCTCACTCTGGTGGTCTCGTGGGCAAGGGGATTTACTTCGCTTCGTTAGCAGCCAAGTCACAACACTATGGTAAGGTTTGATGCGAACTGACCACTTTTTCCACGTCATTCCTAACCCACAACCCTACTGTGGCTACAAATGAGTTTATGAACAACGTTGCCCTTGTTGTGGATCTACTAGCACCTACTGTAAGGAGAAATACCCATGAACATAGGGGTGAACTCAAACTTCTGTCCAAAGCCAAAATAAAACTAAAGAAACTCAAATCGCTATACAGCAGGAACAACAGCTTCGCAACATTGCTACAAATACACGCGAACTTACTATATTTACAACGTCTGACCCTAACGGTCAAAACCAAAGAAGAAAGCCGGGTACTCAGAAATCCTGAGAAAGTACGTGCATTGATGCAACTACTCAAAAGAAGAAACCCTAAACCACTTCAGCAAATTGAAACGTTGGCTCTAGACGATGGTTCAATAACGCGCATCTCCTGTATATGCGATACCATGAACTCTAATTTTGCCTCCTCTTTTGTCCCCAACACAGCCATTTCATCCTCCACTTCCAAAAAGAACGACCGAACTATACTGCAATATCCCTGTGACGTTAAGGGAGGTGAAAAGTGCCATCGCAGCCATAAAACCATCAACTCATCCAGGTCCAGATGACATCTCCCCAACTGTTATAAAACTCGGAGGAAAAAACCTCGCACTATTGTTACTAAACATTTTCACACTTCACTCACTACCGGATGCTTTCCAGCTCAATGGAAGCAATCCATTATAATGCCTAAGCACAAGGGTGGACCGAGAAATCAAATGTCAAGCTACCGCCCAATAAATCACACCTCTGCTGTTTCCAAAGCCCTAGGGAGAATAGTCAAGAAGAACATCGTCCAATATCTTACAAGGCTGGATCTGATCAACCCTTCACAGCACGGCTTTCTCTCACAACGCTCCTGCGTTACATGCCAGCTACAATTTCTCGATCACATCACGACTATGATTGACAGAGGAATGGCAATTATTATAATTCTGTTGGACATGTAAAAGGCGTTCGACCGCGTTCCACACCAGCCACTGCTGTCTGCTCTAGAGTCATATGGAAATGGAAATCCGCTGCTTAATTGGTTCGACTTATACCTAAACGGTCGAACTCAGGTCGTTAAAATCGGTCAGCAACATTCTACACCGAAGCCAATAACCAGCGGCGTCTTCCAGGGAAGTGTGCTCGGACCGCTACTTTTCTTAATCTATGTAAACAATATATGTGACCCGATCAAACATGGACATCCATTTCTGTTTGCAGATGATGTCAAACTGGTCTACTCATTTCATCCAGACCAACTACATATGTGTTTGGGAAACATCTGTGAAGACCTATCCGCACTAAATATAGCTAGTGAGCGCTTATTAATGAAGTTCTCCGCAGTGAAATCCCAAGTACTTGGGTATAGATGCCGCATCCCAGAAGGCTCCATTATACTTGCCGGAAACATGATCCCAACGTCTGATTCAGTTCGGGACTTAGGAATTAGATACTCCAACTCTTTCAATTTCTCCGAACATGTTCTTTATCAGGTTGCGAAAGCAAGGCAGCTATGAGGATATATCACCAGAACTTTCTCCCTACCTGAAGTACGACTTGAATCATTCAAGACAATCGTACGACCGACTCTGGAATATTGTACTATCCTTCACAGCCAATTGAGAAAGAAAGACAGAACGGCTCTAGAAAATGTCCAACGATCATTTACCAAACTGCTCATGGGACGCTGCTCAAACCTGACTTATTATGATCGCTGTCGAAAACTCCAGCTGGATCCACTTTGGCTGAGACGCTTAAAGAACAACCTCGTTCTCTTCTACAACATTATAAACCAACGAATTTACGCAGACAGCACCGCACTTGAAGTACGGAAAACTGCAGTCTACCCCACACGTAATGGCGGCTACTTGATACGTACAAACCTTTCAAGTCATAAAATTCGGTCGAATTTCTTCTTAGTGAGATACACTTATCTGTGGAACAAACTACCCTACAGATACGCATGTGTACAAGCCATGTCACTTTTCGAAATCTCCTTCAGACCTTCCTCACTATACCAAATGCTCTGAAGATATTTGACTCACAGCAAACACTAGAAACATTGACAGAAGTTGGTATAAAAAACAAATGATAACAGCTTACAGCTAGCTTACCCACTACATGTCATTACATACCATACCAAATCCTGTGTCTTTGCAGCCTAATAGTCCCTTCGTTTATTATCTACTCCTGGCGATACAAACATCCGTAAATTTTACATATGAGTTGCGCGGGTCTAGGACTCAAGGAAAAGTAATCATGATCCGAAATGCTAACAATAAACTTTTATTTAATGTTATGAAACGTGTTCACTATACAAATGATCGCTCCCACTTATGGGGCCGTGTACCGTCCGTCGGTAAATGTACAAATTTATTTATATATTTATTTTATTTATTTGATGCGCTGAATTCCGCACTGACCATTCCCATGATGTGCTTAAAACTGCATCTCTTGCTCTAGAGTCCAATTCGACTGAGCATGCCGGTGATAATGTTCAGTTCTGGAGATCATCCACCCTGCGTTCTACGTATGACGAAACCCCGTGCAGCGCCCATCCATATGCCGACTTCTGTGACTACCACAACAGCGCTCATACGCTGTTCCCGTTTGAAATGCAATGGATCATTTCTTTCCTTCTGTATCCAAACCATGGCAGCATTTCCCTCCTACTGCGTCACAATCGAGTTGCACTACTAGCCGTATGACATTGTTGCCGCCTTGTAGAGCGTTTCTTGCGTTGATTTCATTGCTTGTGCTGAATTGCGCTAGCCAGGTCATTTCGTTATATCCACAGTTGCCAACAAAAGAGTTGATTTGCTGCGTACTACGTACTTGCAGAGGAGGACCCTGTTTTGATCACCTGATCTAGCTTCAACGGCCATCAACACCACTACCAAGGGGTGTTGGTGTAGCTGACCACTTCAATGAGTGTCGTTGACCCGTCTCCCCTTCCGGGTTGTGTTTACCTCGGAATCTTATGGGGTGTTGCTCTCATCCGACACCAAATGCACATTTGGAATCGTCTCCTGGTCGCAGAGCCCTTTTTAAATTTTTCTCCTGTTTTGCTTTTCCACTGATTGTGCGGATAACCTGCTGCTACTGCGCAAACTGACCGACCGACTTTCCAACTTAGCAGACAAAGGCCTCAGGCGAAAATTGTATCGAGCACCTGGCAAGCAGTGTAAACAAATCAAGTAATCGGATCCAATCAATAGTTAATGAGGGAATGGCCTAACACTAATTGGCGGGCTTCAAGGTAGACCATCCTCATTGGCAGCGTTTAAAGTGAAGCGTCACCATTAGCCCGCTTTCATTGATTGGCCTGCTCCGGAATCAGCTGTTCCGAGCTGCTAGCAATGGGGTGTCCGTTTGCTTAACAGCTCCGTTATTGGTTAACCTTGTTGGGCAGTCAGAGCCATTAGATATCAGTCTCGCTGATACCGACTTGTCTCCACACCATTATCAGCTCCGTCTGTAACCATGTAACCATGTTTGCAAGCTGTGGGCATCTTCATTCTCAACGTTTGCTTGAGACGTGTAAATTTCACATCAATCCACACATTCCCTCTTTTATGTCTCCTCTTTAGTGAGGTTAGTATGGCTGTATAGCAAGTAGCTCCAGGAGACAGTTGGTCGTTGCTGGAGGGGACGGGGTGCACGGTCCTTGTGGCTGTGCTAGGCTCGAAGTGCGGTTCCATGCACTCAGTGTGGAACGGACTACGGTCCAGCCACCGCCTTGTGTGCGCTTGATTCCCCAAATACAGCGGGCTTGTGTTTGCTTGTGAAGGAGTGTGGGCTGGCTCCGTTGATGAAACGTGACTCCCATCCACATGCCTCCCCGGTCTTATTCCTTCAGGTTTACACTGGATGTGGGGTGTGTGGTTGGAGCTGTGGGTGGTGCAGCGCAAGCCACCCATGGTCCCTCTGTAGTCGCAGGTGTCCTGTGGCTGGCCACAGTGATAGGCAAATCTGAAACCGGATGCTGCCAACTATAGCAAGTATGTGTACTAATGTTTCCCTATTATGTAGGTACCGTCCTGTGCGGAAAAAATTTTGTATTCACCATAAGGATCGACATGATGCGATCAGTTTTAAACGAATACTGTTAAACACTACTAGTGAGATCTTATCTGCAGTCTGTACATGATTCTGTGGAGCAGAAGTCATTATCCGTTTGACTCAACACAATTCTAATGTCTAAATGAATCTTTCTTGTTCGCACAATTTCGGTTCGTAGAATCGGATCGCGATGCCATCGGCGCTTTCCAGTACCTGCCTGCAGACGCACTTCAGTCACTTATCATGCGCCTTATAAGTGCCGTTGTATACCTCAATCAAATTGTTGTTGTGGCTCGTATCGATGTGATTTGCGACTTTGGGGGGAGTTGCTAGCTTTTCGACACGAAGTCTTAAGCCCTGTCGGATTGGGTTCAGTAAAGGTTCACTCATTTGCTGGTCAAAGTGTTCACTGAGCTCGGCTGTTGTTGCAAACGTTCCGTCACCAACGGAAGCAATCCTTTCAGTACACTGTTGTGTGCCATATGCACACGACTGCGCGACACACCTTGATGGATGCTACGGATCGCTCCGCTGTGTTACTCAACGGCACACTGATAATGTCACCTCGGTTAGTGACAAAATCTTTGCACCAAAACTGATGAGCTCAGCAAACACTCCGACCACCAACTTAACAACCTGTGCTATTAGTATTCGCTTGGCCCAAACGAATTGGATCACCAAGCCCATGGACGAATCACGCGTAAACTGCAGCTGTGACCTAATCAACAGCGCTTGTCCATCCAAAGCTGATCACAGCGTACCGACCCCTATGCTGAATATGCCCATATTCTTACCGACATGGTAAAGAAGTACCGAAGATATATATCCTTTTACCCTTTTTTATAAACACAGTGGGATTTCTGATCCGTATAGTAGAAAGTCCTCATTACAGCTTGCTGCTGCATACTGTGGCTGTTGCTGTCTCGAAAGCATTCCATTGTCGCCTACATAACTCCCCATTTTGGCGAATTGTTTGTGTGAATCCGTTACTTTCCGCCCCCTCTGATTAATGCACCATGAATCGCACTCCCTTTGTTTCAGGCATGTCAGACGCTGACGGCCATCGGGTCATGTTTTTAGCCGAAGTTGCCTTGGGAAATCCACATTCCATCTACAACTATGATTCCTCCATCAAGGCACCGCCTGCCGGCTACGACAGCGTTATTGGTGAAGGGGTATCGGAAGCCGGTAATCTATATTTTTCTTAGTATATTTGTTATCACATTTCCAGATTGTTGAATTTTTCTGCCACATCTCTAGCTGTAACCGTTTTCAGAAATCCTGTGAGTAGCGTCCGAACGCCTCTGCATACAACCGCCGGTGGTTGTGTGTCATCCTGTGCGAATTACTGGAGCATGGATAACTTATGTTGCACCACTCATACCCTCTAGATCAAGCATGTCAAACTGAGGGCCGCATGTGTCGTTGTTGTGATTCATGGACAGCCCGTAGCTTAGAGGTAACGAACTTGCCTTGTACTCTTGGGGCGCGGGTTCGAGCCTGCGTTAGGGGCAGGGCGATCCTCGCATTATCCTTAGCCTACGTGCGACCGGTGGTGGTTGCGCGGCAGCGAAGCGTCCTTACTGTGTATCGGCATATTGCTGATGCCTTTCTTACTTTACGATAACTTAGTGAAGCCCAGGGCCGTGTGATATCGGAAAGTTCAGGTACCTGACATGCTTTAAGTATGCATAAACGTATTTCAGTCGAGTCACCTACGTGCTATTTGCTATACGTTGTATTGTGCAAGAAGCATCTGTGATGCCGGTGAACCTCAGCAATGTATTGTGAATGTGCATCGTGTCCGATTCCAGCGAACGCTACACTGTCAACCACGCGCAGACATGCGGATAGTTACGTGCCGTTTGAAGTGCCGTCGAAGTATCAGCGTCACTTGCAACATGCTTTGCTTCATCTGTACACACGAGACCCCAGTTGCCAGACTCCGCTTTCGTCCAGCCGCTTAACATTCTTGCTCAAGGGCACATCCATAGTGATCAACATTCGACGAATAATGCCTTTGGAAAGAAGCCAATTAGCTTGTGACTTGGTCGGGAGTCCGCTGGTTACAGCCCTACCTTGTGACCAGCTTCGGTCTACTCAGGTGACGTGTCCGATTGAGGTTTTTTTTGCTCCATAGGCACGTATGTTCGCAGGCGCCATTATATCTGTTTTGAGTGGCATTTCTTATGAATGACTCTGCAGCGATGGCAATCGGTGTTGGCAGCCCTAACGGCACAGAGGACCTAGCCATCTATGCGGACGAATCCGCCCCAAACTCCGATTGAGCGAGTGGCCTTGTCAGTACCGATTCTGTCATATAAGGAAGCCTAACCCAAATGCTGCGCATGACCCGATCTTAGCTATCCCCCGATCCAAACAGATTGTGCCCCTGTCCAGTCAATCATCAGTGAGTTAACCATTAATGAACCGTATAACTCATCCGTTACGGGACACGTGTTGCCTCTTGATGTCGTTGTACCAATATTACCTGGTCATATTCACGAGCTAGTCTTTTATCCATCTACTTGGAGTACTTCAGGTCTTATCAGATTCTAATTGACTGATCGTTGTTTTCTGACGGGTAGTCACTTGGTTTTGACTTTCCTTTTGGCGAGAACTGAATAACTGTTCGTAACACCATCGAAATTCGTCCACTCGGATATATATCTGACGAAGAATGGGCATACTTTGGTCTGTACATGAGTTGTAGCTTCAAGGGCCAACTTTGTCCTCTGCTAAACTCGTGGATTGCATGATAGGGGAAGATGAATCGCGCTACATAGCATTCAGCTTGTAAGTCATGGCAGTTTGTCACTGCTGCCCATGGTTCAGTGGCATGAGCTGCTAGTGTTGGGAGGTCATGGGCTCGGTTCAGCGTAGAGCCACGGGGTGCGCATTACTGACGTCTCCCCTTAGTCCGATAATGTCGTCTATACCTTTCCCAGCCAATTGAATCCATGACGCTTTCAAATTAACTTTTAAGGAAACCATGGCGCTCCATAGATCTTTCAAGATGGTCCTTGACGCGAACTCGAATGCTGTTGAATGCTACGGTCCATTGAGTGAGCGAACCCAAATCAAACAATATCATCCCGTTCTGTGTGCTCATCTGTTATAATATCTGCTTATTTGAGATTGGTCACGCTCGTTGGATAGATACAACTTGAGAAATCGATGGAGGAACGTGTTTTCCCTAAGGAAGAATTTGAAAAGGTATAGTACTTCTTTGGACATATGGGGACTACCTTACTGCAAATTGGCTGCTACCGAATATCTATGAGTATTGTATCAAAAAATCCCCTGTTCACAAGTACCATTTGATACGAGCAGATTGAGTTTGTTTCACTTGTTTGAACGCAACAGTGAAGCGACGAGAACCAAGTATAAAATACTAACCAGTGCATCGGACGGTTTGTGAAGTTTTTCAGCGGCATACTTCGCTCCCCTGCTGCTGGGTCCAGCCTGTGAGATCTCGTGTCACACCACCTGTGGTGGTGGTTATCTTACCTATGTACCTCGTAGGGCGTGAATTTACCATTATCCATGGAACTTGGACTGAACTATTAGTGTGTTCAGTTTTTGTTACTATATCTGTTATTCACATTGTGAATATCCTAATTTTTATAGAAACATACGTGCAAAGTTTCACAACCGTTAGAACGCATGCGATCTGGTGGATGTTCATATTTCGGGCTACGCACTTGTTGCTTTCGTTTGAAAGTGGGCTGGATGAGACTGAACTTTCCGTTTGTGCTTAATTACTGCGCAGACGGTGTTATGGCATTTCCTGGCTCAAAAGCAAGGCATACTTTACTACACATTTGTTATAGAACAACTTTTCGTTGGACACACTCAAATGAACAGTTCACTTAGAGTCGTTCCTACGCGTCTAGTGGACGATTACGCACCTTGGACCAATCACATGTACGAGGCCTCTCCGCCGTCTAAGTGGTGACAGAACTTTGCCGATTGAGTGACGTACGCAATACGAACGTGACCCCCACTACCGTATTCCGACCAGACAAACAGAAGCAGGGCATGCCTTCTACCGATCGTTTTACTGGCTCAGGAGAATGAGATACAGGTTGAGACACTCACTTGTAGCACAAATTATTCACTACGCGCACGCGAGTTTCGGCGGGACGAATTCGTTCACGAAATCTCGTTACGTCTTGGTTTGCAAGTTGGTTGGTCACACTGCGGATACCATGCGGCGTAGCCTATTGCTTGCGCAAGCGAATATTGCAGTCCGTGCAGCGGGTGCGGAATCAACTGTCGTTCCCACAACAGCATTAAATGCAACAGGTTGCAGTTGGGACGTGATGCGACCGCTGACCGAATTACCGATTCACTGATGAGTGTATTTCCCATACTCGTCCAGCTTGATCTTCCTTTTTCTCGTTCTGCCCGCGGTGACACATGGATCAGCTTTGAATGAACTTTGCTGTTGCCGTCTCACTTCCTTGGTCACATTGCTTGCTCTCATTCGTATGCACCGTTCATCACACATTCAGTGTTTATCGCATAGTCACCGACGAGTCACTCAGCGCTCGCGTATCAACCACACCCTATTCCACCACGTGTTGAAATCTGATCACGGTTTACTCTGCAAGCCGATCACTCACTATAGTTTCGCCCTGATACGTTTCGTCACCAGCGCTGTTTTTTATATAGCCATCCTTAATCCACCCGTTACTTCACGCATAATGCTACTCTTCAGCAAAGCAAATATTCCTGTTTTAGTGATGCAATCAAGACCAAATGGGTGCCTGGTTGAGAACTATTTTTGTATAAATTCTCATCAGCCCCAAATGTTTACATGGCAGGGACTATGTTGTGCACAATACGTAGGTCACACTGCGAGGCGCCTATCTTAGAGGATTCGCGAGCGCGTCACGACTGGATTGTACAGAACCGAAATGAGCTCTCCAAACAACTATATTATGCCACACCTCTATGATTTTGGCTACAAACAACTTAGAAATCAATTTTCTAGCCAGATTTAAACTTACAAGACATAATTCCTTCCATATAACCATTTTGGTTCGATGAGAATTTATGCGAAAATACTTCTTATCCAGTACTCGTTTGGTCTTGATTTTCTCACCTCATACTTCTTCGAGTTATCCGTCATATCCCGTTTTATTTTTCCCCACAGCTTCGGACACCTTTGTCGAAGTTCGATTTCCAGATAGTACGGCAAGGGCCTTCACTAGCACACCGATACAGCGCAAGCACCAATCAAATTTCCACTACAGCGAATATCTCATTTACCGCGAATCACAATGCCGTCTGCGTTTCGTCATTGAATACACTCACAGCTGAGCCTCACGGAGCGTCTTTTTGCCTGTTTTTTTAACCTTTTACTGTGATAAGCAGCTTTCATCCACTCTGCAGTCCTATATATATCCGCCTCACCCAGGAAACATTTGCGTTTTGTTGTCTGTACCAAAGTCGCTTCTACAAAGCGCCTCGCTTACCTTATTTTTCCACGTTTTTTTTACCACATCACGTTGCCTTCCCTTCAATTGTTATAATGCTTTATATATAAAACCTTTTTATGTACTTTTTGAAGTCTCTCTACACTATGCTTTAAGCCGGATCCTTTTCTACGTCAGCCACTTTGTCCCATCGGGACTAGTCAGGGGTACGCATGCGTTGGCCCCATTAGAAATCGAATCCATGGCAACTAGCGGTTTGCACCGCCAGTCTGCAGTGAGCAATAATTTTTTTCAAAACCATGAACCGTTCATCTGTCATATCTCACTCAACTGTTTTGCTTTCGTTACTCAC
>OX104062.1:52504568-52525886 GCA_944474145.2 Dicrocoelium dendriticum
TTCTACAACATTATAAACAAACGAATTTACGCAGACAGCACCGCACTTGAAGTACGGAAAACTGCAATTTACCCCACACGTAATGGCGGCTACTTGATATGTACAAACCTTTCAAGTTATAAAATTCGGTCGAATTTCTTCTTAGTGAGACACTTATCTGTGGAACAAACTACCCTACAGATACGCATGTGTACAAGCCATGTCACTTTTCGAAATCTCCTTCAGACCTTCCTCACTATACCAAATGCTCTGAAGATATTTGACTCACAGCAAACACTAGAAACATTGACAGAAGTTGGTATAAAAAACATATGATAATAGCTTACAGCTAGCTTACCCACTACATGTCATTACATACCATACCAAATCCTGTGTCTTTGCAGCCTAATAGTCCCTTCGTTTATTATCTGCTCCTGACGATACAAACATCCGTAAATTTTACATATGAGTTGCGCGGGTCTAGGACTCAAGGAAAAGTAATCATGATCCGAAATGCTATCAATAAACTTTTATTTAATGTTATGAAACGTGTTCACTATACAAATGATCGCTCCCACTTATGGGGCCGCGTACCGTCCGTCGGTAAATGTACAAATTTATTTATATATTTATTTTATTTATTTGATGCGCTGAATTCCGCACTGACCATTCCCATGATGTGCTTAAAACTGCATCTCTTGCTCTAGAGTCCAATTCGACTGCGCATGCCGGTGATAATGTTCAGTTCTGGAGATCATCCACCCTGCGTTCTACGTATGACGAAGCCCCGTGCAGCGCCCATCCATATACCGACTTCTATGACTACCACAACAGCGCTCAAACGCTGTTCCCGTTTGAAATGCAATGGATCATTTCTTTCCTTCTGTATCCAAACCATGGCAGCATTTCCCTCCTACTGCGTCACAATCGAGTTGCACTACTAGCCGTATGACATTGTTGCCGCCTTGTAGAGCGTTTCTTGCGTTGATTTCATTGCTTGTGCTGAATTGCGCTAGCCAGGTCATTTCGTTATATCCACAGTTGCCAACGAAAGAGTTGATTTGCTGCGTACTACGTACTTGCAGAGGAGGACCCTGTTTTGATCACCTGATCTAGCTTCAACGGCCATCAACACCACTACCAAGTGGTGTTGGTGTAGCTGACCACTTCAATGAGTGTCGTTGACCCGTCTCCCCTTCCGGGTTGTGTTTACCTCTGAATCTTATGGGGTGTTGCTCTCATCCGACACCAAATGCACATTTGGAATCGTCTCCTGGTCGCAGAGCCCTTTTTAAATTTTTCTCCTGTTTTGGCTTTTCCACTGATTTTGCGGATAACCTGCTGCTACTGCGCAAACTGATCGACCGACTTTCCAACTTAGCAGACAAAGGCCTCAGGCGAAAATTGTATCGAGCACCTGGCAAGCAGTGTAAACAAATCAAGTAATCGGGTCCAATCAATAGTTAATAAGGGAATGGCCTAACGCTCACTGGCGGGCTTCAAGGTAGACCATCCTCATTGGCAGCGTTCAAAGTGAAGCGTCACCATTAGCCCGCTTTCATTGATTGGCCTGCTCCGGAATCAGCTGTTCCGAGCTGCTAGCAATGGGGTGTCCGTTCGCTTAACAGCTCCGTTATTAGTTAACCTTGCTGGGCAGTCAGAGCCATAAGATATCAATCTCGCTGATACCAACTTGTCTCCACACCATTATCAGCCCCGTCTGTAACCATGTAACCATATTTGCAAGCTGTGGGCATCTTCATTCTCAACGTTTGCTTGAGACGTGTAAATTTCAAATCAATCCACACATTCCCTTTTTTTATGTCTCCTCTTTAGTGAGGTTAGTATGGCTGTATAGCAAGTAGCTCCAGGAGACAGTTGGTCGTTGCTGTAGGGGACGGGGTGCACGGTCCTTGTGGCCGTGCTAGGCTCGAAGTGCGGTTCCATGCACTCAGTGTGGAACGGACTACGGTCCAGCCACCGCCTTGTGTGCGCTTGATTCCCCAAATACAGCGGGCTTGTGTTTGCTTGTGAAGGAGTGTGGGCCGACTCCGTTGATGAAACGTGACTCCCATCCACATGCCTCCCGGTCTTATTCCTTCAGGTTTACACTGGATGTGGGGTGTGTGGTTGGAGCTGTGGGTGGTGCAGCGCAAGCCACCCATGGTCCCTCTGTAGTCGCAGGCGTCCTGTGGCTGGCCACAGTGATAGGCAAATCTGAAACCGGATGCTGCCAACTATAGCAAGTATGTGTACTAATGTTTCCCTATTATGTAGGTACCGTCCTGTGCAGAAAAAATTTTGTATTCACCATAAGGATCGACATGATGCGATCAGTTTTAAACGAATACTGTTAAACACTACTAGTGAGATCTTATCTGCAGTCTGTACATGATTCTGTGGAGCAGAAGTCATTATCCGTTTGACTCAACACAATTCTAATGTCTAAATGAATCTTTCTTGTTCGCACAATTTCGGTTCGTAGAATCGGATCGCGATGCCATCGGCGCTTTCCAGTACCTGCCTGCAGACGCACTTTAATCACTTATCATGCGCCTTATAAGTGCCGTTGTATACCTCAATCAAATTGTTGTTGTGGCTCGTATCGATGCGATTTGCGACTTTGGGGGAGTTGCTAGCTTTTCGACACGAAGTCGCAAGCCTTGTCGGATTGGGTTCAGCAGAAGTTCACTCATTTGCTGGTCAAAGTGTTCACTGAGCTAGGCTGTGTTGTTGCAAACGTTCCGTCACCAACGGAAGCAGTACCCTCAGTACGCTGTTGTGTGTCATATGCACACGACTGCGCGACACACGTTCGTGGATGCTACG
Source organism: Dicrocoelium dendriticum (assembly GCA_944474145.2). Taxonomy (NCBI): domain Eukaryota; kingdom Metazoa; phylum Platyhelminthes; class Trematoda; order Plagiorchiida; family Dicrocoeliidae; genus Dicrocoelium; species Dicrocoelium dendriticum. The sequence continues at coordinate 52,507,377 of OX104062.1, forward strand.
GATCGCTCCGCTGTGTTACTCAACGACACACTGATAGTGTCACCTCGGTTAGTGACAAAATCTTTGCATCAAAACTGATGAGCTCAGCAAACACTCCGACCACCAACTTAACGACCTGTGCTATTGGTATTCGCTTGGCCCAAACGAATTGGTTCACCAAGCCCATGGACGAATCACGCGCAAACTGCAGCTGTGACCTAATCAACAGCGCTTGTCCATTCAAAGCTGATCACAGCGTACCGACCCTTATGCTGAATATGCCCATATTCTTACCGACATGGTAAGGAAGTACCGACGATATATATCCTTTTACCCTTTTTTATAAACACAGTGGGATTTCTTATCCGTATAGTAGAAAGTCGTCATTACAGCTTGCTACTGCATACTGTGGCTGTTACTGTCTCGAAAGCATTCCATTGTCGCCTACATAACTCCCCATTTTGGTGACTTGTTTGTGTGAATCCGTTACTTTCCGCCCCCTCTGATTAATGCACCATGAATCGCACTCCCTTTGTCTCAGGTATGTCAGACGCTGATGGCCATCGGGTCATGTTTTTAGCCGAAGTTGCCTTGGGAAATCCACATTCCATCTACAACTATGATTCCTCCATCAAGGCACCGCCTGCCGGCTACGACAGCGTTATTGGTGAAGGGGTATCGGAAGCCGGTAATCTATATTTTTCTTAGCATATATGTTACCACATTTCCAGATTGTTGAATTTTTCTGCCACATATCCAGCTTTAACCTTTTCCAGAAATCCTGTGAGTAGCGTCCGAACGCCTCTGCATACACACCCGTGTATCCCAATCGCATACAACCGCTGGTGGCCGTGTCATCCTGTGCGAATTACTGGAGCATGGATAACTTTTGTTGCACCACTCATACCCTCTAGATCAATCATATCAAACTGAGGACCGCATGTGTCGTTGTTGTGATTCAAGGACGGCCCGTAGCTTAGAGGTAACGAACTTGCCTTGTACTCTTGCGGCGCAGGTTCGAGCCTGCGTTAGGGGCAGGGCGATCCTCGCATTATCCTTAGCCTACGTGCGACCGGTGGTGGTTGCGCGGCAGCGAAGCGTCCTTACTGTGTATCGGCATATTGCTGATGCCTTTCTTACTTTACGATAACTTAGTGAAGCCCAGGGCCGTGTGATGTCGGAAAGTTCAGGTCCCTTACATGCTTTAAGTATGCATAAACGTATTTCGGTCGAGTCACCTACGTGCTATTTGCTATACGTTGAATTGTGCAAGAAGCATCTGTGATGCCGGTGAACCTCAGCGATGTATTGTGAATGTGCATCGTGTCCGATTCCAGCGAACGCTACACTGTCAACCACGCGCAGACATGCGGATAGTTACGTGCCGTTTGAATTGCCGCCGAACTGTCAGCGTCACTTGCAACATGCTTTGCTTCATCTGTACACACGAGACCCCAGTTGCCAGACTCCGCTTTCGTCCAGCCTCTTAACATTCTTGCTCAAGGGCACCTCCATAGTGATCAATATTCGACGAATAATGCCTTTGGAATGGAGCCAATTAGCTTGTGACTTGGTCGGGAGTGCGCTGGTTACAGCCCTACCTTGTGACCAGCTTCGGTCTACTCAGGTGACGTGCCCGCTTGAGGTTTTTTTTGCTCCATAGGCACGTATGTTCGCAGGCGCCATTATGTCCGTTTTGAGTAGCATTTCTTATGAATGACTCTGCAGCGACGGCAATCGGTGTTGGCATCCCTAACGGCACAGGGAACCCAGCCATCTATGCTGACAACCCGCCCCAAACTCCGATTGAACGAGTAGCCTTGTCAGTACCGATTCTGTCATATAGGGAAGCCTAACCCAAATGCTGCACATGACCCGATCCAAACAGATTGCCCCTGTCCAGCCAATCAGCAGTGAGTTAACCATTAATGAACCGTATAACTCAGCCGTTACGGAACACATGTTGCCTCTTGATCTCGTTGTATCAGTACTACCTGATCATATTCACGAGCTAGTCTTTTATCCATCTACTTGGAATACTTCAGGTCTTATCAGATTCTAATTGACTGATCGTTGTTTTCTGACGGGTAGTCACTTGGTTTTGACTTTCGTTTTGGCGAGAACTGAATAACTGTTCGTAACACATCATCGAAATTCGTCCACTCGGATATATATCTGACGAAGAATGGGCATAATTTGGTCTGTACATGAGTTGTAGCTTCAAGGGCCAACTTTGTCATCTGCTAAACTCGTGGATTGCATGATAGGGGAAGATGAATCGCGCTACATGGCATTCAGCTTGTAAGTCATGGCAGTTTGTCGCTGCTGCCCATGGTTCAGTGGCGTAAGCTGCTAGTGTTGGGAGGTCATGGGCTCGGTTCAGCGTAGAGCCACGGGGTGCGCATTACTGACGTCTCCCCTTAGTCCGATAATGTCGTCTATACCTTTCCCAGCCAATTGCATCCATGACGCTTTCAAATTAACTTTTAAGGAAACCATGGCGCTCCATAGATCTTTCAAGATGGTCCTTGACGCGGACTCAAACGCTGTTGAATGCTAAGGTCCATTGAGTGAGGGAACCCAAATCAAACAATATCATCCCGTTCTGTGTGCTCATCAGTTATAATATCTGCTTATTTGAGATTGGTCACGCTCGTTGGATACAACTTGAGAAATCGATGGAGGAACGTGTTTTCCCTAAGGAAGAATTTAAAAAGGCATAGTACTTCTTTGGACATATGGGGACTACCTTACTGCAAATTGACTGCTACCGAATATCTATGAGTATTGTATCAAAAAATCCCATGTTCACAAGTACCATTTGATACGAGCAGATTGAGTTTGTTTCACTTGTTTGAACGCAACAGTGAAGCGACGAGAACCAAGTATAAACTACTAACCAGTGCATCGGACGGTTTGTGAAGTTTTTCAGCGGCATACTTCGCTCCCCTGCTGCTGGATCCAACCTGTGAGATCTCGTGTCATACCACCTGTGGTGGTGGTGGTGGTGATCTTACCTATGTACTTCGTAGGGCATGAATTCACCATTACCATGGAACTTGGACTGAACTATTAGTGTGTTTAGTTTTTATTACTATATCTGTTATTCACATTGATAAGTACCCTAATTTTTATAGAAACATACGTGCAAAGTTTCACAACCGTTAGAACGCATGCGGTCTGGTGGATGTTCATATTTCGGGCTACGCACTTGTTGCTTTCGTTTGAAAGTGGGCTGGATAAGATTGAACTTTCCGTTTGTGCTAAATTACTGCGCAGACGGTGTTATGGCATTTCCTGGCTCAAAAGCAAGGCATACTTTACTACACATTTGTTATAGAACAACTTTTCGTTGGACACACTCAAATGAACAGTTCACTTAGAGTCGTTCCTACGCGTCTAGTGGACGATTACGCACCTTGGACCAATCACATGTACGAGGCCTCTCCGCCGTCTAAGTGGTGACAGAACTTTGCCGATTGAGTGACGTACGCAATACGAACGTGACCCCCACGACCGTATTCCGACCAGACAAACAGAAGCAGGGCAGGCCTTCTACCGATCGTTTTACTGGCTCAGGAGAATGAGATACAGGTTGAGACACTCACTTGTAGCACAAATTATTCACTACGCGCACGCGAGTTTCGGCGGGACGAATTCGTTCACGAAATCTCGTTACGTCTTGGTTTGCAAGTTGGTTGGTCACACTGCGGATACCATGCGGCGTAGCCTATTGCTTGCGCAAGCGAATATTGCAGTCCGTGCAGCGGGTGCGGAATCAACTGTCGTTCCCACAACAGCATTAAATGCAACAGGTTGCAGTTGGGACGTGATGCGACCGCTGACCGAATTACCGATTCACTGATGAGTGTATTTCCCATACTCGTCCAGCTTGATCTTCCTTTTTCTCGTTCTGCCCGCGGTGACACATGGATCAGCTTTGAATGAACTTTGCTGTTGCCGTCTCACTTCCTTGGTCACATTGCTTGCTCTCATTCGTATGCACCGTTCACCACACATTCAGTGTTTATCGCATAGTCACCGACGAGTCACTCAGCGCTCGCGTATCAACCACACCCTATTCCACCACGTGTTGAAATCTGATCACGGTTTACTCTGCAAGCCGATCACTCACTATAGTTTCGCCCTGATACGTTTCGTCACCAGCGCTGTTTTTTATATAGCCATCCTTAATCCACTCGTTACTTCACGCGTAATGCTACTCTTCAGCAAAGCAAATATTCCTGTTTTAGTGATGCAATCAAGACCAAATGGGTGCCTGGTTGAGAATTATTTTTGTATAAATTCTCATCAGACCCAAATGTTTACATGGCAGGGACTATGTTGTGCACAATACGTAGGTCACACTGCGAGGCGCCTATCTTAGAGGATTCGCGAGCGCGTCACGACTGGATTGTACAAAACCGAAATGAGCTCTCCAAACAACTATATTATGCCACACCTCTATGATTTTGACTACAAACAACTCAGAAATCAATTTTCTAGCCAGATTTAATGCTTATAAGACATAACTCCTTCCATATAACCGTTTTGGTCCGATGAGAGTTTATGCGAAAATAATTCTTATCCAGTACTCGTTTGGTCTTGATTTTCTCACTTCATACTTCTTCGAGTTATCCGTCATATCCCGTTTTATTTTTCCCCACAGCTTCGGACACCTTTGTCGAAGTTCGATTTCCAGATAGTACGGCAAGGGCCTTCACTAGCACACCGATACAGCGCAAGCACCAATCAAATTTCCACTACAGCGAATATCTCATTTACCGCGAATCACAATGCCGTCTGCGTTTCGTCATTGAATACACTCACAGCTGAGCCTGTTTTTTTAACCTTTTACTGTGATAAGCAGCTTTCATCCACTCTGCAGTCCTATATATATCCGCCTCACCCAGGAAACATTTGCGTTTTGTTGTCTGTACCAAAGTCTCTTCTACAAAGCGCCTCGCTTACCTTATTTTTTCACGTTTTTTTTACCACATCACGTTGCCTTCCCTTCAATTGTTATAATGCTTTTTATATAAAACCTTTTTATGTACTTTTTGAAGTCTCTCTACACTATGCTTTAAGCCGGATCCTTTTCTACGTCAGCCACTTTGTCCCATCGGGACTAGTCAGGGGTACGCATGCGTTGGCCCCATTAGAAATCGAATCCATGGCAACTAGCGGTTTGCACCGCCAGTCTGCAGTGAGCAATAATTTTTTTCAAAACCATGAACCGTTCATCTGTCATATCTCACTCAACTGTTTTGCTTTCGTTACTCACACATCATCCGTTCATTTACCAATCACTGTTATCCGTTACCAGCTGATTCCTGTTTCCATGCCTCTACTGCCGATGACTTCGTCGACGCCCACAGAGTTCGCCCAGTGGCGTCGTTTCGGCCTCGTTCCGTCTGACATGTTTTAATGCAACTATGGCAAAAGGCTGACTTCGCACGCACCTTGGAATCCCTCACCATTGATTTATGTTGTTTTTCTGAAACCCGCTTTCAAGATTCCACTACCGTGCCTGAGTTGAGATCTCCCACTGTCTATCTGGTGACACAGAAGAAGCTGCGGCAGGCTTGGTGTGCATTTGTGTAGCACTAGGCAGCCAAGCCGGGGCCCACTACATGTCTTTCTTTCCTCTTCACTTTACTTGGGAGTCGGTCGGGTCACGTGATTTTGTGTGCGTCGTTAGCTGGCCAGCCTTCGCGTCTAAGTCATTAGCGCGCGTCTATCGTAACCCCCTCGCGTGTGTGTCCGTTCCGAGGGCTCAGTGTCTATCCGAACACGTGCGGCTAGGATCGTTCACACGTTCGCTCAATTTCCGTCTCACCGGCTAAACTAACGTCATCAGGTCAGCGCAACTCCGTTCGATTGGCCAGCGTTACAAGCCGTTGTCGTAGGCGTGCTCCAACCGTGCCAGCGACAATTTTATCAGGCAATTACGCAATCATATCAAGAGGCGGCGTTCCCTCAGGTGTAGCAGAATTTTTTATGGTCCCCGAAATCGAAGCACTTTAGGGTAAACACATAAATTGTCTACTCTCTCGGTTCAACAGCGCTATCAATCTTCCTTGGCCGATGTACTTGACTGCGACCCACCGCAAAACATTGGTGAACACTGAACGTTCTTGTAGTGGACCAAGATCTCTTTCGGGCTGCCACTCTGTGATCTTCATCATCATCAACAGCAGTACATCAGCCATTTGAACTGATGCTTTGCTGCCACACAACCATCAGGACCTATGAAATAAAGAATAAGAAGAGGGAAAGAAAGGGGACTTACCTGCAAACCTTAGTGCCCTAAGCAGACATTCAGGCTCAAGGCGCCTACACCTTGTGTAGACAACATACCGTCACAAACAGCTGGCTATCGTGCAAAGATAAGGCGGCATCGGCGAGACAGCTTCCTTGTGGCTTTCACTGCCACGCGTCATAATCAGCCATTACCCCGCAGATAACTCAGCACCAAACACATTTTAAACAGGCAATCCGATTAGGACACGGCAGCAGACGCGCCACTGGTGTCGGTTGCGAGCCATGTCCTGTAAAGTCTCGAGCCAAGCACAAGGTGAGTCACGTGGACTCCAACCCGGAAGGCGAGACGGGCCAACGGCACCCAGTTTGGTTGTCAGTGACTTCATTTCCCGCTGCCAAGTCAACTTCTGTCCACCTCGAGCCTTGCGCCAACCTACACCTGGCAGACTAAACAAGGCCCTCCTAGGTAAGCGGTGACCAGGCATACGTAGCACGTGCCCGAACCAACGCAACTTATTCAGTGCTATCTGTTGTTCTAGATAGCTAGCATGATTATCACCACCTAGTACTCGCCTACGCACATCATCGTTGTGGACACGCTGGTGCCATCCGACACCAGCTATGCTTCGCAAACAACGATGATCAAAGACTTGAAGGCGCCTCAGATCTTCAGACCGAAGGGGCCAAGTTTCACTACCATAGAGCAGAACGGTCCTCACTGTGGCCTTGTATACACGACCTTCCAGACGGAGGGAAATTCCCTTCTGTCGCCCAAGATGCCGCAGGTTCAAGAAGGCAGCTCTGGCCTTTGCAATGCATGAGCTCACGTCAGTTTCTATGCGCCCATCATTGCTAATGCAGCTGCCAAGATAAGTGAATTGATCAACCACCGAGTTCCTCGTTAGCAAGCGTCAAGGGGTCATCAAGTGGCTGGTGGTCTTGCAGCAACACTTTGAAGGTGCGAAGTGCGTACCAAATAATAGGACCACTCTGGATAAGCTATTCATGGTTGCTTGTGCCGCCTCAACATTGTCGAAAAGCGAGACGATATCGTCCGCATAATCTAGATCAACTAGCCTTTCACCAGGCAGCACTTCAACGCCTACATCGTGAGATTCTAAAAGGGAACACTCCATGATAGAATTTACGACGAAATTGAACATAAATGGGGAAATCGGACAACCCTGACGAACGCCACTTGTGGTCGGAAAGCTATCCGATGGGACACCATAGACCCTGACGCGGCCTATGGTTTTCGAGTATAGAGAACGAAAGATGTCCACATATTTCGTGGGAACAGCTTTTCGTGCAAGTAATTCGAACAGAATCGATCGATCGACTGAATCGAACGCACTCTTGAAATCCAGGCACAAAGCTATTGTCGATCTGCGTTATGCGTAGCGCTGCTCTAGCACCTGCCGCAAAGTGAATACATGGTCTATACAGCCACGTCCTGGGCGAAAACCGGCCTGCTCTTCCCTAATCCGAGATTCCCGTTCCGCAGTGAGGCGACGAACGATAATCGAGGTCAGTAATTTTGTCACAACTGGCGTTAGGCTAATACCCCTGTGGTTAGAACAGTCTGTGCGACTGCCCTTTTATATTGCCACTATAATCGATTCGCTCCAATTAGCCGGCACACTCTCTTCGTTCCAGATACGTTCGAATAGGGAAGTCAGTGCCCTGCAGAGGACCTCACCTCCATCCTTAAATAGTGCAGGTGGGAGGGAATCCGGGCCAGAGGCACGAAAACGATTGAGGGCTGTGATCGCGTTTCGGACCTCGGCCTCCGACGGAGGCTCTAAACTAACCGTCCATGGCACGTCCTGCATCACCTGAGTAGGAAGAGGTCCGGGAGCAAGGGGCCAGCTGAACTGATCTTGAAAGTGTTCAGCCCAACGAGCCATACGGCGCTCCTTATTGTGTATCAGCGCACCCGCGCTGTCTGTCTCACTGACGCCTGGTTTTCTGGGACCAGTGGTGCGGATTAGCTGGAAGAGCTTGCGGTAATTGCCTACTGCTCCTGCCTCCTCCATTTCTTGAGCCCGACTGGTCCACCAGGCTTCGTTGTCAGCACGTAGGCTCTGCTTTAGTTCACGCCTAATAGCCCGTCTGGTCACATTGTGTTCAGAACCAGTCGGGAGGTGTCTTCTAGCTTCCCACAGGTTCACCGACCTCTCGAATATCCAGTGACTGGTACGGTGACGATGGATAGTGCCACAAGCAGATGCTCCTGCGTCGTGCATAGCGGCCGAGATTCTATTGCACTGAAGTTCAGTGTCATTAGGACAAGACAGCGAGAGTTCGCTATGCAGTGCTTCTTGATAGGCTTGCCTGACCGAGGGCTGGGATAATTTCTCCGTTGCCAATTGGAGGAGACGCTTGGTGCGCCTTCCGGTAAAATTCATGGAGAAACGACAGCGCACCAAGGCATGATCAGAGTCGATACAGGTACTCCAGTACGTGCGGCAATCCAGAATGGAACCGCGCCACCTGTAACATGGCTATGTGGTCAATTTGGGTCCATCACTGGCCAGCTACAGGTGGACGCCAAGTGGCACTTCGGCGCCCACTGTGTCTAAAAGCAGTGCTAGTAAGAAACAACTGGTGCTCCACACACAGTTGAAGCAGACGCTCGCCGTTGTCAGTCCGTTCGGAGTTAAGTCCGTATTTACCACCCAGCTGAGCTTCTGAAGATCTCAGACGCCCTACTTGTGCGTTCATATCCCCTGCAAGTATTATAATATCTGAACTAGTAGCACTGCTTAGTAGGGCGTTCAGTTCGTGATAGAAAGTGTCCTTGACTGCATTAGAACTGCAGTCGGTGGGAGCATAAGCGGAAATCACAAACAAACAGCGTTTTGTTTTACTTCGCGAATTCACCTTAGCTGATGTCGTGAGACGGGCTGCACATAAGCGGCTGTTCACCGGAATCCAATCAATCAACAATGACTCAGCCTTGGAGCTGAGAATGATACCTACACCAGCTTAACCCGTGAATGCCGCATCGGCGTCTCCGGATGCGTGCAACCAATAACGAGAGGATAAGCCGGGTGCAGTCAATTCAATACCCCCGTTGGAGTCATTAATCCTAGTTTCGGACACACAACTCTGTGGTCTTACTCAGCAATCTATGAAGTCTTGGATCTCTCCGCGTTCGCTGGATCTATTTCACCTCCGCACAAATATCCCCAAGGAGTGTAAGCATAATGAAGTGCACCATTCTGTCAGTCGGCAGATCAAACAATGCCTGCACAGTGATCGCGAAGCCTAGTTGTTTTAGTGTGCTTCGGAACTGGGGGCCGCTGCTCTATCTGGCAATATTCTCCAAGCTCTTCCACTTTATTCGATCCACTGGTCACAGGAAGCCTGGTGTCAGTGAGACTATTTGTGAAGCGGATGGTTCGCTGATCGCCGACCTACAGAAGCTTGGAACGATGGGCCAAAACTTTTATTCTCGCTTAAATTGGCGCACATCGTCCACTAGTATGCCCTGCGAATCATGGATCGTCATACTTGACCCACCAACCCAGCGAAACGGAAGTTTGCCTCTAGATTTGACACTTGAAACAATTTAAGGCTGTCGGTTCAGACGGACTTCCTCCGTAGTTGTTCATCTATGGAGGCACAGTTATCATCAGTCGACTACCCTCATTCTTCTCCAAACTCCGGATGGAACGCAAGGTGCCTTCTTCTTGGGGCGAATCACTTAATGTCTCGATTTGTGCAGTGTGTGCCCGCACTTCATTCATCAGACACCGACGTATGTCTCATTTAGGTTGCCCCCAAGCTATTGGCGTCCATACTACTCCGAAGACTATCCTTGATTCGTGAGTTGCAAAACCGGGAAGAACTAGCATTTCTCCGTCCTGGCCGTGAGTGTGTAGATCAAATATTTACGCTCCGCCACATACTCGAACACTGACATATCTACCAGAGACCATCGTTGCATTTTTAGACATCTGTGCTGCTTTTGACTTATTTGATCGACTTGCGCTATGGGGTCCCAGATTATTACACTGTCATCCTGCGCGCACTCCGCCTCCACATCTCCGGCAGAATTAGTTTCTATGGAATGCTTTCATCGTCCTTCGCTGTCGTAACAGTGTCAGACATGACTGCCAAGTACCTCTGTCTTCTTCACTTTTTCTATTGGAGACATCCTGTCGAGAGCTCTGGAGGTTTATCAACATTTTGGTCTGCAATTACTATCGGGTAAGGGAGCGACCGACTTCGATTATGCCGATCACACCGCTTTACTTGGTTACCACTCGTGGAGTATGTAAACCATTCTAAACCGTTTGGTGATTGAGGCTTCTAGGTACGGAATGTGCTTCGCCTCGTCGATGTGTAAAATGCTGCTCCGGGATTGCTACTCGCCCGTTCCTGTGCTCACTTTTGGCGGTACACAGCTTGAACAATTGGATAGTTTTGGATACCTGCGCAGCTGCTTGTCTACTGGTGACACCATTGTGAAGAAACTTTCCCTCTCCATCGCTAAAGGTCAGTCACAATTTATCAAACTAAAGCACTTATGGCGTCATCGAGATGTCTCCTTCTTGATAAAAAGTCGTGTTTACAATACCACTGATCGGGTGATGTTGCAATATGGAGGCGAGTCGTGGCCAGCTCGAGTGGATGACATGCACCGGCTCTCAGTCTTTGACAATTGGCACTTGAGGAGGATTGCGCGTTTGTGGTGACAACGTATCTTTAACGGTAGTCATAAGTCTTGGGAAATGCGAGTATTCCCTTTAACAAACTGGTCTTACTGCGCCAATTAAGATGGCTCGGTTACGTCCTGCGTATGTCAGCTGAACGTTTGCCCCATTGCGCCCTTTTCGCTCGCGCAGGACTTGGATGGAAGAGACCACGCGGTGGTCAGCCGTCCACCTGGCGACGGCACATAAAATCGTTCACTTCACGTCTTGTTGCCATTGGATCTACACACCTGCCTGGTTGGGGATCAAAAGAGGAGGAGTGCCGATGGCTGGAAACAAGTCAGGATATGGTGCGGAATCAAAAACCAGGAAAAGATCTGCATATGTACTTGTTTAGGCTTAGATGCTTGCTGCTCGACAATTGAAAAAGAAAAAAATAGCATTTACAGAATAATAGAAATTGTTCCGTTTTTCTTGCGGCACACTGGCTGAAGTGCGTTTCTTACCTTCAACTAGTGTACAATGATAGAGATACAACATGTTTTCTTTCGTTGATTTCCATAGTTTTTGTTTAGCTATATGTCTGTTCGTTAGAATGTAGCTATTACATACATACCGGCCAGTAGGTCAAAGGTGACGGCGGAGACTGTCATGCAAGTTACGGACGTTCCAGATGGCAAAGTTGGCCCCAAGCTCCAAGGCTTCCCACAATCGCACTCATGTACGAGATAGCATCTATAATTGCATGAATATACGTTCGCTAGCCCAGCTATTGATAGCCCCATTTCCGAGTTCCGCACACACACTCGGCATCGCATCTTCTGTTCACAGATTATTAGCCAGCATATTTTTGGCGCTGTGCACAACATCACATTGCGTATGCTTCTCCCTAGTGACAAATTATGATGACCTGGTACTTCGTGACCCTTCAAAGCATAGGATATCATTAACAACCGGGCTCGGGCGATCGGTTCTCTCTTCTAATGTTATCTGTTTGTCCGGAACCTCCGTCGCGTAACTTTTCCGTGAGCGTGTCGCGCACTGCTGAGCATAAATCTATATGTCTATTTTTACAACATCGTTTGCTGCCTTATGTGCCCCTTGAGCCATATATATATATATATATATATATATATATATATATATATATATATATATATATATATATATATATATATATATATATATCGATTTGTAGATCGAAGACCCCAGCTTGACCAGCTGCCCAATGCTAACTAGCACGACGCTTAGAGAGCTGGCGCATCGCAGGATAAAGGTTCAGTCCATCCATGAGCTCATTCGTATTTGACATGCGCTCGGAGTTTCCGAGCGAATTGTGTTGTTGATACTGATCAATGCTGAGGTGGCAAATTATCGAGTATCTTTCCATTTCGATGGATACGCTTGAATCAAAGAGTTACCGGCGCTTGGCCGCTTACCGTACGCATAAAGTGTAATGTTTTACATCTGGAGCACAATGCTCAACGATTGCCCCTCGTGTGACCATGTTGGACTGTGCATCCGAAAAGAAATTGCCCTGAAAATTCTGTGGCAAGTGAACGATCCAGACAATTAACCGATTAGCGATGATCATGATGTCGACAGTTCATGTTCTGCTCCACAATTGGATAATGAGAGTGAGCATAGTTATATTTCCCGTAGTTCATCAGCCATATTGAGTTTACCGAGCTTATGGAAACGCAAGTACCAAGCGGATTGAAGGCGGAAACGCAGCGCCGCCTACGAAAAGTTGTATCGGACTTGGCCAATCTTTTGGACAGACTAAGAAGAAGGTAATGCCAACAGTAAGGTTACGTCAGTGTCTTAGTATATTACATCAGAAAGGAATTGGCGCATAGCCACAAGTGTTTATTTTAGGAGTACGGAATTGCTGCACTCGAGGAGTACGATGCAGATGGTTACCAAATAGCTTATGGCCACAACAGGATACACAGTGGTATGTACAAACGGTTGAGTGCTTGGATGGCAGCCATGCTACGTATTGGACATTTGCAAAACAGTGCGAACACTATTTGGAAAGCCGCATGTTTGACCGTAAGCAACGACTTAGTTGATATAATACTGTAGTTGTCATGCCAACGAGGCCGTAAGCGGCGAATGTGTGATATCGGGACCTGTCAATCCCTAAGGTTGCGCAAAAATCCTACCTCGGACAGCAGATAATCGAACCGGTCGGCGACACGGACTGTAGTGAACACCCCATCGCATTCGCACGCTGTGAGATCTCCCCCATCAGCTACGCAAACCAGACTGTGCATATAGGAGGTAACACCTAAGTACACACTATTTTACTGTACCACTTGTTTATTTATCATTCTACCTGGTAATCGTACTGATGCCAGTCGCGTCACTATTCGTGTATCAGTTTCGCTTAAATATTGATGCTTAAGATTTAAGGCTGTTATTTACTTTCACGTCTAAATGTTAAAGCAAACATCAACAGTTCGTATTGGTTCTTATTCTCATGCCTGCGAAAGTGGCTGTTAGCCTTACCTCCAAATAAAACCCATGCATGTTTGAGGTACTATTGTTCATGAGGTTTTGCGTGTCTATCCAGTTCGTGGCAGTTCATACTTCAGTTTCGACGGAGGCGTGTACATATGTTGTATTCGAACTACCATTGGATACGGATGACACCAATCCATGTGTATAGGTATACCGAATGAATTCGACGAGGATACTCATACTGCTTTTGTACGGCCAACTTAGTGCAGGGAAGCGGCACCCGGGAAAACCAAAAATAACCTTATCAGGACATGAACAAGGTGAGTTTATGACGAACTAATGTTGATTTCAGCTATTGCGAATCCAAGGCAAAATTGATCGATGCGAATCCCGTAGGCTGGTCAAGAGGGGGGTTGCACAGATGCAGGAGAAGGTACTATTGCACGCGGAATAGAAACACGATGCATACGCTCCCATTCGATTTACTAATCCAGGCCAGTAAGGCGGCGTATGTGGTACGTTTGCCTGCATGGTGAGTATTCTTGCATTTCAGCAGTTAGATGTTGTTTGAGCTCCCGGTGTGGCTGCGCCTGATGTGAATGTTGACAAGGTGCTTACCTGTCTATTACCCTCCACCTCGATTGCTGACTGCGTGCGACTGTTGGTCGTTGCTGGAGGCGACGGGGTGCACCGTCCTCATGACGGTACTAGGCTCAGTGGTTCCATGCATCCCATATGGAACGGGCTACGGTCCAGGCGCGCTGTGTGCAAACAACGCACAGTCGTCAGCAAACAGCAACATACGGATAGTTGTCGCACAGACTAGGGTTCTCGCACCGAAACGAAGGACGCTCAGCAACCCACCATCAATACGGGGCTCCACACGAACACCATAAGCACAAGATATCATGGCATGAAGATAAATACGCAACAGGACAGGAGCTAAGACACAGTCTTACTTCACACCAGTGACAACTGCAGTTATCCGAGGTCTGCCCAATCAGCAGCACCCTCGCCCGCATACCACTGTGTAGACACAATTAAATTTACAAATTTACTCGGACGACCAAACTTACCCAACACCAGCCACACTATCAAATGCCTTGGAGAAATTAACAAAAAGCAAGTACAACGGCTGGTGTCGTTCTCTGCAGTTCTACAACTGTCGGGCCGCAAACACCATATCTATAGTGCTGCGACCCGAACGGAATCCGCATTGCTCTTCCGCCACGTTCGATTCCAAAACCTGACTGACGAGGCGGTTGAGCAGGATTCGAGCAATCACATTGCCCACACAACCCAACAAGTTGATACCAAGACAATTCGTGGCACATTATTTGCTTCTTTTTCCATTGTACAGTGGTAGCACAAAGGCATCTTTCAGCTCTGGAGGCATCTCCTCATGTATATATATATATATATATATATATATATATATATATATATATATATATTTATATATATATTTATCTTGGGAGTTGTCTTAGTATTACCGGTTTGACAAGTGAGATCTCCCTGCGTGTCTCCAAGGCTAGAGTCGCTTTTGCTAACCTTCGTCACCAGTGGCTTCGTCCTGACCTCAGCCTCGTTCTCAAGTGACGAGTCTATAATGCTACGGTACGAGCGATTCTGCTGTATGGCTGAGACTTAGCCCGTTCACAAAAGCAATGTTCAGCGGCTATCTGTCTTTGAGCACCGCTGCCTGCGAAGCATTGCTGGTGTTCGATGGCAGCATCAAATTAGTAATGAGGAAATCCGTCGGCGAGTCTTCAGACCTAACGAACTCCGCCGATCGATTGATAGTATTATTTCATTGCGGCGGCTTCGCTGGCTTGGCCATGTGCTTCGCATGCCTACCCAGCGGCTACCACGACGAGCCCTATTTGTGAGCATAGGCGTGGCTTGGAAGCGACGAAAAGGAGGGCAATGTAAAACTTGGATCCAATGTGTTAAGGTGCAAACGTTGAAACTGGCTGTTGTCCGGCGTTCCCGACTCCCGGGTTGGGGACCAAAGGACTCCGAGCTCACCTGGTTGCAAACGCTGGAGGATATGGCCAAGGACCGTACGCAATGGCGCATTTGCTATGAGACTCTACTGCTCTAACAGTTGTTTTTTCCTTTCAAGTTATATTTTTTCTTCTTATGTGTTGTGGCACTCAGCCAATTATATTGTAATTGGTATAGTGTTGTATATATATATATATATATATATATATATATATATATATATATATATATATATATATATATATATATACAACACTATACCAATTACAATATAATTGGCTGAGTGCCACAACACATAAGAAGAAAAAATATAACTTGAAAAGAAAAACAACTGTTAGAGCAGTAGAGTCTCATAGCAAATGCGCCATTGCGTACGGTCCTTGGCCATATCTTCCAGCGTTTGCAACCAGGTGTGCTCATAGTCGTTTGGTCCCCAACCCAGGAGTCGGGAACGCCGAACAACAGCCAGTTTCAACGTTTGTGCCTTAACACATTGGATCCAAGGTTTACATTGCCCTCCTTTTCGTCGCTTCCAAGCCACGCCTGTGCTCGCAAATAGGGCTCGTCGTGGTAGCCGCTGGGTAGGCATGCGAAGCACATGGCCAAGCCAGCGAAGCCGCCGCAATGAAATGATACTATCAATCGATCGGCGGAGTTCGTTAGGTCTGAAGACTCGCCGACGGATTTCCTCATTACTAATGTGATGCTGCCATCGAGCACCAGCAATGCTTCGCATGCAGCGGTGATCGACGGCAGATAGCCGCTGAACATTGCTTTTGTGAACTAGCCAAGTCTCACAGCCATACAGCAGAATCGCTCGTATTGTAGCATTATAGACTCGTCTCTTGAGAACGAGGCTGAGGTCAGGACGAAGCCACTGGTGACGAAGGTTAGCAAAAGCGACTCTAGCCTTGGAGACACGCAGGGAGATCTCATTTGTCAAACCGGTAATACTAAGACAACTCCCAAGATAAATGAATTTGTCGACCAATTCCAACGGATGCCCCGAAAGGGTGAGCGAAGGACATGCGCTTGGCTAGTCCTGTAATAGGATCGTACGTTTGGAAGGAGCGAAGCTCAACCCAAATTGGGCGGCGGACATCTCCAGTCTGAGCAGCACATGCTGGGCGGCTTGGGAGAACTCGCGAATCACAGCGATGTCACCGGCATACTCTAAGTCCCGAAGGCGGTCACCAGGGAGTAGTTCAACATCGCAGGACTCAGAGTTATCCAGGATCTCGTCTACGACGAAGTTAAACAAGAATGGAGAGGCTAGGATAATGATACTGAAAGGAGGTGAAATTTCTCCGTATGCTCGCACGTGGCCCGAAGTCTGATGGTAAATAGCACGGAGAATGCTGATGTACTTCTCCCCCCTTCATTAAGCAGCCCCAAAGAGCCACTCTGTCAACAGAGTCAAAAGCGGCTCGAATGTCCAAGAATATGACTATAGTTGGTCGACTGAACGTATGGCAATGTTCAAGTATCTGGCAGATCGTAAAAATGTGATTGCCGCAACTGCGACTCGGGCCAAATCCAGCTTGTTGTTCACGCAGGTGCTGTTCCCGTACGCAACTGAGCCTCTGCAAGAGTAGGGCAGCGAGTAGTTTGGATGGGATACAAATGAGACTGATACCACGATCGTTGGAGCAAATGGTCCGGTCTCTCTTTTTGTTAACTGGTACAACATCCGCTTAATTCCAGTTGGATGGAATGATTTCAGTTGTTCAAATCTGATAGAACAGCGATGTCAGTTCGCGAGTGAGAGCAGGACCTCCATATTTGCAGAGGCCAGGAGGAAGTTCATCTGTGCCAGATGACTTGTGGCGCATTAGTAGGCGAAGCTCATAGGAAACCTCAGCCTCTATCGGTGGAGAGACATCCATGCACCAGGGAGCACTGTGAACCCCGGAAGATAGACTCGGTCGCGCTGCTTTCCAGTTGAATTGATCTTCAAAGTGCTCTGTCCATCGTACCAGACGACGGGGACGACTGTGAATTAGTTCACCGTCATTTCGACGCAAAACCTCACTCACTGTTGATCTGCCTCCTGTGGAGCGAATAAGTTGGAAGAGTTTGCGGGAGTTTCCTGATGAGGCAGCCCGCTCCATCTCAACGACGTGCTGTGTCCACCAAACTTCGACATCCTTCCTGAGGAGCTGTCTGAGCTCAGCACCTGTGGTTCTGCGTAGTGCGTTGTACTCAACTCCGGCTGGAATCGTTCGACGACTTTCCATTAATTGGCGAGACTGTGCGGCCATCCAATGACTAGCAGCTCGTCTAGTGAAGCCACAGACCAGGGTAGCGGACTTTCGTAAGGTGCTCTGGATCTGTGCCCAGTGTGTCTCAACATCGGAGGATAGAGAATGTAGGTTGGAGGCTAATGTGTTCTGAAATGCGCCGAGAACATTTGGGGCAGCGAGCTTGTCTTTGTCGAACTGTTTCCGGCAACGCTGTTGGGTGCCTCCAAGCGCAGAACGAACTTAGCACACACGAGCGCATGATCTGAAGTCTGGTATGTGTTCCATATTGACTTGCAGTCCGTTATGCAGCCTCGCCAAGGATAAATAACAGCGATGTGGTCAATTTGCATCCAAGATTGACCAAGCGCCAGAGGTACTCAGATGGCTCGTTGTCGCCAGGAACGTCGGAAATTGGTGCTGGAGAGGCACAAGCCGTGGTCGGCGCACAGTTGCAGGAGTCGATGGCTGTTTTCCGTCCTGCGAGTACCGTGGCTGTGTTGACCCCCAAGTTCACGCTCATGAACCTTTAGTCTATTGACCTACGAGTATCGCGATGTCCGTGCGGCTTTTCTTGCGGAGGAGGTCGGTGACTTGACAGTAGAACTCGTCTTTAACTTTCTCCGGCTGCAGTCCGTAGGAGCGTACGCCGCCACAATGAATAAGCAGCGTCTACTGGTCCTGTGGCTGGAAGATCGTACGGAGCTTTCCAAGCGGACTGCACAAAGACGACTGTTGACTGGGAACCAGTCAATGAGCACTGCTTCAGCATGCGCGCTTAACGCAACTCCTACGCCTTCGTAACCAGAGGCTAATACTGTCGTATCTTCAGATAAGCGCAAGGTGAATATGCAATTGGAACTTGGGGAGGATGAGTGCAATCGCAGCGTTAT